>JAQMYF010000006.1:14013307-14028801 GCA_030014195.1 Neosilurus mollespiculum
GCCCAGAGTCGGCTGAGATGGGCGCCAGCCTCCCCGTGACCCTAATTAGGAATAAGCGGTTCAGAAAATTAATGAATGAATGGTGCACTGTGTGTTCTGATATCTTTCTATCATAGCATGAACGTTTTTTTTTTTTTTTTTAGCAATTCTGTGGGATCATACCACACAAGCTAGTCTTTACTTCCCATGTGCATCATTGATCACTATGCCCATGAATCTGACCCTGGTTCACCGTTTGTCCATCCTTGTACATCTTTTGGTAGGTAATAACCACTGCATACCAGGGGCACCTCACAAGACCATGGTTTTGAAGATGCTCTGATCCAGTTATCCATGATAATTTGGCTCTTGTAAAAGTCAATCAGATCCTTATGCTTGCCCAGTTTTTCCCTTGCTGCCAAATATACCTCACCCCCAGGATAGATGCCACTGAAATGAGATAATCACTATTATTCACTTTACCTCCCAGTTGTTTTAAAGTTACGACTCATTGGTTTAGTGAAGAATACTATTTGTGTTGAACAAAATGAGCATTTTGGGAGTAAGAGTCCTGGGATGAGCATAGGGTAGCATCGGTGAGCATTTATTAGGGAATTGCAAATCTGTAGGTTAGGTGGCACAGTGGAGTGGTGGTTATCATGTTCACCGCACTCTTCCTGAGTTCAAGTCTCGAGTTTCTGTGTGGAGTTTGAATTTTCTCTCTGTGCTTGCATGGGGAATCCCAGATTTCAAAGATACGAGCATTCAAATTAGGCTAACTGGTTCATCCAAATTGCTTGTGAATGTGAGTGTGTGTATGTATGCGTGTGTGTTTGTGTGTGTGTGTGTGTGTGTGTGTGTGTGTGTGTGTGTGTGTCTTGGCCCTGCGATGGACTGGTGAGCTGTCCAGAGTCTACCACACCTTTGCCCAGAATTGGCTGAGAAACCACACTGATAGGATTAAGCAGTTCAGCAAATTAATGAATTCTTCAGGTTATACATGTGAGACTGTCTGTATAAGTCGAAACTTATTCAAAAGCATAGAAATCTCCAAGCAGAATTAGAGCGATGAATGAGCCAGCTTCTGAGGGAGAGGGGAGTATCAAAACTGATCCACTGATCAGTCTCCTGTTTTTCTACTGAAACAACTAAATTCCTGAAGAGGTTTGAAAAGTCTTCTAGAAATTTAGAAGAGTACCCTGGTGGCCTGTAAATACCAATTTGGTGGA
The DNA here is from genome assembly GCA_030014195.1 of Neosilurus mollespiculum. Taxonomy (NCBI): domain Eukaryota; kingdom Metazoa; phylum Chordata; class Actinopteri; order Siluriformes; family Plotosidae; genus Neosilurus; species Neosilurus mollespiculum. The sequence goes on from JAQMYF010000006.1 coordinate 14,014,516, forward strand.
AATGACTGAATTAGTTTTTTTGTGGCTACGAGTTATATTTCAAATTAGTCTGATTAGTATCCAGATTTTGGGATAACGCCTAGAGTATCATTATAAACAGTTAAAATTAATAAATGAAAAAAATTAAAAAAACATTTTTAGAAAAGGGTAGTGTATATAATTCTATCCAGGATGACTTAACCCAATTTACATTAACACAATACATTAAATATTACCTTGGATTAAGCCTCACTTAAACAAAGTACACTTAATCCAGAATGAGTTGTAATTTATATACCACACCCTGAATACTACACTCTACCATTGTGATTATTATTATTTATTTCATTCATTTATTCATTTTCTAAACCGCTTAATCATAATTAGGGTCACAGGGTGACTGGTGCCCATATAAGGTGACTCTGGGCAAAAAGCAGAGTACAGCTCGCCAGGCTATCGCAGTATTGTTTATTTTGTTCTGATATTATGATTCAACAGAAAAAGTGACAGGCTTTTGATTTTAAATACATTTAAAGTAGTTTAATTAAATTTCTTAGGTTATAATTATAGCAGTTTAACTGAATTGGTCTTTTTTAAAGTTGCACTGACCAAAAATAGACATTGACCAACTGTTTTGACCTCAAACACCTTAAACTTCCATCAGGGAATTTAAACCATGATCTGAGCACAAAGAGTCCTTTATTGAAAGACCTTAGTCAAGTTCCTTCTTAAAGCTTCCTTATGAAGCTGTAGTGATGCAGAGACTGTGAGCTTAGTGATTTCCCCCTGAATTATATTGTTTTGAGAGCGAACTTCTGGCAATTATCTCACATCTGTGACAGTTTACCTGAGTTTCTCTGGGGCGATTATGGTGGGTCCTGTGGCCTTACACTGATCAGATCCAGATGGAACCTCTCGCTCGCAACCGAGAAGCTACAGCCACAGTTTCAACACCCACGTCTCAGCTATCAACGCCACCTTTATTAGGTGTAATCCACTCCTCTTACCATGATTGATGAGTAAAACAACTAAACTAGCTGGCGCTGCTGCTGATTGAATCAGGGAAACGTGCTTCTTAAAACTTTCCACACACGAAATCATCTACGGGTGATTTTTTTTTTTACTTTAGAAAATTATCCTCTTGCTTAGAGAAGAAAAAAAGCACAGCAGTTTTATCACAGTATGCTACAGACATCCTCTTAGTGTAGAGATAATTAAACCAATTAAAGTGCATATTTGATAGGAGCTAATTGTTTAAGGGAGTTCGGTGCTGAAGAGAAAGGGGTACTGACCCTGTCCAAAGGGAGCATAGGAGCATGTAGAAGTCAAAGCTAATGGTAAAACTCTCATCTCTGATTGTTCTCACACAGAAGTGTAATTTAAATTAAGGTCAATGGAAAGAAGCAGTGGAACATTAATCTGAGGACAATAGGTACCTATCAGGCTGCAAATGGTTTCTTATGGATGCTTTAAAACAGAGATGCTAAAATATGTGCTTTTTTATTAAAGATGAGTTATAAATAAAATACAATGTAAAAAAAAATAATTGTTTTACCTGGCTGCGATGGCCTAGCGAGCTTTCCAGGGTGTACCCCGCCATCACCCAGAGTCAGCAGAGATGGGCGCCAGCCTCCCCGTGACACTAATTAGGATTAAGCCGTTCAGAAAATGAATGAATGAATGAATGTTTTACCTGGCAGGTTTAAGACGAGCAAGACTTATCTAAATATACATAAATGGGGCTGTACACAACTTCGCTATATGTTATATATATATTGTGTAATGACAATAAAGATTCTGAATCTGATATGTTAGACAGGGATGCTGTGGAAGAGAAATCTGTACCATATTTGACAGAGGCATTGAAGCATTTTCAATCTTATCAGGCAAATATGTTAACATATTACATATCATTTTAAATTTATTTAATTATTTCACAGTAGAGGTGACATTCAGTAGTTAGCACAGTCACCGCATAGCAAGAAGCTTCTGAATGTTAACCTGATGGCCAACTAAGACCTCGGTGGAGTGAATTGTGTGTATGCAAGACTAAGGTATTCACAAAATACTTATTTGACTGGTCAACAATTAACACATATATGTATTGGCTCACATCACTATCTAGGTTAAGTAGGTAGAACTCATAGTATATATATATGAAACGATGATGATGTCAAAAAATCAGTTTACATTTTGTGGAATACAAGGACAAGAATGGTAGCTTCAATATATATATATATATATATATACACCATTTTATATAAATGGATTTATATATATATATATAATATATATATATATATATATATATTTATATATATATATTTAAGTGTGTGTGTGTGTGTGTGTGTGTGTGTGTGTGTGTGTGTGTGTGTATAAAACGCAACACATGAATCAAACATATTCGTCACTGTAAACTGCCCTTTGATCCTACGTAATACGCTTTTACCTTTTCATAGAGGAGGTAATTTATTACCCTTTGCAGAAATAGAAACTATCAGCTTACCTGGAAAATGAAGGCTGCTGATATCATATGAGATCAATAAGCCTCTCTGTCTAATACTGAAGCATTAGATTAGAGCTGAATTTCAATGGAGTTGAAATGCATTTTATTCATTGCTAAAACAGAGGAACTGGTGTAAATGAAATAAACACAAGTTTTATTACTAGATATAATCTGTGAGCACTGCAATCATTTCCGAAAGATCACATTTTCACTTTCCCTCCAAATTTCAGTCATTCTCAGCATAATGAAGAAAGATGAAATCAACAACAAAAATGGATGAACACAACCGCAAGCAAGCAAAAAGCCTGAAAGGGTTGATATTATTAAGAATTTGCCAGCTTAGCACTGGAGTACCTTTCCATTCCTGTGCTTAATTCACTAGCTCACACTGTGAACACACACAAACACACCTGGCTGCATTAACCTCCTTGTATTACCCTCCAGGGTCATAGACTGAGGCCAAAACATGTTATTGAAGAGTTTGCTTAGCAGTGACCATATTATTGGACAATTTACAGAGAAGTTACTCTGTATTCAACTAGCATGATGTGTTTCATTTTAACAAGGACAAGGGTGAAATGTTTAGCTACCAGGTACCCAAATTTAACTAGGGCAAAAAAAAAAAAAAAAAAAAGTTAAACTGCCTGCATTTCAATCAAATGAGATGATCTGAAAGAGCTCACATGTTAACTTTCTAAGAATTGACAGGCGGTCAATACTCCTGCAGAGTGGAATGGCCTGAAAATAAAATAATAAAATAACCTAACACTCACTAGAGTGAATAAACTACTCATACAGTAGTCACACGAATCATCCAATAATCAAATAGTACAGTAAATCATACAATTGCTCTTCGATATGTATCATCATTACCAATTTAAATATATATTTCCTTAGAGATGACTTCATTGGATAGTTCTCTTTATTTCAGGATTACAAATGTCTTTACATGAAGGAAATATGATCACTCATGCCAATGCTATTACAGTTTCTGTAATCATATTCATGTTGATGTTGTTAATAAGCAATAATTAATTCCAGTACATGATAGGGAAGTCTAGCAATTTGCTTAAGTTTTATGGAGGACCACATATATGACATTATGATATTTCAGACCGGCAGGCCATAGGTCTTCCTCAGTTCATGGGTCTAAAACACAGAGCGCCCCCAATGTAATGGAATATATATTACACATACTCATGTACACACACACACACACAAATATATATATGTATATATATATATATATATATATATATATATATATATATATAAGTAAGTTTGACATTTTGCAGGGTGTATGTGTGTGTGTGTGTGTGTGTGTGTGCGTGTGTGTGTATGAAAAAGATTTTATATACAATATGCATAATTACTACAGTTAGAACAGTCAGTCAAGTATATAGGTATAAGGAACCACAATTTTTAGCTGTGACCTTTTTTTAGGTGTAGTCTGCCAATCATTTCCATTAGTCAGTCCTGTTAAAGGCGAGAGTGCAAGCTGCAGGCTACTAATAAGCCACAGAGGAATTTCAAGTCATGAGGTCCCTGACAGTAATAATTTGACATGTCAAAAGAAGGCAAGTCTTTTTCACGAAGAGTCTTCTTCTCTTTGTTGGTAAGAGACGTTTGAAACTTTTTTCAAAGGGGCTCAAGTTCACATTCTGAGTGACAACACAGATGAGTTCAGGCTTTTCTCTATCATACTACAAGTAATAAAATGTAAAATTACTAATGAATTATTCTCACATGAACAGCATCTTCATCATTATGACCAGCTGGGTATGGAGCAGATGAAATTCAATCTGGCAGTAAAGGTATATTTACACACACACAACTGGTTTACATTCTGAAATGCAGTCTTCAGCCCATGACCTGAAATCAATTGGATCCAAGCAATCACACTTACTGTAATGGCGATATATTGATCATAAATCATTAAAGCAACTGTTAATGCAACAATTTTGGTCACTCTGTTAAAAATGGCATCTAAAAAGAAGCCTAAAAAGCCTTCTGCCATGTACACTAGACCATCCAGTAAATGGTATTTGCTGAAAGCTTCTTGATAGATATTGACTGTGAGGTGTGTGCTTCCTGTTGGAAAGTGGATAGTAAAAAAAATCTGTTCTGTATCATTAGATCTTAAAGCAGTCAGGCTAGCTTAAAGTCACACAGCACTAGTTAGGTCTAATAGTAATAAAGAGGATTGTTTTGACTTGTGTCAGTGAAAGGATAGCTTTTTTAAGGCTTTCTGCTAGTGGAAAATTGTCACTTCAGATCCCAGGACTGCCAAAAAGGCATTGATGTTGGTGAACTTGCTTGTAAATTACCACTGAAGGTAGTATTGCTCAGTCATATAGATTGGGCTATGGTAATGCAGAAGTTCCCAGGAACAACATGGAATTCCATGTAAAATATACCCTCAAAGACAATTTTTAAAATTGATTTTAAAATGAAATAATCTGCTTCACTACTTTGGGGATGGTTGAATTAACTTGAAGATATAGAGTTATTGCCATTTGATGATCATGTGACTTGGCAGCCATCTTTGGAATCACCACATGTCAACAGTCTAGAAGTCCTTGTTGATAGCCTGTATTTGAAGGTTCATGATTTCTGATTCTGAGCATTGCAGGTAAGTAAAACTTTCTCAAAACCATAAAAGACATTCCAATTGATTATTTAAATCAATTGCTTACTGTATACGCATATTAGTTTCTTCTATTGTTAATATTGTGCAGAATCAGCACTTTACATTGTTTGCATGTACAAAATGTCTTTCCCAAGATAAATGTACAGATAACGAACTATTTTGTTAGAAAAACATTTGTTGTGAATTACTTATTGACTGAAGTTGTACTCATCTCCACTTTTTTCATATTTTCATACTTTCCGGTTCCCACTTTGTCCCATTAGTTACCCACAAAGATGGGTTTAAAATAAATTGTAGTTGATGCAGTGTATTGATACTTATGATTAACTATTAAAAACTTTTTTTGCAATGTCTGTCCCATCAGGTACCATTTTGGTTCTTCACTTATGACCATGATCAAGTCACATTTTTTTGTTGAAATTGTTGTTCACGGTTCATTTATGGTGGCTTTTCATGATTATGTTATTAAAATTTTAAATAATTGATATCCCTTGAATTTATGTAATTTTTAATGAAGAAGTTTGGTAAAAGAATGAGGATACATAAGCAGAGTGGTTTTCCAATCCAATCATGGTTCAGAACTTACATAACCGGGGGGAAAAATACATGACATTACAAAGAACAACTGAAAGATATGCTTAAATGGGACAACCCATAGACATAGAATAGATAAACGGCAAGTGGTCTAGATTGATGTGGCAAATAAGTCGTGACTTTCAGTAGTGGCAAAACAGACCAACATAGTGAAGTCTTGCTGAATGGTTGGGTGCACAAATCGGCAGTATAGGCACTCCCTGTGACCTAAACCTGTGCATAGGGTGACTAATTTGCATATGTGACCTTTGACCTTGGCACAGTGTCCTTGAACATATAAAGTTTGTCCGGGCCATTGCTCGGCTCATATGCATAATAGCTTTCTGAACTTCTGCATAGGCACTCCCTATGATTTAAACCTGTGCATAGGGTAGCTAATTTGCATATCAGATATTTGACCTTGGCACAGTGACGTGGAACATATAAAGTTTGTCCAGGCCATTGCTCGGCTCATATGCATGATACCTTTCTGAACTTTGCATAGACACTCCCTATGACCCAAACCTGTGTTTAGGGTGGCTAATAAAATGTTGATTGTCCAAAACTGTCTGTATGGGGGATGGCTTTTGTCCTCCGTGTGCTTGAGGCATCCTGGCTGAGGGGTCACCACGTTCTATAAAACAGTTAGTTTTTAAAATGTAGAAAAGTTGTTACTCTATTTAAAATACAATGTCTGGCATTTAGTTCTTTTATAATGCATTTTATGAACCTGTAACTCAGTTGTACAGTAAGTAGTGCACAGTTTATAAACATTCAACAATATCACGATGAGTCATACTAAATACTTCCATAGCATCCTCAGACATTTCCTCCAAGCTTTACTTAAATCTTAAGTGGCATCACAACTAGATTTTATATCAGGATTCATATGACCAAAGATTTCATTGTTATTCTATGATGAGCTACACACAGGTGAAGGATTAAGCATGACAGCGATGTTATAGTTAGTTTTTGGAGATAGTTCTAGGTCCCACAGTTGCTGAGAAATGAATGGAAACTGATGTCTTAGTAGGTGCCAGATGAATTGTTCATCTGGCGTTCTGCTATTACCAGAAGTTGCTGCCGATTGGCCATGGTGGCCATAAATACTCCTATTGGTTGCACAGTCTATCTATTCTATGTCTATGGGGCAACCAGGCAGTAAACAGTAAACACAAAATAAATAACTGATCACAAAAACTGGCTTGGAGGAGTACTGTTCTGGGCTGCTGTGACCACCGTGTCGGTGTCTTCCTCATTATTTTTTTTCAGCTGTTCATCTGTATACCTGAATTGTAATGTGTAAATGAGCAAAATGCACAAGTGAAATATAATAATTAGCCACATGTACTCTATTTACAGTACTTAAGTGCATGTTTCACTGTAACTGTAATTCAATCAGTACTTGTGTGTTTTTTGCATAAAATATTTAATTTTGCTATACATGTAATCACTATTAGAGAATTAAAATCCAATTAAAATAAAGATTTTTGCCAAATGTCCACACTCCAGGTACCAAATACTTGAGACAGTGAAACCAGCTGAGCATCCCTGACCAAATCTTTCTGACACCTTTCGTTTAAAATGCTTCAAAGAAAACAACATTATAATCATCTGGAAATAATGCAGTGAAGGTAGTGGCTGCTCACAGCTCCAACCTGCATAAACTTATGGATATTATGGATAAGCGACTAGCTAGTTAACTATGCTAGATTAACTAGCCAGACCTTTTGATCTTTTACATTGTGAAAGTTCATTGTTAAACATCAAGAGGTTTTATGAATTAGGACAACAGATGTCTGGAAGATGCATTTTCAAGTCACAAATGATCAATCACACAATAGTAAAGAAAAAACATAACAGATCTTCAATAACTCAGAACCAGGAAGTGGGACATTACATCAAGAATAACAATGGCTGCTGTGTTGGAGAGCACTGTTGAAAGTTGTTGGATGATTGGGAAACTAATTTGGGCAGTGAATCCCAAGAGGTTGCATAAGTGAATAAAAAGTTTGAGTGGTAGGCAGAGCTTAAGGAGATGCTTGATGTTGGCCCTTTTATGTATAAGCCAATTTCAGCCGACCCTGAAAATGTGGTGCCTGAACAGATGGATATGGAATGGCAATGCAACCATTCGTCCATTGACTGGACGAACAGTAGGTCCCTAGTGTCTTTATTTCCTATTAATATCACTCGATCCACATTCGGTATCATGGCTACATAGATAAATCATGCTCTCATGCATGTGTGTGAAAATTTACTAAGCCTATTTACATAATTTCTGCAGTCCCTCAGTTACATCTACCAGCGTCACAACTCAGTGAGGTGTGTGTCAGTGCATATAGCAATAGTGGATTTTCAAAGTTTATGACACCAGTATAGTCATGACACTTTCTCTGTAAGTATGCAGGTTTAAGCCCAGATGATATTGAGGGATTCACTATTTAAAATGCACTTCATTTGACTTCCATGAACTACCATTGTAGCTCCCAAGAAAACTTCATAGAGACATATCAGCATGGCCGACCAGAAGATCATAGCACTTGTCCTGAGACAATAACTTAAGTCAAATGTAGCGCAGAGGGCTTCGAACTAGGTTTAAAGCTAGACTAAATTGCATCTATTAAAACAAATGCCAGCTAACTCATATGGATAAACATTGATACCAATCATTCTTGACTGTTTGTTCCCCAACAGACAAAGTCAAGGAAATGCAATTTTGAATCGCTCCCCGTGGATTAAGAATCACAGTGTCATAATTTTAATGAGGTATGTGTATCTACATAAATTAGACAGCTTTGACAATCCACTCTAGTATGTCATCCGATAGGCAAAGCAATCATCCTTTGAGGGCTTAAATCATAGCATGCTAGTACTGATCATGTTGAAATGGGGAAAGGGGGTGAATTTTTCAATCACATAGCTAATGTATTGCTAGCTGTGACTGTACTAGACCTCTTGTCCTGCCTCTGGATAATTATCATCCCATCACTGTGTTAAGTTGTGTTTTGTGGTGTACCGCCACTTTCAGGAGGTTTGATCTGGTTGAAAATTGCCCAGATCTCTCTGATATATGTTCATATTAAGGCGTTTTTTTTAACTGAAGGTACTGCAATGGAATGAGTATGGTTTAAGGGAAGATTAGCATTAAATTGTCATATTCAACCTTAACAAGCTTAACATGGCTAACACAGCCGCCATTTGTATTAATATACGGACACACATCCCTGCAAACTGTGGCATTTACTTTTGGACAGAAAGATACTTCACACTAGTATCAGTTTGTTGACACTGGTATCTTGTGAAACACACTTACTTTTTAACATTAAAACATGAAGACCATATTGTGAAGCTTTCTTTGTATGTTCTGGAATGGAATTTTGCTGAATTTCAGCATATATGACTGCCATTTCCATTAAAGCTTTCTTCACTACATGGGAGGAAATTGGAGCACCCAGAGGAAATCCATGCAAGTAAAGGGAGAGAATGCAAACTTCACAAAGAAACGGCCTTGCTGATCACGAAAGCCATGACCTTCATGCTGTTGGCAAAGGTGTTTCTGTGTGGAGTTTGCATGTTCTCCCCTTACTTGCGTGGATTCCCTCTGGGTGCTCTGGTTTCCTCCCACAGTCCATAGACATGCACGTCAGGCTGACTGGCTATTCTGGATTGCCCCTAGATGTGAAATAGCTGTTTTTCTGTGTTGACCCCGCAATGGACTGGTGAGCTGTTTTTTGCCCAGAGTCATCTGGGATTGTCTCTCGCTTTCCCATGCCCCTGAACAGGATAAGTGGTACAGACAATGAATGAATAATAATAAATGAATTATTAAAAAAATGGAAGTCTTTTAACATGCAAGTAACATGTCAAAGACAGGAATTAGAAAACTTCACTCAACTACGCTGAGTTATTTTATCAATGATAGTCATGTAAATTGTAAAAAAAAAAAGAAAAAAAAAAAAGAAAAGTGACATGAATTGTCTCGATGTGTGGCGCAGTGACAGTTGTAGATTCTCTCCAGCTCAGCCTGTCGCTGGCAGGATGTTCACTGTTATCAGAGGAAACACTCATGAGACAGTAAAGGCTTTGTGCTTTCATCAACTTCCCATAATTAAATCTACCCATCTCCAGGCACTTCTGTGATCTTTGCAAATAAGACCAAAAACTGAGCACACTTTATTAAAGAAGGTGACAGTTAAAATGACCACACAGGCACAAGTCTCTGTGATGTGACGGCAGAGCCTTTCTTCTCCCACTGTGAAAATTTGAGCCTCTCTCTTATTCTGCTTTGCAGTCAGTTCATACTAAAATTATGTGTCATTAGCAAATTACACAGGTGCCAGAACAAGTTTATCATCTTGAGTCTGGAAATCTAGGCTGTATCCGGAGGTGCTGCTTATAAAAGCTTGCCTATCTCTTAAGCCAAATGAGAATGCCTCACTGATAGCAGATTAGCATGCTTCTGCTGCCCTGCAGGCTTCAGGAAGTGAGTTAGTTCTCACTCGTTCCCTTAATCTTTATGCAGCTCTAACGAGAAGGGCTAAACAGGGAGCTGCAAAAACATGAAAACTGTGTTTAGTCAAAGTTGCTGTTGGTATGATAACATACTTGACTGTACAAAGACATTTAGTTTATATTCTTTCATTTACATTTATTCATTTTCCAAATGGTTTAATCTAAAGTGAATTGTAAACAGGGTGGAATAAAGTCAATCATAGAATCAAGTAGATAAACTTAAGAATTTCCAGGGACAGAGACCTTTAACCACTGCACTCACGCCTTTGCTTTTAAAGCAAAAGGCAGTCCTGGGATTCTAACCCAGGATATCCAGTTTAATTGAGAGTTACTCAATCTATAGACTCTGAGAATATAATCTCATTTTAAAATGATGTCTAAACTTTTCGGGAGATCAGGTGGTAATAAACATTACTGTACCACTGCACTCTTTTTTTCTAAGCTATTTTATGCTAGGGACATCTCTATGAATAATTTAAAAAAAAACTTCATTTTTACATTTTAAAAAAGAGGCAGGTTGCTCCTTTTGTTGTTTCATGAAAAGTTTTTTTGAAAACTAGAAACAATGACTATTGAAAAGCATAGCAATAGGTTTTCTATATTTTATAATTAACAATTAGCAAGCTGGCACAGGAGGTAAAAAAAGCAAGACTCAGCACAATAATATATTTGAAAGACACCCATTACATTTATAGTATTTGGCAGGCACTCTTATACACACTGTAACAAAAACTTAAAATTTTTGGCATGACAAATAATTTTAGTTGTAAAAAAAAACTTATTTAATAGATGAAATAATTTAGGTCAGTTCAACAAACCAAGGTAGTTGTATACTTCAACACCAGTTACTGAGTTGTTAGTACTTAGATCTCTAACTTTCAGTTTATTACAACCAGCCAAAGTTCTGCTAACCTTCTGCTAACCAAAGTTCTGCTAGCCTGAGTGTGTTCCCCACACAAAAAGCCAGCACAGGTAGGTTTTTCCTCATATTTAATTCGATTAAAATGATATTGGAATGTTATGCTAATATGTACTGTAGTATATAAGGGTGAACGCACAACGAACAACGTTTAAACATTAATAGGTATACTTTGCTTGCCTGTCCTCCAAAAAAGTGGTAATTTTTTCCATGACTGCTTAATATGGCCTTAATTACAGTTTGAAATTATATCAGAACTGCTATACAAGAACGTATAGTAATATTTTAATTGCTATAAGTTAATAGTGCCACTGAAATCCATTCATTCATCCATTTTCTGAACCGCTTAATCCTAATTAGGGTCACGGGGAGGCTGGTACCCATCTCAGCCGACTCTGGGCGAGGGTAGAGTTAACACTGAAATATTAATTGATAACTCACAATGCTAATCGTTAATGTCATGGCAACAATAGCTAACAAATTGTGTGTAGATATCAAAGAAAATTACTGTTGCATCATTATTAGTACTCAGGCAGACTTTAGTCACCAGTATCACCCCACTTTAGCCCTCAGGAGAGAGGAAGGGTTGAAAAGACAGTCTAGAACTCATCAAGCAGCATGTACAGAAAAGCGAGACATATAAAAATAAAATAAAAATAATAAAATAAAATAATTTTAAAAAAGCCCTGCGATGGCCTGGCAAGCTGTCCATGGTGTACCCCGCCCTCGCCCAAAGTCGGCTGAGATGGGCACCAGCCTCCCCGCGACCCTAATTAGGAATAAGCGGTTCAGAGAATGAATGAATGAATGAATAAAAAAAAAGAAGAGAAGCGAGGCATATTTACGTGGGCAAGGCTCTCTAACAGATCACTTATGTGTGTCACAAGCCTGTAGAAGCTACTGCAAGTGGGACTAGTGTGTGTCTAACGGTGAGGTGGATGTGCTAACCACAGCGTCGCTATTATTATTATTATTATTATTATTATTATTATTATTATTATTATTATTATTATTATTCATTTATTCATTTATTTATTAATTTTTTTAAATAATTATTATGTTAGAACATGGTAGGAAAATAGTACAAAAGGAAATAAGAAAAAAATGTAACTTACTATGTAAAAATCATAAATAATATGCATCAATTATGTTAAAATGGGCAGCACGGTGATGCAGTGGTTAGCATATCTGCCTCACAGCAAGAAGATCCTGGGCTTGATTACCAAGCTCGGGTGTTTCTGTGTGAAGCATATTCTCCCTGTGCTTGTGTGGGTTTCCCCTGGGTACTCCAGTTTCCTCCCACAGTCTAAAAACATGCACAGGTGGCTGATTAGCTGTGAGTGTATAACCTTATCTCATTTTTCAGTTTCTGTGGGTTAGACCACTGTGGCCTCAGTGACACATATCTTTAAACAATTGTATTGCAATATGCCCACTCAAACTGTCTTCCAACTAAATGTCATGATTATCATAAGTTAGCAGAAATATCAATATTTCCCAAGAAATGAACAGGTAGCTACAGTGTTTTTACCACCATGAATAAAAGAGTTGTTATGTAACACAATAAGTAGAACTAATTTAATAAATATTGGCCTTTTTTATTTAATACAGACCAATATCACTAGAATGCAGGTGGCTTAGCTCTGATTATGTCAGATAAAGGTAACTCTAGCTAATGTAAAATACACTTTAGTCTAACTTTGTAGAAATTACTTAACTTGTACAATCAAAATAAATAGGAATAGAAGAAAAAGCACCACACAGCTCTTTGGGGCTCTGACCTGTGACCTATGCAGCCTTGTCTAAAGTAGCTCCAGTTCTCTCTTTCACTATACCTTCACTTTTCAGGCAGCAAGAGTTTTAAAAACAACACCAAACTGTTAGAAGTTGCATCACCATTGACCTTGAAAGCATGCAGAATAGTGGCCAATGTGATTAAAACCTGCTGTCACATTCTCATGCAAATAGAGTGGCGAGTGGCGGTTTTGCTCCCGTAAACACTCTGATTGCCATTACCCATGTTTATATGCAGAGATAACGCGTTCAGAGCAGGATATCAATACACTATATGAAAGGAGATTATGAGGCATGTTTAAAGGGACATCAGTCACAAAAGAATGCATTAGGCAAAGGACCTTCTGTAATGGATGTCTACGGACTGCCCTTCCTATGACAAGACGATTCAAAGCATTCAGAAAGCAACTCAGTGATCACTGGGAGCTGGAGTGTGGTCCATAAATCAGGAAAGGTAAAAAGAATACAAATAGGACTCCTTGTAAACGAGACAAGGACTGAACACCACTGTTACAGTTTCTATGTATTTCTTTTTCAGGTAACAGAATGAGCCTTCATTAGTTCTTAGATTTTTTCAAGGTTGAACACCTCAGTGAGATAGCACTGTGTTCTAGTATGTAAACCACAATCAAATTTTAGAACAAAATGTCCACACAATGCTGAATTTTCTAAAATACTAATATTAATGTGCTGTTCTTAAGTCAAAGGCTGAAATGTTTTCCAATGACAAAAATGTATATGGTTTAGGGATTACAAGATACCTCAGCAATTAACAGATTAACTCCTATGGCTCTAATATAATGGCAGGGGTCTGCAATATGTCTGCCGAAAAATGTAGCTTAGATTGGCAGTTTATTCTGGTCATGGCTGGTCTGGTGTTTCTGATTGACCAGCAATACTTTATTATTAAAACTGATGCAACATGCACTGTCTTTTTTTAATTACAAAAGATGCATGATGACATCTTAAAAATAATAATAATAATAATATTAAAATCTCACAAAATTCACTTAGAATGTTTAAGAGTTTTGAAAATTGGGTTAAATTATGATTTTAGATTCTGTTTGGCATATTTTCCATATGTGTGTTTACAGAAGAGGGGGAATGATAATTAGATAGTTTACTTGATAAGATTGCCAGAACATGGCTATGGCAAGAATGAGAGTGCTTGAGAGTTAATGATGAGGGTCCAGTCATATAGAGCTGCTGCAGCCTCAGGGCCTGCTGGGAATTGGGTGGCCCATTAGCTAAAGCCCTGAGGCTAACAGCTCCCCACACACACACACACACACACACACACACACACACACACACACACACACACACACACACACACACAAACACACACAC
>JAQMYF010000006.1:14038499-14061866 GCA_030014195.1 Neosilurus mollespiculum
AATTCATAGTTTTGATGCCTTCAGTGTGAATCTACAACTTTCATAGTCATGAAAAGAAAGGAAACTCATTGAATGAGAAGGTGTGTCCAAACTTTTGGTCGGTACTGTATATATATAATTCATATTTTTTTTCCTGGTGGAATTTAATTAAACTTTATTAAAATGAATTATGAGAAAAATAACTAACTAAAGAAAATATTTATGCTCAATAAATGAAAAAAAAATCCAAAAGTAAACATGATATGAAATTAATAAAATACAATTTCAAATTATTTGCATAATAAAGTAAATTTAAGCTCCTCTAAAGCATTTTTGATGTACAAAATACATACAGGCTTTTACCTTGGCACTTGAATTAGGGTAACGACAAACACATCAGCGGATGGTGACTTTTGACTTTCAGCTGCTGATTAAACCAGTAAATATAGGCAAATATCTAACATATTATGGATCATTTAAGTGTTAAATATCTAGATTGTTTTCATTTTATTCATATTTGATCAAGATAATCTAACTGGCATTAGGATATAAAAGAAAAAGATTTTAACTACCAGTAAAGGGGTACCACAATATGTGTTATTATTATAATTATTATTTTAAATCAACATCCATTTATGCAAATGATTCACTGTCTTATTGATATTTCATGCTAGATAAATAATTATTCTCCTGTAAATACTTTTTCAAAAAAAGGAAAATGTTCCAATAGACTATTACCATTTCTTGATAGAGTTTCTGTCTTTATATATAATCTAAAATTTTGACTGAGAGAAACAATTTCAAATGTACAATGTACTTTTGTGTTTCCACTTTATTTAATGGAATTAAAATATAATTATTTTAATGATAAATGCAGGTACTATATATCAATAGGAAACATAAACTGCCTTGCATACATATAATGGAAGAAGTATGAAATGATGTGATGTTGTCAAGTGGGTGGAGTTCATACATTCTTCAATGAAGGCAGCTTTCAATCTTTAATGAGCAAACAGTGAAATAAACTTTTTCGAATGCTATTTTGATCTACTTAATGCTACAGCTTAAGACTATACCTAATATTTTATTTCAACATCTAGTCTCTTGCCTTAAAATACCAAAGAAAAGATGATTTATACACAAGTATAGGCGTGAGGAAGGGGGGCTTACAGTTAGAAGATGCTTGAAATCTGCATTTCATTTCATGTTACTATAAACATCCATGATTTACATGTGCTTAAGAGGCATGGAGAATGAGAAGGATTAGGATTCTGGTAAAGAGCTGACTTATTTAAAGCAGCAGTGGTATAGACCAACCTGGGGCAAAGAAGGAAGTCATAACATCAGCTGAGCTTAAAAATTATCCTTGATTAGAATAATACAAAATGTTGCATATACATACATACACTTCTACACAAACAAATGGAGCAAATCCCATGCTGAAAAAAGTACAAGCTTTAATAAAGCTAACTGTTAGCAACAACAAAGCACTGGTCAAAAAAATTATCAAGAATGAAAATTAGCAATCATGAGGCCTGTACCACCATTTGCTTTTCTTATATTGTTGCTGCAACAAAGTATTGGAGGGGGGAACTGTGCAGGTCCCGAGGTGAGAAATGCGTACCTCCACACCATCACATTTCCTCCACTATGATTGACAGATGGTGTCAAGCACTCCTCCTTTATTCTGCACTCTATAAATGTCTTTTTGACCCAAACACCTTAAACTTAGATTCATCTAGCTATAGCACCCCCCTCCCCATCCAATCATACTCTGTCTAATGTCTGTATTCTTTTCCTTTTACTGACCAGTCTCAGATATAGCTTTTTCTTTGCAGTTCCAGAGGTCGTCTTTTCACTGCTGAAGTTGAGATGTATGTTTATCAAATTGTAGACTTTGATGAACTTGTCCTCTTGCTCAGTTTTGGATCGGGGCCTCAGGCTTCTCTTTCTATCCTGGATACAGCCAGTCTGTGCTGTTCTGTGAAGGGAGTTGTACGCACCGTTGTATAATGTCTTCACTTTCTTGGCCATTTCTTATAAAGAATAGTCTTTATTTCTCAGAACAAACATGAACACAAACTGATGAATTTTAAAAGAAAGTAATTTTTCCTGGCCATTCTGAGACTATAATCAAACACACAAATGTGGATTCTCCAGATAGTCAGCAAGCCAAAAATGCCCAGTTTTATAGCTTCTTTAATCAGAAAAACAGTTTCCATCTGTGCGGACATAATTGTAAAAGGGTTTTGTAATTATCAATTAGGCTTTTAACATGACAAACTTGGATTTTCTTGGATTATTACACAATGTGCCTTTGGAACACAAGTATGATATTTGCTGAAAATATGCCTCTTTACACCTATGTAGATATACCATTAAAAATCCAGCACCTTCCAGTCAAAATAGTCATATACAACATAACAGTTATGTATATATAGTATACATATGTGTGTTTTTTTTTTTTTTTTGTATATATATATATATATATATATATATATATATATATATATATATATATATATATACTATGAATGTATATGTACACCTAATTTGCATTACACAAGCTTCGCCTATACTGTGCAGGGGCATCTCAGTCTGCGGAGGGGGAAAGAAAATATATATCAAAAGGACATTAACCTTTACCGCCCATGCAAATGTGGGACCTCAATTAACAGAAGTAAATAATCCTTGTAATTACCCCTGGCCTAAACTCATCAGGCATAAACCTTAGTAAATGGACCATTACAACATAAAATGGGTATCTAATTGAAAAAAAGTGCAAGGAGGACGCTGGGGACTGTCACATAAGCCAATCAGCTCCAGTGCTTCAGCCGTGATTGAGTAAATCATTATCTATCAATATGTGCTGCTCATAACACACTTCACTGCACATCTTCATTGACATTACCCCCAATCTTATATATAAGTCAGGGTCTCCCACATTTAATTTACTTTTTTTTTTTTCTTACTCAAAATTGTACTGTACCTTTCCTTCTCTTACTTCAATCAAATCTTTTGTACAGTTATATGTAACTCTTACCTGATAATGTAGAAATATCACACCTTTAAAGGAAATAAGGTTCATAAAGTATAATGTTTCTTTCTTGAGCCGTGATGCATATCAAATATACAAAAGATCCAGCTTCCCAGCTGCATGGAAAAGTACAGTTTAGTGACCCTTTTGAGAGCCTAAAGCAAAATCTAACACTGACTGTCAAAGGCAACAGAAATTAGTGTCATTTTAAGCTGATATCTGAATGAAGTATAATAAGTGAATAAAGGACTGAACTGGAAAGTAAATGCTAAAGCACTGTTGCAACCTGAGCTTGGAGAGCTGCATTCTAATCCTCCTTCAGAGTTTCCTTTCTGCTCTTTGAGTCTCACTTGAGGCTGTGAAATACTAGCCTTATGAAACTACGACTTAATCAGACACATAATCACTGACACAGCCTGGCCTTCCACACAAGCAAACCAGAAAGAAAGATGAGGAGGACAATGTTTCTATTCTCAGATGGACTCTCAATATAAAGCGTATTCAAGTCTTTGCTTCATTTAAACCAAAATTGTTATGGGGACTGTATTCATACAGTTTTTGAAGGATGAGAGGATAAATGTGCTTTTCCTACATCCAGACAGTAATGTGTTCATTTTCCTTCATTATTTGTATGAGTCGATGGCAATATCCTTCTGTAATGAGCATGACATTGGTGGAAAATCGGAGCAGAAGAGAAAGGCTTTAATTTACTTGGTGCCAGAGGGCAGAAGGGTGAGGCACCAAATGGAGGCAGTGCACTAGCTAGTAGCCAGGCATCCACACATTTCCCTCAGTGCTGCAGATAGGCTCTCTTCTTCATAATCCAAGCCTACAGTGGTAATTTAAAATGGCAGCAATATAAAAGAAGCCTATACTCTCCCTCAACACCATTGTTCATTCTCCACATGCAGCATCGTAATACTATCAAATGTTACTAAAACAGACATTCAGTAACACTGGGATTGTCACAACCGTAAACAGCAAGCTCTTTTCCTCAGTAGCTTTTTTTTCCAGGGCTGATATTAACATTTTGCTTATGGCAAGTGCCACTAATTTGGATTGGTATTTTCATTATAAGACAGCCCTCAGCTATACTCAGCTGGATCTGTGGCCTCCAAATTGAGCTGTAAATTTTGAGACCATCTGACACCACGCCTCAGGCTTACATCAGAAGGCTAACAAGATGACGACGACATTTCCGTCTGGGTAATGCGAGCCTTGCCACACATCAGTTCAGTCAAGGACATGGGCCATTCTGGACAGGACACTTCTTAAATGTCTTGCTAATAATGAGCTAAGCTGTTTTAAAGTGGATTCATAGCTGTGTTGAAGCCAGATTGCTCTGAATTCAGAATTATTCATAAGACTTGTGCCGTTTGTCTTCTTGTCGCTGCTGCTTTGCTGCGAATGGACGTGTTCTGCATAGTTTATCATAGACAACTCCCTTTTATCAAGCAAAGTAATGCAGGTCTACAAATCTTTATGCATGTGTATCAATCTCGTCATTAATTATAGATGACATTACTGCAATTATCTCAATTGTCTGAAGGACAATGAAAACTGAAGGAGTGAGATGTGCCAAAGTAGATCATCTACATATTTTCTAGTGAAGCATTACCAGCCAATCACACGTACAGACTGGGAAACAGACAGTGTTGCGTGTGATCGACTCCATGCCGCCTTCTGCTGCTTTGTGCAAATAGTAATGAAAACTTAGAATCTTTTCTTTTTTAAAGAAAAACAGGATTAATTTAATTTAGATATTTACACTTAATTTCAAAATATTCGATTTGCCAAAGGATCTTCATTGTCAGACATTTGTGTGTTTTGTGTCTTGACATTTTGCATTAGACTGAGTCTAATAACGAGTATAAGAAGGTGAGATCACCATATGTTTCATTGCCAAGTCTATGTGACATTACTGATGAAATTGAGACCCATAATGGCATATATTTATGGAAAAAGATTTGCATGAGATTAACAATATTCACTCCAGTACAAAGCAGAAATAAGCTACAGGCACCAGACGCATCTTGACTGATCAACTACACTGACATGAAAACAAATGTGCAAAGCCAAAAGTGTTTTTTTGTTTGTTTGGTTTGTTTTGTTTTAATAAACTGTGCTTATTATGTGTCATGTCTCAAAATTATCCATGATCCTGAGTAATGAGGCTGAAAAAGATCTACCAGACCAGACATTTTTGCCCCAACCCCCCACCTAAATGTCAGCAATGCTAGCTCCAGACATGTCCCAAATCTGCTGACAGCATGAGGTCTTTTAGGGTCGATTAAGTTTCGTCTGAGCCTATGTCTCAGTAGGAACTTCATATTGTTTAACTGTAAAATTGAACACAAAACATCATTATTTATTATAGATTAAAATCCTATTTCCAGGAATAGAGATAAACTGAATGCAAATACAGGGCAGTCTAAGGAGGTGCATTAGCTTTAGTTTCCATAACAATAATGCTCTAACTTGACATGCACTGTTTGGCATCCATCATAAAAAGAAGGGGTGCTGTTAATGTTTTACACTTTTAAAGAACATGTATTTCACTTAAATACTCCTTCTAACTGTTTATAATAATCACAGTGTTCCATGTTTCATAGGAACAAAACAGCAAAAACAACCATTCATAAAGGGTTTGGAATATTGTTCCTCCCAGCAATGTGCTAAATAAGGTCTGTTTAGTGGTGGGGGAATATTGGGATCTTCATTGGCCTTAACCGTCCTCAAATTAATGCTCAATGACCTCAGCATATGATGGCTGCAATGGCCATGACTACTCAGACATGTTCACAGTGACAAACATTGACTGGTCTCAAACACACACACACACACACACACACACACAGACACACACACAAGAAAACCGAAACGTCCTGCGGGTCCCTGCCTCGGACCTGTCAGGTGTGGTTAACCCATCACAGAAGACAATTAAGGCAGAAGATACAGGCTTTAGATAGCATACATATAGAGTTCATTATGTTGAACCAGCACATCACACATACAAAAAGTAAATAAGTAAGTTTTAGTTTGATATATATATATTTTTTTTCTTTTTTAATTTAATTGAATTTTTTTTATAATAAATCAGCTGCATGGATTTAACTACAAAGATTGTTACTGTTTGTGCTTCCTGTGAGTTCCTCCATCTGGGTTTCAGTTCAGAGGTCAGCACCAGCATTTAGCAAGAATGTTTCCTGTCTTGCTCTCACCTGTGCGGTCCTTTTATCCACAGTTGTCAAAACACTCATGGGTTTAAAGCCTTGCACAACTCTGCAGGTTTTCAGTAAACATGTGCAGCAATGGGACATGCCTGAACTGTGTGCAGACACACACGTATATATGTGTGTGTGTGTGTCTGTGTGTGTGTGTGTGTGTGTGTGTGTGTGTGTGTGAGTGTATGTGTGTGCGTGCGTGCTTAGGATAAAGATCCACTTCCACAGCTGAACACCTGGCTCTTTATGTTTCTTTATGTGTGTGGACATGTGTGTATATGTGTGTCTGCATGAGGGAAATGTGAAGGGTGACAACAGGAGAATGAGCTGCAGAGCACACATAAATACACACTACTGGACCACAAGACAAAGAGGAAGGAGCTCTAAGCGAGTGTATGTGTGCTTGTTTGTGACAGCACTCTGTATTAACTCCACCATCATCCTGTCTGCAATCAAAAAGTGCCCCAGAATGATACCTACATCCAATTTCTCCCTCCGTTTCTAAGGCTACAAACCTGCAAGACAACCAGTTGTGGCTGTTATTAATCCTCCATCGGTTTCAATCTAAATGCCTGAGAGCCAATTAAAGGTGCATCTGATTGAGTGCACCACAGGACACTTCACAAGGCCAAGCTAAAATAAGCTGAGCCTAGCATGCAGACATGAAGAGTGTGGAGGGGGAGGGCAGAGAGGTTAAATAAATGAAGTTAAATTAGATTTAGCCAAATGCCAAGCTGCAATTGCTGGACTATTGATGTAAATTAAAACTGCTGTTTTAACATATTAATTCTACCAGCCGCTTCATGGAGGTGATTCTGCTAGTGACCCCACATTGCTTAAGCTGGACCTGCTTCTTACCAACGCAAATGTTCAAGTGTTTTAAGTGGCCCAGTAAACTAAATTGTCAGTAATAGAGACTGGGGATGAAAGTCTGTAAACATTATTTGGAATGAAAGGATATAAATGTCCTTAGAAGACGTCACATTATTACATGAGCGAGATGAATGGATTCATGGGGGAGGGGGGGGGGTGTTCAATGTCCAAATTGAGATACAGCTGTGGATATTTTGAGCACTTAATAAACACATAAGCATAAAGATAATGACATGAGGTACACTCCTACCAGGTAAACATAGATATGAAATTATACTACTATGTTACAGGTCTGTTTTCATACAGCTGAGATGTAGAATATAAAGAAAGTGATGGATAAGGAACAAGTGAAATAAATGTAAGCACACTATGGAATGGTATAAAAGTGCATCAAGGTAAATCCATTTCAGGCAATATACAATGAAATTTCTGTTTAGATGTCATCCTCATCATTATCTCCTGCAGTACATCTGAGAGTCGTGAGAAAGACAGACTGTCAAACCGACACCCACTTTCCGTGCCGCGGTGATTCTAGTAGTTGCTCCTCTGAATAACCCACCTTTCATTTGGAATCAAGCCATGATTAATATGTTTTATTTCCCAGAGTGCTTGATGGAGAGGAGCAAATATGGGCTTGTTCACTTCAAGGAGGCACTTGAGAGATAGGAGGGAGAAAGGCTTTGAGAGGGTGTTAGTGGATTAAGGAAAAACGGAGAAAACCCCTTAAAGTGGAGTCAAAGATTTATAGTTAAGTAATGAGGATGGATGCCAACCTCCACTCCAAGGAGACAGCAGGCTGTACGAGGAATATATGCTACCAGTAAGGAGTGTTAGACTGGTTAAAATGACTCCCCTTAAGTGACGTCCTGAGAGGTTATGCTTTTTTGTTGGTTCTGTTGCCTCAACTTGATCACTTTATTGGGCATTGTATAAAAGATTATATTATTCATTTGAAATATTTTCTTGTTTCTAATTGGTAGAAAGTTGCCAAATCATTCGTGAGTTCACTTATCCTTCATTGACATAGGATTAGTTAAAGAAGTTGAAAATATTTTGAATGAGTAATAAAACATTGATATAATTCAGCTTTTGTATGATATAGACAATAGTTCATATCTCACAGGGATCAGCATCGGCCAGTAAAACCCCTTTGATCTGAATAAAGCTCCATGATCATATTCGACCCATGAATTCGACCCATTCAATGATTGCTTAATATTGAATTCTATATAATGCATATCCATACAACACAAAAATTGTTGTTGTTTTTTTTTTTATGCACCTTTGACATTACACAACTGGAAATGACAAAAACACAGGCAGTGGTATGAGTAAATATGTATAATATAAGCGAAGTCATTTTCTAAAGATCATCGATAGTCTAGGCTCTAAAGTTTAGCTTAGTTAGAAAGTAGAAAATTATTGAACAAACATTGGTTATCATCCATCCAGACATCCATTCATTCATCGTCTATAAAGCCATGCAAACACCATACAGAAAAGCCAGTCAGCCAGCAGGTTCGAATTCAGAACTGTTGTGCTGTAAGGTAACAGTGCAAACCACAGCACCACTATGCTGTCCAAGACAGTTACTTGGATTCATGGATTAATTTTTAGTTTTGGCCAATCAAAAACATTTTAATATCATTATATTAGTATCTGTATATCATAGGACAGGAAAGAACCCACCGGCCTTTCATAAACTACTGCCTGGCTTCTCAGTCCTAACCCTGCACTGTACATTGTTTTCAGTGTCAGTTTAGAGACACCAAACAAATCCATGCTATCTGCTGGTTATACAACATAAATCCAACTTTTACTTCTCTTGGCAAGCATTGCAAGGGTGGACAAATAAAAAATTAATTTGTTAGCCCACCAGGCAAGTAAAATATCCAATGTGCTGTCCAGTTTCATGTTTTGATGATGTGTAACTGAAAAGCATCAGTAATGTAGCAATGTAATTTTATTACATTACAATAGCAATGTAATAAAACATACCCAGCATGGTAAGTTCTGTAATGGGTTTTGTTTTGTGTTCTTCATGTGTTTTTGTTTATTAACTACTCTGCCTTTTTTTGTCCTAGTCCTGTCTCCACCCCATCCTGCCACTGGCGTGTTACTTTTTGTGTTCATCTGTTCTGTGTTTAGTTCATGGTTCATAAATAGTTGGTCTTCTTATATTTTCTGCTGAAACGTTCCATATGTTGCCAGGTTGTTGTTTCTAGGTCACTGTCCTCATTGTTTTGATCTGTACCTGTGTATTTGCTTTAATGTATTTGGATATGCCTGTGAGAAGCCTGCCTGTCTGACACTCGACCTCTTCTATGTATGAGTCCAGTAAACCCTATAATAAAAAACATATTGATTTTATACACTTGCATTCTTCCTGTGTTGTATGAGTGTGAAAAGTATGATTGTACAGCATGTTCATTATCCTATTATAATAAAAATGTCTAATGTAGCACATTATGTTGATATAATAGCACTGTTGATATAAAGTCAGTAATTTACTTGGCAACGTACGTAGGTGTTCTGTCCGCTAGTCAATTGATATGACAAACAATATAGTGTTAATTATATCAGAAGACTCCATTGTGCTGAAGTAACTTTTGTATTTCTTCTCACCTATTGTATGAGTTCCAGAATCTGAAAATATTATCTGTCATCTATGCAGATTAATTAGTTTAAGTAGAAAAAAAAATCACACCTCAACCAATGTATGTAGTGCAGCAATTAATGGGATTTAGATAATAAGTACAATACTTTTATTTGGTTAGGGTCAAAAATAGTTAATTAAAAAAATCTATTAAAAGTCTTTCACTGTCTGTGTGTCAAGAGTAGGCCTCATTGCTGTCAGCGTGTTTTTGCCCTGCGATGGCCTGGCGAGCTGTCCAGGGTGTACTCTGCCCTCACCCAGAGTTTCGCATAAGATCCTGAGCTATAACAATTCACCAATAAATTACCCAGCATTATGTCACTGATCTCCTCGGATAGGGGAGAAACCAAAGAGGTTATGAGTAACAAGCTTGAACCAACATGAGTGTGGGACAGAACTTTGTTTCCCATGAGCATACTTTACCCAGCGTTCTTAGGTCACATCACCCTTTAAGACTGGTAGAGCATCATCTATCACAACAGCACCTCCTATCACAGGTCCCTGTGTCCTTCCTCAGCCTCTGCTAGTTAAGGCAGAAGGCAATGGCCAGCCTCTGCCCTCCTTTCTCTTCTAATTACACCCCACTGGATTCAGCAAGCAAGAGCAAGCCTGCTGCTATTTGTGGTAATTAGTGCACAATGTGTGTTGTCGACATGCAAAAAAAAAAGAAACCCTCCCGCCATTCAGCTCCGGAGGCCAACATAACAACAGGCACCTTGCAGCGGCCACAACAACGTTAACTTACCCTCTATTCATACCTCTCTCTCTCTCTCTCTCTCTCTCTGTCTCTCTCTCTTTCTCTCTTTCTCTCTCTCTCTCAGCTACTTGTGTCAAATCTCGGTCCCTCTGAACAAAATCTTAATAATTAACTGGCAAAATTTTAACATGATTGCTTGTGACACACCTACTCTGGTAATTATTGCTTTGAGGCCATGTGCTGATGAAATTAATGCATTCATTGCCCTAACAAATTAGCATAACACATGCAAATGGCCCACATTTTGAAGCCTCTTGTTAAGGCTGGGGAAAAACAAGTAAAAAAAAAACACTAGCTACAAGAAAAAGTAGCATTAATAAAATGCACATGCTTTTTTTTTTCGAAAAAGCTATAATGGCTAAAATTTTACCACCGGTGAGCAAAATAGGGCGCTGCATTGCTTTATAGCTTAGCACTGCATGATTATCATTATCATCACAACCGTCATAGCTGATCTACAAGTGCATCGTTTTGAGAGTGAATATTAAATGGCACCATAATGCAGACATTAAAAGGTTATTACGCTGATGCATTAGTTGATGTTGAGTGCTACTGAAACATCATCAGTTTGATGAGGGCACGCACTGCCTCTCGCATGGCTGCTGTGCTGTATGTCAGCCTTTAATAAAAATGACTTTCACACTCTGCCTACTTTTAATAATTCTCCTCTCTTCAAACTGGACATAAGTAGAAGAACACACATATCCAGAGTTGCAGTCATATTCAAAAGTCTGATTGCAATTACATCACATCAAAAACTAATGCAAAATTTCACTCATAGTTTATTCATTGCACAAGAATGCTCTCTACATTTGGCTGTTCCAGAAATCCTTAAGGGGATAAATCTGTATGAGTATCCAGTTCATCCATAGCTTCAGCTTGGCTGTGTCTTTTCTTTTATAATATAATACAAATGTATGAAAACTGGACAAATAAAACAACAGCAACCAACACACATCTTTTACTTTACTACAGTATGCTACTATGTTCTGTGCAAAGGTGGTACAGTGGTGCAGGGATTAGCACATCCGTCTCCTAGCAAGAAGTCCTGGGTTTGAGTGCCGGGTTCATGAAGGGCATTTCTATGTGGAGTTTGCATGCTCTTCCTTTGTTTGCTTGGGTTTCCACCGGTACTCCAATTTCCTCCCACAGTCCATGCACATTGGACTAATTGGGAGTTCTGAATTGTCCATAGGTGTGGATGTGAGTGTGAATGGTTGTGCATTGGCCCTGCGATGGACTGGTGAACTGTTCAGGGTGTATCATGTCTTTGCCCCATGTCGGCTAAGATAGGCTCCAGCCTCCCTGCAACCATAATAGGATAAAGGGATTCAGCAAATGAGTCTGTGAGTGAGTGGTCTATGCAAAACCCTAACTTAAAGCTCCAATGACTGCCTTAGCCTTTTCATTTTTTAAATTAAAGATTTTCACTGCATGTTTTCCCAGTGCTTGGGTTGGTTTTCCCGTGGGTACTTTGATTTCCTTTCACAGTCCAAAGACATGCACATTAGGCTAACTGGCTTTTCCAAACTGCCCATATGTGTGAATGTGAATGGTTGTATGTGTTGCACCGCAATGGTCTGGCAAGCTGCTCAGGGTGTATCCCGCCTTCTCCCAGTGTTGGCTGAGCTAAGCTCCAGGTTCCCTACTACTCAAGTAGTAGGATTAAGCAGTTTGGGATGGTTAGTTTGGCGGCTGGGCTAGCTGGGGTTGGGGACCGGCTGGGTGGGGGGGCGTTGTGACAATAACATTGTCCGAGCCATTGCTCGGCTCATGCACAGGCCAGCTTTCTGAATTTTTGTATAGGCACTCCCTATGACCTATACCTGTGCATGGGGTAGCTAATTTGCATACGTGACCTTTGACCTTGGCACAGTGACCTTGAACATATAAAGTTTGTCCGGGCCATTGCTCGGCTCACATGCATGATAGCTTTCTGAAATTTTGCATCACAACATGCTGCAAGTTTTTTCAGCTATTACTTCTATAACTGTCTACGTGCGCTTGAGACTGCGACGTTCTATAGAACGGCTATTTTTAATATCATGATCAAATTGTGCTTGATGTTATGTATTATTTCATTGGCTGTCAAAGGGTGGTTAATGAAATGGAGAAAGTGGCCAAGTCTAGGTGCAATGTAGATCCACCCCTGATTATATGTATGTCTTCTTGCACGTGACGAGTGTAATGTGAAAAAAAAAAGTAATGTGAGATGGTTTGTTGTGTGTGTGCGCGTGTGTGTGTGTGTGGGGGGGGGCAGTATCACAGCAAGAAAGGAAGCAGAGAAAGCTTCATGTTGGGGTTTTAACAAGATTTTAAATGTGAGCAGAATGAAGCAACTCTTGAAACAAGTGTATCTTGATGATACTGTCTGATAACTCATGTCCTCTCACTCATTTTCAGAATTATATAATATTTAATATAATTTAATTTGAAAGCATATAGTGGCAGAAGCATCCTAGACAGAGGAATGTTTTATAGTCACTTTCATGGTGGATCCAAAGTTTATCCCATTAATAATCTGCCTGTTTTAACTTAATTGACTAGCAGTGCTAATGTGATGGAAGGCAACAAGCTGAAAAATCAATTAATTTCAGTGTTTACACAGGCTGAAAATGAGTGCAGTTCATTTTACAGGCTACTGCTGTTAGCTCTGACTTCTCATAGAAACCAAGTTTTTTTTTTCATTAGTAAACCCAATAACTGTTTTTCTTACTACATGGCTATACGTTTCCTTCTGCTGTAAATGAATAAGATTTCAGTCCATGTAAACCATTTCAAACATCAGTTAGCCTTTTTTTACTATTATCAAAATAGTACTGTGCTAGATCTTTTAATTAAAGCCATTTTGCTATATGTATCTGGGGGGGGGGGGTGAATCTGTTTATATATTTACTAACGCTGAGGCTCTTTGCTTGCTAACTCTAAATACAGCCTAAATGGATTATTGTTCTGTGTTGCACATGAAGGGTGTGATTTCGGTTCACGTTGGTTTTTCTAGGTTAATAAACCTGAAGAACAACAGTAGATATATTGATGCACAATAAAGCTAAATCTTACACAAGCTTCTGATGCATTGGTTATCAAATGGGAATTTCAAATAACCTAAAATGAAAAGTATAAGCAGAAGAAAAGAAAAGTGTATTTCTAGAGGTAGTAAGGGACACATTTTCAGGACATGGATACAGGAGATGATGATGGTAGTAAGTGGGGTTGAGGGGGTGCCCAAAAAAAAAAAGGTGTATGACACTACTGACTGAAGTCACTGAGTGTGTGTGTGTGTGTGTGTGTGTGTGTGTGTGTGTGTGTGTGTGGGTGTGTGGGTGTGTGTGTGTGTGTTCACTCAAGAGTAAGGTGAAGGGAAGAGTGCTGTTCACTTTGCTCAAAATTGTTTTGCACGCTCAGTGTCCCCAGCCTGCCTCGCTCAGCTGCCCCAAAGGCTCAGTGAGGCAACAAAAGCTGAAAATGACTCCCATTTAAAGGGTATTGGGTTGCATTACCCTGGTCAGGTGGGAGAGTCTGCAAGCCATTATGGAGGGTTGTGGAGGCCACTTGGTGCTGCAAGGTGCAAAATAAGACAAAAATGAAAAAAAAAAAAAAAGGACAGAAAGACAGGGCAATAAAGAGAGGGAGATTCCCATGATCAGTCATGCTGGTAATATTACTGTTCTATGGCTCTTGAAATATGAGCAGGGCGATCTTAATATTTAGATATATCATTTAGTTAAGCCAAGTTTAACACAAAAACAACACAAAAAGAAATTCTAAAGCCCCAGGGTTACAGAGCCTAAATGGAGCCATTATTTGTTTTGGCATGATAATCATCAGATGGCAGCTAATGCACACTAACGTTAAGTGGGCAAATAATCTATTGAAAAATCTATACTGAAGTGTAGTCAGGCCAGACAGAACAGGGAGCCATGGCCTTCTAAATGCAATTTTCTACATAATATACTACTATTACTTTAAGGATTAGGTTTTTTTAAATAAATAAATAAATAAATAAATAAATAAACTGGTTAGAAATTAAGTAGTTTCTATATTTCGCAGTAAAGACAAAAGCCTGAGGGATGAGAGATTGTGGGGGACATATGGGCTTTAATGAAATATATTTTTCATATTGTTTCAATAAACACTGTGTCCATATGAAGGAGTTAAGAGCTGGCAGGTGTGTTAAATGTGGAGTGGCCTTTCCTCCCAATATCATCAGAAACTTTCATTATAAAATGTGAATATACTGTACTCAGTTTGGTTTCAGCTTCTCACCGGAGCGTTTTCTTCCCTTTTTCAATTATTTCTACATTTATATGTTTTTTCTACATTTAAAGTATTTTTTCTGTCTTGATGTTTTGCAGTTTTTGACTCGTTGCCCGCTGGTTGCCCTTTGTGGCGATGCTACAGACCAAATCTTGAGGAACAGGTTACCCCAGGACTTGACCCACTGTGCGTAATGTGTGTCAACCTGCTCAGTCTGGGCTACGGTGTGTCTGTTGCCCTTATCGATGTCAGAGCTATATGATCATTTTGAAGGGTTTCAGGACTGTTTAGTGTTCTGGTCATCAATGTGTCTGTGCTCATTTTGTGCATCCATAGCACCATGCTCTGAGTGTTGTTGCCCAGTAATGTTGCTGGGCATAGGTACATAGGAATTCAGTGGGACTAGCAGTTATGTAACTGAAATTAGATCCCAGCAGCTTTTTTTAACTATGTGGTTTGTTCTGTGTTTGTTTGTCTTTTTTTTTGTAGTGACCTTTTGTGCCAGAAAGGCACTATAGAAATTGAGCATGATGTTGCTGTAATATTTAAGGCAATAGCTGTCTCTGTTGTGTTTTTTAAGGCATTTATGTATTTTCCTTGTAATGTCACTCCCAATGGTACATCATTTGTACCTTTAAAATGACATACTTCTTAATATTCTTTGTTTATGTTGTATTATTAAAAATCATTATTGTTATTTAGTTCAAACTCTTGCTCCTTAAATGATACACTAATCTCAACGTAACTGACAGCAAATGACAAAAGAGCAAAATAGATAATAAAAAATAGAAAATAAAAATAATAAAAATTAGAATAATATTTTGTTTGGTAATAGTAATCAAATGCAAGTAAACTTCAGATATATTCTTAAAGATGTCAATATAAAAATTATATGTCATGAACTCTCTCTCAGGCAGTGGTGGCCTGGTGGTAGGGTGCTGGATTACTGATATCAAGTTCGGGGGTTCAAGCACTATCAATGGGTTCTCACTGCTGTCCCCCCAGTGCAGCTAACTGGGTTATCATATCCCATCTATGTCTCTCACTGTCTATGGTGAGAGGAATGTAAAAGAACCATTGCTGATTTTCGTCAAGAGTAGGTTGCATAGCCATCAGTGTGTTTCTGTCTAGTGATAGCCTGGCGAGCTGTCCAGGGTGTACTCTGTCCTCGCCCAGAGTCGGATGAGATGGGCGCCAGCTTCCCCGTGACCCTAATTAGGATTAAGCGGTTCAGAAAATGAATGAATGAATAAATGAATGAATGAATGAATGAACTCTCAATGTAAGTGCTGCATGCCTCTCCCATTAAATGCAACCAAGTGGTGACTTCCGAATTCATGGCTCTGGACTACACATCTGGGGTGCATTACTCTGTATGGATTATTTGCACTTAGATTCTCTCATGAACTTGTGAAATGTCATGAAACTAATTCAAAATAATTCAAAAGTTTACATTTAGCCAAGTCAAAATTTAATTCCAGATGGGATCTAGATTATCATGGATGCATCCAGGGTGACCTGTGTGGAATTGGGTAGCCAGGTTTCCCGAAATCATTTTTGTTAAGTAGGAGCAAATGGCATGGAAGGTACTCCAGCAGCTCCTCAGTTGTTGCACCAAAGGAGGTGCTGGAAGGCAAGGGATTCCAGCACCTCCATAGGTTGGTACTGCAGCTATCTGGCTAAGTCCATGGGAGCTATTTTGCCGAACTCTTATGGGAGAGGGCAATGGCATACACTCGCTCCCTGTTGATTTTAGAGATCACCAGCCAATCATGGGTGTCTTTGAGCTCATTTGTACAAAGGAGCAGATAGCACTTTCCCTTCAAGTGTGTCAAGGCCGCTACTGCCTGCACATGCACAGCAGTTTTGTAAATAAAACAACAACAAAAAAGTCCTCCAGCTCAACAACACATTACCCTATCATGTCCCACCTGAATGCAAACCATCATATCATGTCCCACCTGAATGCCCACCAGCACACATCTATATATCACCATGTCTTATGACTTGACTCATTACCTGGGCCTACACATTACCAACCACCAGTCACCCTGGCATCAAACATTCTACAGACCTCGGTAAAGGAAAATACTGGTGGCCACAAATGGATGACATTATTGCAATCCGCATGCTCAGAATGTGCTACATATACTGCCCAGTGGCAAAATTGTGCGACTTCCATTTTCCATTTGCCCCTGGTCTCATCTCAACTTCGACCATCCTTGACAACTGTTACCAATTCTCCTGATTCTGCCTAGCCTTTCTATGGCCTTCAAAGCAGTCAAAGTGCTCATCAACCAATAGTAAGAAACGTTGGCATTGTGAGCAGCTTTGGGGTCCAGGTGAAATCTTGCACTTGATGGAAAAATTGAAGACATCAGTCAGCCTCATGTCAGGTACTGAAAGGTCGCTGGTTCGATTCCCAAACCAGCAGGAAAAATGGGTGGCAGTGGGGGAGTGAGCTGCACCTTCCCTTCCTCCACCTTCATGGTTGAAGTGCCCTTGAGCAAGGCACCTATCCCCCAACTGCTCTCCAGGCACCCCAATGTGTGTGGCAGCCCACTGCTCCGAGTGTGTGCGTGTGTGTGCTCACTGTTTATGTGTGTGTGCTCAATTTGGATGGGTTAAATGGAGAGGCAATAATTTCCCTTGCAGGATTAACAGCATATCAAAATAAAAAAATAAATATATAAATAAATAAAGTGATATCTGCAAGTGGATCAAACTAACCCTAGTCATAAACCCCAACTAACCCTAGTCAGCCAACTATATATAATATAATTTTGGCATTTTAAATCACTGTCTACAGCATCTACACAAATTAATTACACTAATACACAAATTATTGAGCATGGGGGGGTTGTGGGATTGAATCGTGATGATCTTGATGGAATTGGATGGATTCGTGATGATCCTGAGGGAGCTTGGTGAATTTGTGATGATTGCGCAAATTTTAAGATTTTGCCACGATTATTACGATTTATTACGATTTGACGCCAATCGTGATAGAACATGGGAAGTGCGGTAGAGCGTGGTAGAGCTTAACAGACCATAATAGTCGTTAACATAGCGTAACAGACCTTGATGCACCACCATAGAGGATCTTGATTAAATTGGCAAAACGATTCCTTCAAGTTTCATCTTCTTGGATTCACCCAAACGTGCTCCAGGCAACCACACAGATCATGGACATCATGCCCCGGTGTAAACCCAGGGTTAACATTCTTTATATTCAGAAAGTTGGGGCAGTGGTGGCCTGGTGGTAGGGTGCTGGATTACTGATCACAAAGTCGGGGGTTCAAGCCCCACTATCAGCGGGTTGTCACTGCTGTCCCCCCAGTGCAGCTAACTGGGTTATCAAATGCTGGCCATGTCTCTCACTGTCTATGGTGGGAGGCATGTAAAAGAACCATTGCTGATTTTCGTCAAGAGTAGGCTGCATAGCGTGTTTCTGCCCTGCGATGGCCAGGGTGTACTCTGCCCTCGCCCGGAGTCGGCTGAGATGGGCGCCAGCCTCCCCGTGACCCTAATTAGGATTATGCGGTTCAGAAAATGAATGAATGAATGAATGAATATTCAGAAAGTTTGTAGGTGGTACAGGTTTTTTTTATAGGTTGTAGGAGGCCTTCACTTCTGAGTTCTTAATTGAGACCAACAGGACGGCCTCTTCTCCAGAGACCACCTTTCCACCTGACCTGAGGAATGAAATTGTTACTTCACCTTCTGGCTTCAGAGATATTATCATCACTCTGTCTCCTGTCTTGAGGGATGATGTCAATCCATCTGCTCAATCCTGCAAATAATGTCAGACCCATACCCATGACTGAGTTCCTGCTGGAGGCCATCAAGGTGCTCTCTAGCCTATCTACAGTATTTACCTATGCCCATTCCTGTGCCAAAGACCAATAAGGCATCCTTTAGCATCTGAAGGTGTCTATGCCGAGACCTGAATCAAAGTTGGATAGGGCTCTATCTGTCACCAAGCCATTTCCCCAGAAGTTAGGTGCCTTGTTTGGTGCTCAGGAAATCACGTTTTGGGAAGGAGTTTGTGGCAGTGAGGGCATGATCGAGTGCCCTCTGCAGGCAGAGAGGAGTCAGGCAGAACTAGCAGGTAACAAGTCAATAACCTTTCCCGGTGTTTAATTACCAGCACCTATTTATGTGTGTTCTTGTGTGTGCTTACAAAGAGGGGCCAATAACCAGAGAGAGAGCAAAAGAGAGAGAGAAAGAGAGAGAGAGAGAGAGCAGTTGTATGTCTCTCCGTGTATAGTGTATGGATTTGTACACTAAGAACCCTCAGAATGATGAAACAAGACAGCTGAAAAGTATGTGCCTTAAGTTGAAAATGAGTACAGCATGAACTATACATTGCCTTCAGTATCCCGAGCCTGACATCTGTCACAGGATTCTTTCATGAACTGTCTCACATGTTGCACTGCACACTTTGTGTCCTGAATGCAACTAAGTGGATACTTCTGGGTTCCTAGCGCTGGACTACACAGCTTGACATCAATTCCCAGAATGCACTGCGACCCCACACATACTCCTGACCAGTGCTCACAGCTGTCCAGCAGCATAAATAATCAGAGATGCATAATTTAAGGACTCATTACACGTACAGACAAGGTGCTGATTAGTAATGAGTGTTTCTGTGTATTTTCTGTCAAGCCATTTGTTGTCTTATTTTCTCTTGTAGTCTTGAACCTGGTCTGCTTTTGAGATTTTATGTAATTTTAAATTCACCCTGCCTTATGCTGTTTTCTGATCAGCTGAAACTGTATTTGCATATGCCAGTAGTTTTCTATGCCTTTGCCCTACATTTGAAACCCATTTGCTGTTCCATTTTATAAACCTTTTTACTGCACAATTAACATACAGCATGACATTTTTTTTGTGGGTTTTCAACTTGTACAAGGATGAGTGAAGGATTGAATCTGTTTAGCAGCTCTGTTGAAGTACCTCAGAATGAGATTTGAAACATCTTGAAGCATATTCAAATGAGACGTCATTTGAAAAACCTTTACAGACAAACTACGCTTTATAATTCAAAGGGCCTTTGACACACAGTTTTCATCCTTCTAAAGTTTTAAAAGAATATGCACAATAAAATCCACTTCTTAACATGCAAGGCAAAACAGTTAACATCCATGTACATTTGATCCTCTAGTCAGTTGATAAAAGAAAACCTTTCTGTGGGGGAGAAAAACAACAAGAATTCATCCTCACTCTCTTTAAGATTCAAATATAGTCACTGTTGTTGACTGCTTTACTCAGAGTTCAGCTGGAATGTTAGCATGAATACACACCTAAAATCAAAACAAGGGCCAAATGAAAAGTAGGGAGCTGTGCCCCACACACATGTTGTACTGAAGTGCTGACCTCCTGTGTGTCTCCACATCAACATCTGTCATTTCTCAAAAATGAGTTCCTGCAGTGCTGCGTGATAGGCCTCATGGAATTAGCATCATGGAGGTACTGGAGACTGAGTGCTAAATTTCAGCTCACACACTGAATATGCATTGGGAAATTACATCGCTCACCTCCCATGCCAAATATTATGATCATTTATTCTTCGCCCCCACCCCTACTGTGGGTGTCCTGGCACAGTATTACCGGATAATCCTAAGGAATATAAAAGGCATAACCAACATGGCCGTTCTTAGACTGGTCCCAACTGGAGTGGGAGAGAGAGCTGATTGCTCATTAGTTCTATTAGTGTGCTGAATCGGCAGGTTTCGCTTTGTTCCAGAAGATGATGTCCCATTAATGACCTAAATACTTTCCTGAGAGGGGACAAAATGGCCCTGCTAGCACACTAAGCATGTACACATATAAGATTTGTGATGGGGGCAACGAGCTTCAATCCAAATTGGCCCTGGCAAAATAAAAAGTAAAAGGAGAGCAGTTCATTTCTTCTCTATCGATTTCACTGCTTAAATTTTACTGACTAAGATTCCTATGATAAAGGAGCTCCTACATGCATGAAAGGAAAGGAACTGATAAATACAGTACCAGCTTATAAAACCCCAATACTACTGAATGTGTAAAAAAAGAAACAATTCAAAGTGTGCTGAAAAGAAAAGTAAATGCATTCATTCAATCATTTGCCAAGCCACTTAATCCTACTAGGGATAAGCTGGAGCCTGTCTTAGCCAACTCAGGGTGAAGGCCGGGTGCACCCTGAACAGCCAGTTTATCGCAGGGCAACACAAACAACCATTCACATGCAGCCACTAAACCTAAAGTGCATGTCTTTGGAGTGTGGGAGGAGGAGTGTGGGTTTTCTGGAGGAATCCCATGTAAACATGGGGAGAACATGCAAACTCCACACAGAAACACCCTACGTGTTAATGCAATGGAACATCCTGCTATTATTTATAGCATCTATAATCAGCCATTTTTTATTAGCATCTCTGTTCTCATGCTCCCAAAATAATTGATAAAACAACGCTACTTTTCGAACTGACACATGAAACTATTATATAAACATTAAATACCACTTTAAATTATCAGTGAAAAGGAGTTCTTGTTTTTTGCAAATAACAATCTGCTTTTTTAATCCATTTACTGTTTCTTTATATTGTGTGAAGTGTCCACCAGACTAGTTAATGAGCTGTTACTATAGCAATGATAATGTGTCAGAAGAAATGGATTAGGAAAGTAATAATTAAATCCAGGACTACCGTCAAATCTGCTGTTGTAGGATATTGACCTCCTTACCAGTAAGATTTGAGAATTCAACAGCACTGTGGATATGGTGGCCTTACCTCTGCATCACACACACGACATCTCAGCCAATCCTCCTTCTTCAGCCTCTAAAATAAAAACAAAATATTACAAAGCTACTAATGAGTAAGCTGACATACATCTAGCATATTTTTAAATGCTTACAGACTATCAAACATTATCTAACTTAGAGAGGCTCACATTTACATTTGATGTAATTATGCACCAGTGGAAAGATATGCATAATTTAGAAGAATGGATATATATAATATTCCATGCACTACATGTAATTTAATTACCTAAACAATTAAGGACCTCATAGTATAAAAGCTACTCATTAGCAATTAGCCAGATTTATCCTTCTAAATGCTGGATGTGGTAATGGAAAGACATGCAGAGTGAGTGGGGGGAAAAGTGAGACAGAGAGAGAGGGAGATAGAGAGAGAGAGAGAGAGAGAGAGAGAGAGAGAGAGAGAGATGGCTAAATCCAGAGCTTATATGCCTGACATGTGGGAGCTCATTTTGATAGATGTTAATGGCATATAATTATGGAACAGTGCTATTAAGCGATGTGATTTTACAAGGGGCCTGTTGCCCCCTGGCGCACTGGCCTGATTGCTGAGAGTGTGTTGCTAATGAATGGAAATGCATGTGTGTTTGCAATGATGAGAATTATCAAGCCATGAGAGAGTGAGAGAGAAATATGACATCTAAACCCGTCCACTTAGGATTACTCTCAGAACACAGAGTCCACTTAACCGCGTGCATTCTTCATACACCCACCAAGGCATGGCTGTTTCACAAACGCAACACTCACGCATCAAGCACACGAGCATAATGCCTGGTTTGATCATAAGAGCTTTCGGTATGAGGACAGAGAACAAAAAATATCGGAAGATTTTTCAACAAATGAAACACAAAACATGATATTCTGATCCCTGTAATTAAGCTACATAAAAATAACCCTTTCCAAAGTTTCCATCTTCATGTTTATTTACAGAGCAGAAATAAAAGACTTAAATGCCATGAACACAAATATATAATGTATTATGTTACGCCAATATCTCTAAATGCAGTATACAGAACTCAGGGAGCTTAAGGAACTGTGGTTAAGTTACTTTTACTGAATACAGGCAAATAAAACCGTTTTATCCTTACAAGCAGGTCTTTGAAAAATCCTAAACATCATTTAGCCAAGGCCACTTCTCAGAAGCCAGCGCCGAGCATGAGCTAAATTTAGGCAGTTGTTAGCATTTTACAGACTGTGCTGCATCTGGCCAACCATAATCATATCCACTATTTTTCCCTTGTCATTTGCTCCATAACTCTGAGGTCTATTTCATATGGATTGAATTACATATTTTGAAAAGAGTATTATTTTTCACGTAAGATCACTTCCATTAACTGCACCAGACTGAAAACAGATGTCAGCCCTTTCATACAAGAATGGAAAACATATTCATATGTTAGTATATGGAGCGAATGATTGCAGTGGTTTTGACATGAGCTTTATGCTGAGCTGTAATGGATGATATTGTTCTTGTTCTGTGGTATCTTGATCCAATATCAACCACTTTTCTCTTTCAAGGACAAAAATACCTGTTTTAGCAGAGCATTTTTTTCATGATCTGTATGTGTTTGACTCAAATAGTCTAATAAATATTTTGAGAATTTGATGATTTTGTTAATTTATATAAATTATAATCTATTAATTTATTGTTTGGTTATATTTATTGATCTATCTATCTATCTATCTCTATCTCTCCATTCATTCAATCATTCTTTCATTCATTCTTGTCCTCTTTAAATTCTATTTATTCTTCACAAAAACATTATGCTCCTGCAAGATTTTTTTTTT
>JAQMYF010000006.1:14062661-14078401 GCA_030014195.1 Neosilurus mollespiculum
TATAGCCTGTAACTGAAATGAAGACATGGTGTATTTTGTCACAATTGTATTTATTCTCTAATACTGCAAAGAGATGGCTCAGTGGGATGTCTTTTTCTACATCCACTGCCTACTCTACAAGCCTGATCCTGATTTCAGGTGTCCTAATGCCTCTTACGTCCTTGTACTCTGTCGAGAGTCTCTCTCTACCAGGAGCGGCCTGCTTCTAATGAGGGTCAAAGGTCATTGCGCTGTGTGCCTAGAGGAGGCAGGATCTCCCAGGCCCACTCAGTCAATGACTCCGGCCCTATATTTAAATCAGCCCTCTGGCACACGGCTGCATCTCTTAACTACTTCCTGGTTGTTAATTAGTTTTTGTGTTGTGCTATTTGTCTCTCTAAGCCCAGGTGGGGTTTGGAGTGGGGGGTTTACTGGCCTAAAAAAAGTCAACTGCATACCATTTTTTTCCCGCTGTGACAGAGAGGCAAACAATATGTTCTTCCAAAGCTAATATAATATATATCCTGCATATGATCTATGCACAAAACA
The DNA here is from genome assembly GCA_030014195.1 of Neosilurus mollespiculum. NCBI lineage: Eukaryota > Metazoa > Chordata > Actinopteri > Siluriformes > Plotosidae > Neosilurus > Neosilurus mollespiculum. The sequence goes on from JAQMYF010000006.1 coordinate 14,063,190, forward strand.
CAGAAGAAATGTCTTTTAAATTTTCCTGGTGTTGATATCTTTTGGATCATGACTTTACAAACCAGTCAGTAATGTTCTTAGTGAATAAAGATAAGGAGATGGACTTTGTTTTATTATCTGTTTTTTCTTTACCCTCGTAAGAGTAGTGTCCATAGGTTTACATACTCTCATTGGAAGCTTCATGACACAAAGCACTCACAAGTCAAATGGTTATTGGATTACATGTTCTGGCTTCATAAAATGCAGTTAAGAGGCACTTTAGGTGGACGCAGCTGACCTGCTTTTCGGGGAGATATCTATCAGACAAGAAGTGACAGGTCAATCACTGAGTTCAGCTTGACTGTCGGAGGTGCACAGCTCCTTCTACTTTCCTCTTCTCTCTTCTCTTCTCTCCTGTCTGCACTCTTCTCATTTTCTCTCTTCTGTCCACTGCTCTGTCCTCTTCTGCTTTCCTCTTTCCCATCATATGATTTTCTCTACTCTCTTCTCTCATATTTTCTCGATATACTTACACCTATTTTCCTTTTAGATTTTTAATTCATAATATATAGCATTGTAATTGTGGAGATTTGTCAGCCCTGCACTTGCATCATGTAGCTTGTTGCATCTGCTGAAATTTCTATGCTTAATATAAATAAAAAACTAACTATGCTATGATATTAAATATCCCTAGACTATACCAGGAACACTGGGTGTAAGAAATTCTGAATGAGATGCCAAATCAGCACCATACATACACATACTTTCAGACTTGTTCTTATCTTGTGGCAAATTACCAACACATTCTTTTGGCTCTGGAAGGAAATTGTCATGTATATGGGGAGAATGTGTGAAACTTTGCACAGACCGTAACCAGAGCTGTGCCCCCATACCACACAAATAAGCAATCATATTTTATGATTAGATCCAATAAGTGCAATTTGGCACCAACATAAATGAGCTCTAACAGTCCATGTTTCTATTTTGACCCAAACAGTAACTATTAAGTAAAAATACATGTAAATATTTAATTTAAAAATAATAATAATAATAAAAAACTGAGAGGGAGACAATGATTTGCATTCACTTGTCTTTTCTACCCTTTTTCTTGTTTCTCTTCTCTACTTGCCCTTGGCTACTTTGCTTTGTATTCTCCTTTCTTTTTGTCTCCTTTGTTTTCTGCTCTTTTTATTTTGCACTTTAAGAGTATTGTATGTCGTGTGTGTGTGTGTGTGTGTGTGTGTGTGTGTGTGTGAAAAGAAAAGACTCTAATGCTTAACGGCTATAGGACAGATGACTCCTGTACCATGCCAACACTTACTATTGCTACACTCACATGAGCTATTCGGCACTTAGACTCTCTAATGCATCTTTCAGCTGCACACACTGAATGCTACTCTGGGTTTGTTAAATACAGGCAAATGGTTTAACCAAACACTGGAGTAATTTTACCCAGAAATATGTAGGACAGGTTTGAAAAGTTCATAATTATGTGTGCACAGTTTAAGTGATAAATTATTTCTGCATGTACAATAAGAAAAGCCATTTATTACTTAGTGAGAAGAACAAAACTGAATCACCCAGCATGAGCTAAGCAGACTATAAAACGAAGACAAATCCTTTGTCACTTTGGAAAAATGTGTCTTTTGATCATCATAATCTCGCTGCGGATTTGAGTGCTCTATTTTGGAATAGTTTCGGCATGATGATGAAGGAGATCCGCTGGTTTCAATTTCATGTGGAAAACAACAGACGAATCCTGTGCGTGTATATGTATGCATGTGTGTGTGCTTCTATCTGTGTGTGTGACTGTTTTGAAAAAGCATGCTGGGATTTGTGGCGGTCTTCAAATCAGAGAGCCAGTGTTTATGAAACGGCAACTGCATAAACAGGATTTAGCGAGACTTTCATCAAAAGACGCAAAACCCATAAAGCAGTATTAACTGTTGGGACAAGCAATCGCTGTGTTGGCAGATTTCTGTCACAATCTAAACAACCAGGCCCAATCAAAAAGAGCTTTTGCCTTCGTTTTATACTTCTTATACACTTTCATACTGGGAGGTCCTGCTAATTACTGCCATTTCTTAACCATACTAAAGCTCCATTTTTAAAGCTCTGGCGTGCACATTCCATGTCAGATGGAGATACATGATTTGTGCTTAAGTCACTTTTCTATTGTGGCAAAAAAACTGTGCCGCTAGGTAGGAAGAACCCCTGTTGCATCAATTTTATGTAATGTTTCAGAGAAACTTTGAGACAAACCTCCATTAGGCATGTCTTTCTTCCTTTTTCAGGGTTGAAATCCATTTGTGTTTGCACTGAGCATGGAGTTTAATTAAACAGAACTAACTACAACACTATCGGCTGCAGTTAATCACAGCAATGGGCTATTGATGGCCGATGCGCCGCAATGATGAACGGCACTGTGTGTGTATTCATCACTAGCCCTGGGGTGAGAGCAGCTCCCCTACCACCTCCACCTGCAGGAACTAACAAAGCCTCACCTACAAGATAAAAAACACCCAGACATGCCTCCAGCCAACACACCCAACCAGCCTTTCAGAAGCCTTAATTAAAAAGAAAAATGGCAAGGTGCAAAGAATGTGTAAGCTAACTTTCTTCTTGTTCTCTTTTTCTTTTTGCAAATGCTGATTAGACCAAATTGTGCACAGAAAATGCAAAGCTAAGTATTGTAGTAAGACCAGGTGTGCACTTGCCTAGACATGCAGTACATTTGGTCAGTGCAGGTGTGCAAAATAAAGAAAGTTTGTGTGTAAAATAAAGAAAGCATACCGTTCTGACCCAAGTGAGCAGGCAGTCATGATGGGCCACAAGGTTCTTGCAGTCACAAAATCTTCTGAGTTGTTCTCCGTTCACCAGCTGCACATCTCTGCAGATGAAGCACTCTGGAGTTTCTGAAAAAACAAAACAAAGAAGGAATTAAATAAATGCCAGCACAGAGCTGAACAACACCACTTACTGTAAGTGATTGTCTCTGACAGAGCTGTAAATTCAGTTAAATGCAATTCTTAAAATCATGCCAACAGGTCAAGCAATTCAGCTAAATGTCATATGAAACACTGAAATGAGGAAAAAATGTGATTTCACTCTGATTATTTCAGTACCAGCTTGACAGACTTGTGTGTTTTTATTGTTTTGTTTTATAAGAAAAACAAAATCGGGTCTCCTGGTGTTTTCTCACAATTAACAGGGAATTAAGTTTACAGGGAATTAAGTAAAAATATAATAATAATAATAAAATTAAATTAAATTTAAAAAATCAACAAAACAACAACATTAACAAAAACAACATGAGCAACAGTTTTGCAGGCAGAGGTGCCTCATTGATGAGAGCTATTTGAGGACAATTAGCCAAACTGTTTTAAGCAGACAATCAGAATGATTACAGTTACTCAAATAATTACTCTTTACAACTGTGGCCAGCAGAACAGGCTATAACATCAGAAGACCACATCAGGTCATAGTACTCAATATATATATATATATTGTTGTTGCAAAAAGTAGCTAGTTCATGACACAAGAGATCGACATTCATTTTTCAGGTGTTTATTTAGCCTTCAGGAAAAGAAAATCATACAGTCAATCACACACAAAAAAGTTGTTCCGAGAAAGAACCTCGGACCCCAACTACCAGCTCTGCATTGGCTTATATAGTGCCTATTCCACTCTAATTGGACTACCATGCTCTAGCTCTAGACTCTGAATGGTCCCTCATGACATCATGTGTCAACTTGACCTTGTTTGGCACCATTTTGTTCTATCGCTCAGAACATCTTGTTGCTTTTTTAAGATCCATGGAACATTGGAATGGTCAAAATTAAAATAATCTTACACTCAATTCAATGAATAAACTCCTCATACAAGAGTCACATAAATCATCCAATAATTAAATAGTGTAGTAAATCATACAATTGCTCTTCTGTAGATACAATCATTAACAACATAAATATATTTTTCATTAGAGATGACTTCAAGTTCTCCATTTCAGGATCACAAATGTCTTTAAATAAAGGAAATATGATCACTAGTATACACTATATATATATATATATATATATATATATATATATATATATAAAGCTGTCAATTAATTTATTTAGCCATCTGGGTTTATCTATCATGAATTTTATATTATGATATTTTTCCATTGTCAATAGTCAATAGTTTTTACTTGCTTAAAAAATGGAAGTTTTTCAGGTATATTTCTTTGACTGAAGGAGGAAATCTTATCATTTAACATGTTGAACTAATGGGGCAGTAGTGTTCACCCAGTGGTAGGGTGCTGGCCTACTGATCCGAATGTCAGGGTTCAAGCCCCACTATCACTGAGTTCTCATTATTGTCCCCCAAGTGCAGGGATTATCAAAGGCCCGCCATGTCTCTGGTGAGAGGCATGTAAAAGAACCATTGCTGACTTTCGTCAAGAGTAGGCTGCATTGCCATCAGCGTGTGTCTGCCCTGAGATGGCCTGGTGAGCTGTCCAAGGTGTACTCTCCCAGATTTGGCTGAGATAGGCGCAATCCTCCCCGCGACCCTAATTAGGATTAAGCAGTTCAAAAAATGAATGACTGAATGTTGAACTAATCAATCAACTTCTTGTTGCTGCTGCAATCATAGTCTTGTGCTCATCACAGTACTCATTTCTCAGTATGATTATACTGAACTTCTTTTCAACACATCTAATCCTGTTTGCCCTTACTTTTTTACACACATTCAGTAGGTGTGTTTCCTTTAGAGTCTGGTTCCTCTTGAGGTTTCTTCCTCATGTCATCTCTAGGAGTTTTTATTTGACATTGTCGCCCCTGGCTTGCTCATTAGGGATCTAGATCTGTATCCACATATCTGTGAGCTGCTTTGTGATGATGTCTATTATTAAAAAGTTGTAAAAATTGATTTTAATTGAACCTTTTGTATTTGGATTCTGAAGTTGTGAACTGTGAGTCCTGATAAAATCAGCAAACACTGATTGCAACACACATATAACTTATGAAGAATACCTACCTAGATGGCCTGTCTGAATTCACAGTCATCCAGTCAGCAGGGGAGAAACAAAGATTGGCAAGTGAGGCAGAGAAATTCCAAGACACCAGAATGAGGTGACAGTGAGAAGGCAGATCCCATTAAAGTATTAGATAAGTTTGCCAACTATTAGTTTCAGACAGAAGAAGCATGGTGTGGGTGAGAGCTTTGATCACTTTGTGCAGGTTCTGTGACTCCTACTTTGGGACTAGGAGTACGTTGATCCAGATGACATGTTGATAAACTCTGTAATTGCAAGAGTGTGGGAAAAGAAAGTACTGGAAAGGCTTTAGAAAAGAGTGAGGACTTGGAAGTTGAAATTTCTCAGCTGTATGATGTCAGGGAGCAAGGTCAGAAATTCTGAGCTGCAGGAAAACCTGCTGAAGATGCTTATGTTCTTACCAAACCCCGGGTGGCTGGTTGCTGCAAACTTGTAACTCCCACCATTCTGATGGGAGCAGCACAATCTTCTCTGGATAATGAAATAATGGATATGGATGTGACATAGGTGATATGGCAGCTATAGGTGAAAAGATAAATGGACTATGAAAGTCAAAATTCAATCTCAGGATGTGCAGTTCAGAGCAGATATATGTATAAAGTGTAGCATGTTTATTTAGTACTTTCATGGTGAGCTGCACTCAAACAAGCTGTGACTAGTGGCCACAATTGGTCTCTAATTCAAACAGCAAAGTCTGAAATTGTGATAAGTCATAAGAATGTGTGCTAGGATTAATTATTAATTCCCCCAAAAATTAACTCTGAAAAAGTCAAGATAGCCAGTGCTGGCAAGGCCTCATTAGTGCAAAATGTACCAGCTGGACTGGATGTCTTTTCTGAACTGGCATTAAAATGGAATTTTGCCAGGCAAATGCGATGGCAAAGAAAGATGACATTGTGGAGAAAAGTAATGATAATTAAATGAAACTAATATTCCAAATAGTTTAGTTCCTTTGTGTCAGTCATATCCAGTGGGAGTGTTGGAAAAAGTATAGAGAAAAGTGACCTAAATAAGAAATACATAGGTGGGAAAATAAATTAAATAAATTTGATACATGTGAGGCATTGTTGCTTGTGACTACTTTTAATATGCTAGATGGGAGATTCAATTTGGTAGATGTTACCCTTCAGCGTCATAGATATCCTTCAACAATCTTCCTGGATAGCAGGATGAAAGGCCTTGCCAGTGCTACAGGGATTATGGATAGAGCAACCATAATGGGACAGGATGTTGCAATTCCCTGTAAAAGGCTTTTGCACCAGCTAGCTTATTTTCTACACGTTTTCTATTTCTCAATCCAGATGTGGGACCACTGATGAGAGCTGAAAGTTCTTAACCAGACACTTTAAAAGCCAGATCAATTTTGAATGCCCTGCATGGTACACATTCCGACAAATGTCTACATGAATGTACAAATTGTAAATCAGCTGATTTACCAACAGTTCCACTCATATAAAGAATATAAAGTATGTCTCATGGAATTTTTTTGATTTTTCTCAGTGTATTTGAATAAGCAAACAATTCACCTTTTTTGATGTGTTATCTACAGATAAACTGATATACTCCAGCAAATCACATACAATTAACATATTCTACTTATTTTCATACTTTAAATAATTTTTAAAAAGGTCAGTCACATTAATCACACCCTATATATTGCACTTTCAAGTCCATTATATTTGAATCAGATGTTTCAAATTAGGTGTCATTAATTAGAACCTCCTGCAGGTGGAACAGGTCTTATTTAAACCTGTCATCTAGGGTCTGGTTTTCTCTATGCTTTTGAAGTGTGTGTGGTGTCATCATCAATCAAAAAATAAATAAATAAATAAATAAATAATTAAATAAATAAAAGATTTTGGAGGCCTATGAGTAGGGGATTTAAAAAGAATTCAAAATTATTTGAAGTATTATTTCTTGATTTCCTGTAAGGAAAATCATCTATGGGTGTCTTGGATTTCAAATGACTGCCAATTTGTAAAGGCTCACAGCCCCAGCAAATTGAGTCAGTTCTGCAGGTGTAAAAGTGCATATGTTTATAATCAGAAGGTTATTGGACAAATTTGACCTGCATGGGAGATGTGGCAGGAAAAAGCATTTTTTGTACATAAAGAACACTGGAAGAGTCAAAGACAATGAATCACACATAGAATTGTTTGGACATAGTATATAGTACACACATGAATAAAAAAAAAAACTTGGAAAAATATGGTGGTGGAAATGTTATGGTTTGGGTTTTTTTGGCTGCCTCAGGAACTGGGCATCTTGCAGCAATTGATTCACTTAAGAATTCTGCATTATACCAAGGAGTAGTTGAAGATAATATGAGGCCATCGGTCCAAAATCTGAAGTTTAACTGGAAGTGGACCATTTAACAATATTATGATCCTTAGCACATTAGCAACTTCACCAGCATAGTGCTGAAAAAATGGAGAGATATGAAGTTATAGTAAAATAAATAAATAAATAAATAAAAATTAGCAAGCCAATGTCTGAAACTGTGCAATACATACAAGAGATTATCACTGCTTAAGGGCGCAATACTAGCTTCTGAGGCCAAGGGTGTACTTATTTTCTCCACAGGAGATCTATTGATGTTTTTAATTAAGTAAATGATTTAAAAAAGCTAAATGTCCTTGTGGTTTTGTTCAGGTATATTATCTTTATCTTTAGGCAGTGTATTAAAGAGGTTTAAATGTTTTGCTCATTCAAAAAAAAAAAGTAAACATTTTACATGGGATGTTCTTATTTTTTATTTGACTGCTCTGACAAGCTCATGGACCTCTAGTCATGTCCTCCAGTATTCAAGTTGCTTTATCCAGAATCATTCTATCATAGCAACAGTAGGTTTGGTGTTCTTCCATCACATGATAAAGAAAATGCTTTTTATCATTCATGCCTCTGAATATCTTATATTGTGGACAGTGGTGGCAAGGAGTTTTAGCGTCATAGTTAGTGCTATTGTGGCAGCATCATAGTTGCCAGCTGGCCTTGGGCTGAACCTACCGACATGTTACCTGAGAAAGAGATACAACAGCTAACTCTTACAGAGCCCTTAATCAGGATGTAACAAGACCAAGTGTCAGTCAAGCTCAGCCTGATAAACAGTACACTATCAGATTGGTCAGAGTTATGAAATGTCCAGCAAGAATGAATTTGATCTGTATTCTCTCCTTCCAAGTTATTTTTTAAGTTCAGTAGCGGTTCAGTTGCTTATAAATGTTAAATAACATCTTTAACAGCTATAAGGAAATGTGAGATTGTACAGTCAGGGGTTAAAAAAAAACCTATCATTGTTCTATCATTAAAATCTATAGAAAACTTCACTTGAACACTGGTGAAAGAATGATAAAGACTGATAAAAGAAGAAGAAATGATCATCATTATTTGCAGCTGAGCACTGTCTCTAGTGTGTGTCCATTACTGGGTTAATGCAAGCATAATTTGTGCAACATTAACCATGCGCCGGGCAATTATTTGATTAGGGCACGGCGAGAGAGATGTGGGAGTAAATCTTCTACGGCTTGCCTCACACGCGCTGCTTATTACCTTGTCAATTTGTCATTTTGTCACACCTAACAGCGATTGATGTGAATCTGTTTTTGTCAAGTCATTAACAGGCTCATTCACTCGAGGTGCCGCCTCAGATAGGATCTAAACGGAAAATTATACGGGAACTGCCGTAAACAGAGAACAAATTAACTATCTGCGGCAAAAAATAAGCAATTACATCAGGCAATGGCTGCCCCTTAATGAACACTCCATCAGCCATGAACACTGAAGTGCTTTCACGGAAAAAAAAAATCATTATCTCATTTTAATTTGCTGTGTAAATATTATGGACTTTAAGAGAAATTAGTAGTGGTATTCCTAAATAAGCCAAGCATTTTAAGGCTTCTGAGGAAAGTGATTAGATTAGAAGAACCAAATAAACAAAGGGTTAAGAACTAACCAGTGGTAAAATAAATAGAATTCAGATTCATATGAAATCAATACTTTGGAAATGAGAAACAGGAGTTTCAAATACAAATCCATTTTCATAGTTGCAATATTAATATAAGTGGCTTTGCTCTAATTGCACAAGCCATGAATACAGTGTTAGTCATACTTCTTAACAAGTAATAAAGAAGAGCTTTATTGGTTAAGTCATGTGTTTTCTATTACAAAATTAAAGCATAAGGGAGCAGTTTGAGAGGGGAGAGGAAAGCCTTTCTCATCCACACTGCTATAGAGGAGTATACGAGAGTGTCTGTTTCTCGTCACCTTGTCAAGTAAGTCTTCAGGCTGTCCCCAGACTGCACGGCTGCCCAACGCATGCCGCTATATACATCATATGTGGAGCTTAACGTCTATGAGGAATGCAAAAGAGGCCTTTGTCTAAAAGGTCACGTCATGCACTGGATCCTTATACTCCTTAATTGCAGTCATATCTGCAACACGGACACAGTCTTTTTAGAAAGGGAGCCATTACTAACTTTCTAAATACAATTACCTGAGGGATCATTTAGCCCCTCTAAATTCAGCTTTACCACAAGTGCTTAGACAGAGGAGAAAAATGTGTCTGAATGTATGACATCAGTGATGGCCTTATCTTTTAAGAGGATGTCGAGAACATATGGTTATAATCAAGGCGATCCTAAGAGAGAGATGTAAAGACAGAGCTGATTATTAAGGCCTTATTCTCAGAGGACACTGGCAATTAGAGGCAAAAGCATTATATAGTCTGGAGTCCAGCCTGGGTGTCTCATTAGTGGGAAAACTGTTATGGTGCTCACCTTAACCATTTAAAAAGAGCCTTATGCCAAACTGAACGGCTTGAAATGTTATAATACTTGATTGATTTTTGTATTATACAATATATTGCAAATAACTTGGTTTATTGTTGTCCTCTTTAAAATATGACGTTGTAAGCAGATATTATGAAGAATATCAAATGCAATACCATACAGCACTACATAAAAGCCTGCACCAGCAGTATAAGGTTCTGTTATTCAATTAGACTACTAGGCTTGTTAAAAGGACTGCTCTTAGCCCCAGGTAGTTTATCAAAGTAAGAAAGTAAGTCTAAGTTCTCCTTTGTTCGCTTTAAATATTATGTTTAAATTGTAATCATACAATGCATTGCATATGAATTCCTTCAAGTCCCAGCTCCATCAAGTGAAATTGAGCAAGAAGGTACATGTGTATGTACACATATCTTTATCTTGAAAACCAGAGGGCAAACTGAAATTAAAAATAAATCAAAGCAAACACCAAACTGAGAACACACCACACACAGTGTACTGATGACCAGTAACCTGAGCTCAGGCTCAAATAGGGGAACAGGTTGTTAAATTCTATACTTCCTGACCAAACAATCAAAATACTCAAGCCAAGTCATGTCACAACCTGAATGTAATATGTTAGTCCAAACTCGGTTCAAGAGGTTATATCTTTTATACACTCACTAATAGTTTGATTATATTACAGTTGTGGTGTTTGTTGTTGAACATGGGTTTTCTTAAAAAAATTTGGTGTAAGTTATGCTAGTTTATCATATCTTAGCATAGTCAATGCACATGTTTGTGTGTGTGTGCAAGTGCCTACTGCTGCGAGACAGGAAGTATGTGCGGGTCAAGCTGTGCAGTAATGAGAACACACTCTCTCTCACTCATACACACACATACACAAATTTCATCTTGTGACTGAGAAATGACCCTCTCTCTCTTTCTCATCAGATCCTGTCTCTCTTGCAGAGGTGTTTATTTAATGGCACTGTGACTGAAGCTTTTCATAATTATGTTAAATACTGTCAGCCTTGATCAGACTCCACAGCCAGCAATCACAGGCCCTCTTTTCACTCCTATCAGCAAGAGTCCATGCATGTGTGTGTGCGCGTGCGCACACACACACACACACACACACACACACACACACACACACTAATGAGCACAGATTCAGAAGTGCTAATGAAGGAACTCAAATAACATGTTAACCGTGCATACACACAAGTGCAGACACATTCACCATCTGACTAAGCCAAATGGCATTTAAAGTAACAATCCTCAGCTGTCATATGGACCATGTGCAGAAAAAAAATAGCTTAGAGCCTTTAGCTTGCTCTCCAAAATGGCAAGTGTGATCTTTCTCTGATTCTATGGTTCTTTTCTTGCTCTGCTTTGTGATCTGCTCTTTTCCGATCAGCAGCGCTGATATATTAAATCTTCCTTTGTTTAATCCAATCCAGTTTTGCAATAACACTACAAGAACAACACCAATGAGAATGAATACTGAATTCATATTTTATATGAACACACAGAACACAAATTTAGGGTAATAATTTAGGTCAATAATTATAAATAATTGATACCAGATGGTTTTGTTTGAGTTTTTCTCTAACTGCTGATCACCTAGGAATTTCAACAGGATTTAATTTTTCAAATTTCCCTCTCTGGGGATCACTAAAGTGTTATCTTATCTCTAGAGTTTACTTGGAACGGTGCAATAAAGAAAAAAATAATAGTTGAACAATCGAAGACTGGAAAGATGTAACCTGGTCTCATGAATCTTGATTCAACAGAAATATAAACATTAAGGCACTGCCTAAAGGCAGAGTTACCGATAGATATATCTACTGTATGGTTCAGTGTGTGTGTGTGTGTGTGTGTGTGTGTGTGTGTGTGTGTGTGCCGGGTCCTACCTGCCGGTGACCTGGGATTGTTTTTTTTCAATAATGAATTTTACTTCAATATAACTGAATTTCATAATGAACCTGTAACTCGGGTATACAGTAAGTATTTCTGGCAAGTTTGTAAACATTCAACAATATACAAAGGTCATTATTGATAACTTCCATAACACCCTCAGATATTTCCTTCAAGCTCTACAAAAATCTTTACAGGTATCACAGCTCAGTCTCCACAACAGAGAGACATACAACAAACATCAATATTGGTGAAATAACCTGCAGGTACATTTTAAATCAAGATGCATATGACCAAAGATCCCATTATTATTTCTATGGGGACTTGGAACACTGCGCCACATGCAAGTAAAGAATTAAGCATGACAGTGATTCAGTAGTAGTTTTAGGAGAGAGTAGCAAAATGAGCCATAGATTAAATGCTCCTCATGCTACAACAAGCAGTTTTGGGGTATAAGAATCCATTGAAGCTGTTAGTTAGTATGGGTGAGAAATATGAAAAGGGAGTATGAGTCATGGAAATCACCTCGAGAAATGTAAAAAAAAATAAATAAATAAATAAATCAACAGTTAAAAACAATTGTGTGATAATTTAGATATGTACTTTGCTTAACACAAATTTGACAGCTGAATGATTTCCTAAAATGTTGCTACATTAACATTCAAAACTAAAGAGTGAGACTTCAGCAACTAAGCATGTCTTGCCTAATACATTTGGGGGAAAGGGGTAATTTATGTAAATTTCATTTTTGGCTGAAGTATCACTTTTACCAATCATAACTTTCCACTAGCCTGTGTGAACGTGTGCTCATGAAACCATGTTGATTTAATCTGATTTTGTGTTCTTACCTCTTGGCAGTATTTGTACTGAAGGGACATTTCCAGCTTTGTCTTAATGCATTGCTTTATTCAAACCCATTTGTGTGTTTGGACAATCCTTGTTTAGGAAATACTGTAGTTTCCTCTTCTAAACTTGTGCAAGACCTTGCACAAACTGTGCTGGCATGCTTTATTTCTTCACTATGCATATTTTCCACAATGGTCCAGCTTCATTTCCTGCCTAGAAATGAATATGAGTGGGAAATGTTTTCATATTAGCCCATTAACTCCAAGTGACAACTGACTGTGGACTTTATGAAAATAAAAGAAGTCTTTGCTAAGGGAGAATTTTATTAAGAAGAAGAAGTAAAAGCAGTTTTCCTCTGTTTGTCATTGTCAGAAAGATCTACAAATAACAACAAATTCTTGTGGGGATAAAGTGCACTCAGTTACCCACTGATTTAAAATGTACAGAATTCAAATGCAATAAAACATAATAAATGGAGGGGCGCACCCCTCCAAGAATGCTAGTTGTGCGTGAGCAAAACTCTTTCTGCTTTTGCCTCGCTGTCTTCCATCATCACGTTAATCCTTAAAATTACCAACCAAGCCTGTATTCTGAAAATCAAAATCATTCCCTGTGCTGTAATCATGCAATGGAGGGAAAATGCAGAAATGAACATGGTTAAGCTCTGAGTAAATATTTAAGGCATATTTCTGGCCATGTTATAACAAGGAGTGTCACAAGAGAAGATGGTAATGGGCATGGCTTTCTGCCATGTAAAGTTGTGTGTAGATAAAAGAAGACACCATTCATAACTTGGCTTTTCATTCTAAAATGACGTAGTAAGGGAAAGCCTCCCTTCCAAACAAAATACTGTTTTAAATCTAAGTAAAGAGTGGCAAAAGAGCTAAAACAGAAGAAACTCTCACACACACATTCCAGCTTTTACCCTAACTTGTTCGCTGACGATAAACAGCCTTGCATGGATGGCTATCCAAATCTATGCCTGTTCGGATCGAGAAAAAAAAAAAAAAACTTCACACAGCATGTCTGTTCCATACTCCTGACTCTGAGTGCCTCATACAACATGAAAAATTACATGTACTTAGCAATTATTTTTCTGATTCCGTATAAAAATATAATAATAATAATATCTTGCTAGCTTTTTCCCCACTGCATCATTAACCTTATTGTCTGGTACTTTCAGTGACCAATATATTATGTATTATTAAATCACTTATTAATTTTTTGAACTGCTTAATCCTAATTAGGGGCGCAGGTAGGCTGGCTCCCATCTCAGCCAACTGTGGGCGAGGGAAGAGTACACCCTGGACAGCTCGCCATGCCATCACAGGGTAGAAACACACTGACGGCAACCCAATGACCTAATCTTTACAAACAATAGCAATTTTTACATGCCTCTCACCACAGACAGTGATAAACATGGCTGGCCTTTAGCAGCAGTGGCACCTTGGTGATAGTGGGGCTTGAACCCCCAACCTTTGGATCAGTAAGCCAGCACCCTACCACCGGGCCACCACTGCCCTTATAAAGTCATGTAAAATATAAAAAGAGAAGTTTGTGTGTAACAATGATTGAGTGAGTTTCATTCATCATCCATTCATTCATTTTCTAAGCCACTTGATCCTTATTGATGGTGCCCATCTCAGCCGACTCTGGGCGAAGGCAGGATACACCCTGAACATCTTGCCAGACCATTGCAGGGCTAACACACATACAACCATTCACAGTCACACTTAGGGGCAATTTGGAACATCCAATTAGCCTACTCTGCATGTTTTGGACTGTGGGAGGAAACTGGATTATCCGAAGGAAACCCACGCAAGCACGGGGAGAACATACAAACTCCACACAGAAACACATGAGCCCGTCTTGCTGTGAGGCGGATGTGCTAACCACATAAAGGCCAGCCATGTCTCTCACTGTCTGTGGTGAGAGGCATGTAAAAGATCCATTGCTGACTTTCATTAAGAGTAGAGCATTGCTGTCAGCGTGTTTTTGCCCTGCGATGGCCTGGCGAGCTGTCCAGGGTGTATTCTGCCCTCGCCAAGAGTCAGCTAAGATGGGCGCCAGCCTCCCCGCGACCCTAATTAGGATTAAGTGGTTCAGAAAATTAATGAATAAACACTTGCTGGTAAATATTCCGTCAATTCTGAAAACTACAATACCCAGAACACAATGCAGCCTATAAACATGACCACCTCAGACTACAACACACAAGAACCACAGAGCCTGTCATGTTCAAGTTCACTGGCATACTCAGTACACACTCTGTGATTGTGCACTACACAATCTCAGCCACACATAAGGACTCTCACACCTACTGTTAAAGCCACAATGAATGCTTGGTCTTGCATACCAATCTATGTCAAGCCATGTGATGCTTGTCACTGTCTACCTGGTTTTCTGATCTCATTCTGGATTTTATATTTTGTCCTTGCCTAGTCTGATTCATGCTGCTTGTTCATTTTGTATATTCCTTCAAATTTTTAAATTGAGCTATTGTTTACCTATAACTGCTTCCATATCTGCCATCTGACATAATAATAATAATAATAATAATAATAATAATAATTATTATTATTTATATATATATATATATATATATATATATATATACACTCACCGGCCACTTTATTAGGTACACCATGCTAGTAACGGGTTGG
>JAQMYF010000006.1:14105564-14120820 GCA_030014195.1 Neosilurus mollespiculum
TTTATTTATTCATTCATTCATTCATTCATTCATTCATTCATTCATTCATTTATTTATTTATTTATTTATTTATTTTGGATGGCTTTTTTTTGTAATTATTTCTAATTACAGAATCAGAATCAGTGACCACAAACCGTGAGTCTTTCTGTTGCTTTGATTCAAGCATTACCCACCCCTGGGATCATGTCTGTTAACCTGAAATAGCAAGTCAGTCAGATTGCTGCATTCCTATTAAGTGTATAACTAACTGTTGTTACTCACAAGCTAACTGGACATTTCAGAAGTCTTTCACCATAGAAGTTGTAACCAAAACCAATATACCTTGAGAACCATCATAGATTATATTTTGTCCCAATTTGTTATCTGTCAAAACAAATCCTGCTGTATATTTTTCTCAACATTCTCTCTTTGGATGTTAAATTGGTGACTTCCTGCTTTTTTGTCTGTTTATATGTGTGTGCTTTTGATAGTTTGTTGTGTATGAAATACTCATATGCAGCAACACAACCTACAGTTCTATGTATCCACAAGGAGTTTTTTTTCTACTGCTATAGAAGACCCAGTATCAAATTTAGCAGGGGCAGTTTCAGATTTAGTGTTAGCATGAATATTTTCATCTGCTTCTCTACCAGGTTAGAATCCAGAACCTTCTTGCTGTGAGGTGACAGTGTTAACCACTGAATAATTGTACAACTTAGTTTATGTTTAGATTACTATTGTTTGGCAGAAACACAGTGAAGGTTATTAAAAACATTTATCTTTTTCAGTAATTTCATTTCTTCAGTAACCACTAAGGATCACTGGATTCAAGGTGAGGATACATTGTGGATGTGAAATTCTGAAAAGCTAGTAAGCTAAGCAGAAGTAACCCACGGCAATTAAAACATTAAGTTAATATAGCAGAATCTGCAGATACTAGCCGATAAAGTTACACCTGGTAGGGTTTTGGATATGGGAAGAGGACAATATTCAACAAAACTTTTGAAGAGCTTTTGAAATTCACATCTCGTTAGACATTATGATAATGCCTGCTTTCTAACACGTTTAATGTCCTTTTTTTGTCTTAAACAGAACATCTATGTGGATTTCTAATAAGGGTGAATGTGTTAAGAATTATTAGGTATCAGATCCTACTCACACCATCTGAAGTGATTTTTTCCTCCCATGTTTTTTCCAGGGATTTTATATATTTCTTGGCTTATGCCACCAACATTAGCATCAAGCTGTCACATACATTCAGTGTCAAGTTTGAGCATTTCATGTCAACCAAGCCAAGTTTTAAGGGCTTGAATCCAAATGATTCTTCACACCCAGAACATTGGCAAAAATGTCTTCGAAATAAACATCCAATTAATGAAATTATTAATGCTTGTTTTTTTTTTTTTTTTTTTTTGTACCTTTTATTTTTAACATGTATCAAAAGTAAAAATTATTTAATAAAGCATTACCACATGGTACCAAATTCATATCATGAATTTTCTTTAGTAATAAAAAGAAAAATGCTTTCAGTCTGAGAAAATATTACCCTAACCTGTATACTACACAGACTATACTCCAACCAACCATACTTATAAAGTATAAAAATATAGTTTATGTAAAATACTTACACAAATAAAGAAAAAGGCTTATGGAACATATCTAGATGGTCAAAATTACTTTTATGGTCTTTTGTTATTCCGACATTCCCAAAAGACAGAATATTTGTTATTGTGTCTCCTTTAATCTGTTATTTTATATAATTTCTTAATTTTTTCAAAAGAGCTGCCAAAAGGCTTTTTTTTTCAATTGACATTTGTAAGAAGTGAAGTTTCACAAATTTTTTTAGAATGTACACAAGCCAATATAAAATTTTATATGACTAAGGTCAAAGTACAGTGGTCTTTGAGTATGTAATGATTTGGTAAAGTGTCTTTACAGTTTAGGACAATAATTCACATACACCGAAGCTGAAGTCATTTAATGTCAGTATTTCATGTTACTATATACGGTGGTATAGTGGTGAGTACTTCCGACTCACAGTAAGAAGGTGATGAGTTTGTGTCCTGTGCCTAGCGAGGGCATATCTGTGTGGAGTTTGCATGCTTTCTATGTGCTTGTGTAAGCTTCCTCTGGGTGCTCTGGTGTTCTCTCATAGTTCAAAGACATGCACAATAGTCTAACTGGATATTCTCGATTGTCCTTCAGTGTGAATGTGAGTGGTTTTAACATGCCTGTTTTGGACTGGCAAGCTGTTTGGGGTGTACCGCACCTTCGCCTGGAGACCAGAGACCTAATAAAGAATAAAGTGGTTCAAGAAATAAAATAAAAAAAAATAAAATAAAAAAAAGTTACTGTACTTCAAGAGATGATCTATTTAATTTTACATAAGGGCTCTAAATATTATCAGTTCAGGGTTTAGTCAAGGGTGGGGTTGGCAATTCCTACAAATTATCATAAAACAGTTTTAACAGTCACAGTCACTGGAATTTCGACATTCGGTGATTGAGCTTTGTATGTTAAAATGTGTTTTCTCCTGCATCCCAGAGTGTTATGGACAGGCACATCAGGAAATTCAGATTACCTTTTCCCCTATCAAATTAATGTCATGGGGTATGCCACTCTGCATTAGCTTCATTAATGTCCTCACAGTTCTTCTAAAATTAATGTCAGCTATTAAGAAATTAAATATTTAGACTTCGGTGGGAGCCATTTTAATCCTTCCTCCAAGTGCGGAGTGCTTTCCGTGCAGCAAACATGCACTCTCAGATGTCTCTTGCTTACTGGATGTTGGCTGTGATAAATCAAGAGAACTTTAGTGCAGATCTCTCTGCCTTTAGCCCACTCTAAATAGTTTACAGTTCTCTCGACATATATTAGAAAGCACCTAATTAATTGCACATAAAATTCAAACATAAAGCTGCCTTAACAGTAAAACAAGTCTGTTGGCAGAGAGATAAGAGTCATCTGAGGGTCTGGTGAGGCTGATCTGACCAAGGCTCTAATGCAGACCTGACAACTACACTGGTCCTAAACTTTACCCCTTCAGTTACTCAGTTAGCATGTAATCTTTCAAGAAATTAGCCATGCACCATGTCCTCATATATCTGAGTCCATGTACTGCAGGTAGCCATCTTAAATTATGTAGAATTCAGACGACTTGCAGAACCTTGAGAGTTTGGCTTGCTGTTGTATTTTTTCCATTTCCAACATATCTAATAAGGTGTGAAAATACTGTTCAGAGCAACACTTCATGTTAGAAGATTTTAGCCCTGTGTTGATGGTCGCTGGAGAGTGATTTGGGCATGAATTAAATAAAAACAGCATAATGCTGAATGATGAATAGCACTCTGTTGCTTTCTGCTCTGCTGGGCTTTTTCTTCTACTTTCATAAATTGGCGGAGAGACACTAATGCACTCTGCCATGTTGAGCTTAACTGCATCATCTGACTTCACTTCCAAATGCATTCTCTTAGTGACACATCCAGACCTCTTTCGGAAACATGATTAGACCGTGATGGAACAAACACAAACAGTAGTCACACAGCAGGACTATACAGTAGCAATCAAAGAAATCTTACTATTCATTTTTGCAAGCAAACCTCTATCAACCTCACTGTAAAAAATGAGCTGAGATCTTTTTATTCGCACTTAAGTGCACGTACAGGATGCAACAAAATATTTGAAACCACCGGAGCCTACTAAACATTAGATATGGGGAAAGTGTTCTCTCACTCTCTCTCTCTCTCTCTCTCTCTCTCTCTCTCTCTCTCTCTCTCTCTGTCTCTGTCTGTGTATGTATGTGTATGTGTGCAATCTATAAGTGTGAGGACAGCAGCAATTATGAAAATTGAAAAGAGAATAAATGAAAGGAGAAGAAAGCTCCATGGCCAAACCTTCCCAGGGTGTGATTGATTCTGAGCATGGACGCCCACAGCCACGCTACCAGCAGACGCATGTCTGCGCCATAATGATAGCTTTATAATTAAGATTAAAGACCAGTGAACACTTGGAAGACACCGTGGAGGGGCAGAGGGCTTCTGCTGTCACATTCTGAATAATTGGGGAAGAGGAGCTGAAATCCAGGTCAAATACACACGCACGCACAACACACTGTGTGTGTGAGGACCAAACATGATGATACCATTTGATTTATACAGAATGAAATGTGATCCATTATTATGTAACATAGTGTCAAAGCCAATGGACTGAATGCAACAATGCTAGTTTTGTCTGAATAATAAATAGAGAAAATATGTTATTGTGGATCTTTTAAAAACCATAATGATTCAGTAGCTTGTATCATTAACTGACTCACTTACTGAATTAGCTATTTGGATGGAAATTGAAGGTGTAAGCAACATTTAAATTATTTTAGTAGCTTTTTTTCAGGAAGCAAGGTTAATATCCAATAGGTTGACCACAGCTGTGTAAAAACCGATTGTGCCATTAAAAACTCTAATGAAGCATTAGTCTATAGATATATGGTCCTTGAGCAATAAAAGGCTAAAGTAGTAATGGGCTGCATGTTCATCAGCGCCTGGAAAGATTTGTTCAGAACAGTCTGAATTCCTCTCCTTTTCCTGCGGCGTGCTAATAATCATATCAAAGGTGTCATGTCACTCAGCAGATTTAAGTAAGACAGGCTTTCAAAGCTGCATTTGCATGTGCCTAGCTGCCTGGGCTAAGAGGCTAATGCCATAAAGCACTGCAACGATGTGATTTAATGTAATCTGTCATGTCATATGCTAATCTTCAGCCACTTCTGGCCCACTGTAAGTAAAGGAGAGGAAGAAAGAGGGGGTGGAGATGAGGGAAAGCTGTCCTTTTACCTCCTCATGATGTACCCACTGTGCTTGGTCAGCTCAAATTGTTCTGGGCAATAAGCAAAGGACTCCAGTCACTTTGATAAGGTCATGTCTGGACATGTATCGCTTTTTCTTCTTCTTGCTTTTCCTTTCTCCCCACCCCTTTATGCTTCATACTATCCATTTTTTTCTGCAGCATTGAAACAGCTGTTTCTGACTGGATATTGCATTTCAGATCAGAGCTGGTCCTGTGGAACTCAAACATCCCCCTATCAAAGACAACACTGGCCCGATAGGCTGCGATTTATGGTTATACATAGCTTGTACAAATTGCTAATCCACCTCTCAGGCTCCTAAGTGCCTTTTCCTTTCAGAATTGCATTATTGCACAACACTTTCTCATCAAAAAGTCAAACAGAGAGGCAGGAGATTTATTTCCAAGGCTTACCAAGGGGAAAAGAATCTGTCACCTCTTCACCAAGCGCCCTCCCTTTTCACCCTTCTCCATAGCTGTGTTCAGCGTTAAACAGACTGCATTAGGACTTGGCTCAACTTGAAAGGACGAGACACTTATTCAAACCTAGGAAGAGGACAAAATTGTACAGGATAAAGCAGGTGTGGAGTGAGCTTTTGGGTTCTATATGCTGTATGAAGTTTTACCCTCAGCCTTTTTTATAATGATTTGTATGGTTATATGTTTGTTTTAAAATTTATACAATACATGTAGTTTACTGATATAATGAGTACTATGATATAAACATTGTTGTTGTTGATGTCTCATCTTCTTTTTTTGTTTCTTCTTCAAGAGGGACCCACTAGTATTATACTGGTTGGTGCCAGAATGTCTAACTATGCAAGAAAAACATTACTATACTATTCCTTATATAGCCTTATATTATTAGTATTTTTATTATTATTATTATTATTATTATTATTATTATTATTATTATTATTAATGATGATACTAGTAATAATAGGGTGCTTATCTCAGCCGGCTCAGCCAATGACCTACTCTTTACGAACGACAGCAGTGGTTCTTTTAAATGCCTCTCACCACAGACAGTGAGAGATATGGCTGGCCTTTGATAACCCAGTTAGCTGTACTGGGGGGAGGGGGGGCGGGGATCGGCAGCAGTGACATCTTGGTGATAGTGGGGCTTGAACCCCGACCTTCGGATCAGTAAGCACCCTACCACCGAGCCACCACTGCCCCGTGCCCCATCATTATGATCTAAAATATAGTGACTAATTACCCGCCAGCATTTTCATTACCTTTTTAAACGGGTTTTTTTTTTTTTGTTTTTTGGACACATATTGTTAAAATTGTTTAATATGAATTTTGCCTTGAAGGTTGAAACTGCGGTGTAATACTAAGGAGAGGTGTGTATTCCTCGATAACCCCCTCCTGTGCACGGACTGTGCTTTACCAGGAAGATAACACAAAGAAAATACATGGTAGGCAGTGTGGAGTTTAAATCTCATAGTTGGAATTAAAGTCTCACTAATATTCTTCATAATTTTTTTTTATTATTTTTTGTTTGTGTGTGTGTAATTTCTTTGATTACAAAGATTCCCCTCTCCTGGGTATTCTCCTGCATTTCCTCTCAAATCAAGTCCTGAATATAAGAAATTGTTGATGAAAAACAACAAGGAAAAACAGTGAAGCAGAAGTGTCTTCCACCAACAATCTTTTAAATAGTTACAGAAAGGAAACTATCAATATTTTTGGAAGCTAACAACTCTGCATATGAGAAAATTTGCTAGACTTATCCACATTGTCTCAGCAAGGCTAGCTAATGAAAACAGACATCTATGAACAGTGTTTCATCTGAGAAATGTTTGGCTTGTGTGCCTCGCTTCTCTCCATTGCCTCTGGACTCTCCTTAATGAGTCTGACGGCCTTAATTGTGAAATATGTTTTCTCATCTGAGTTGTCCATATGGTTCCATAAATAAACTGATAAGAGAATGGAAATGAGTCTGAGGGAAATTAAATGTACAATGTACAAACACTTCTGATAAACTTCAGGTCACGGTCATTTAAGCTTATATTGCTATTACCGAAAGCCTTTTATGGCCTTGTAGTGAACTCTTTTTAAAGAGTTTTTTCTTAAGTTCAAGAAGAATGTCTTTATTCATCATGTCTTTTCACACTTCTTATATATTGTATATTTTACAGTTTATGCTCAAGGTCCTTTGCAGTGTAGAATAGATTATTCTGTATTAATACTGAGAGGAAAAGAATGTCTGTACTGAAATACGTATTGGTTTGCAGAAATAAAAGGTCTTTGCAACTATGGGAAATGTGTAGAATGGCAAATAAACTAAGTTTAATGCATATTGTAAACTCTTTGTCTATCAATAATGGTTCCACAAACCATCAGATGGTTCTAAACCTAAATAACTTACACAATATATACAATATATAACCTATCTCAGTATCTCAAGCCCACAACAGAGGATTCATGTAATGCTAGAAAGCTGTAGCTCCAGATATAGTGTATTCTGTTGGTGCGTTTACATCAATGACATTCAAGCAAAATCAACTTTGATATTAAGCACAGTATGTAATTTTAAACAGCAACAACCACAAAAACATTTTACTTTCTATAGATTTTTCCTGATGAGAAATGAGAAAAGGTACACAGAAACCCCAACGTAAAATTTTCACTTTCTTATCTTACTCCACAGGTTTACCTTGTAGTCCAACACATTTTCTGTTTCTGCGATGGTGTTCCCCTGCATCTTCATTAAAGCTGGACATGTACAAATGGTTGGAGAGATGAAGGGAAATCTGTCTTGAACGACCCTGTCACCCAAATACCAGTGAATGAAAAATCCATATGCAGAGGGACAGCCGAAGCTGTGCCGTGCACTTTCAGCCTCTGAAGAGACACAATTATACATACATCCCCGTTGGGCTGAAGAACAGGGTATTTTGCAGTGGTGGTCTTCATGCAATGGTGGTTTTTACTCTGTCAGTGTCTGCAATGTTCTGCTCTTCACACACAAAGCACAGACAACAGTAGGCTGGATATAAGAGACTAAACCTGTAAGGAGATACTTAACATATCTGCCAAAGAAAAATGAAAAGGCACTGTAAAACTTACTATATGGATTTTTGGGTGTTTTTTTAATGGGAATTGTTCTAAGAGCAAATGTGTTTCTGAAAAATGTACCAAGAAAAAAAAGCAAGCTTGGAATCACTGCAGTCTCAAGTATTAAATTAAATAAAACCTTGTTTGCTCCCTAGAAATTCTGCAAATCCAGTGCTTTTTTTTGTTTGTTTGTTTGTTTTTATTGTGTTTAAAACAAGAGTAAACTTTGGGGCTTTTACACCCGAGCCTAGTGGATCATTAGGCCAGAGCTAGGCAGAGTTCTGTTTTGGCAGGAGAATACATAATTACATTAAATAGCGATGTCTCAAAAACTGTGGGGTTGACCATGCATACGGTATACTTTGCTCACGTCATGCCTTTAAATAGCAAAATTGTTCACACTGTGGTACAGTGGTTAACACTATCGGCTTACATCAATCAGGTTCTGGGTTCAATCATGCTGGTCGACTGGGGCATTTTTGTTTGGAGTTTGCGGTTTCCATTAATATACTCACTGCCAATGAAAATGCAACAATTTTATTTGTAATAATTTTGGGACCATCCTATCCGAGCATGAGTACTGGTATTTCAACGACCCTAAGCACCTCAATGGCTCATTTCCTCGAGCAGTACTCACCGTCACACTTCACTGAGCTTCAGCTCTGGATCTAGACTCTTTTACAGCTCCAAGTTTGTTTGGGGGTCTCAAATATCAGAAATGGGTGCATTTAACGAGTGGTCATTTTGCCTACATCATGCTCAGCTAAAATGCATAGCACTCTGCAGGAGTGACAAAATATTAAACATATATAATTTATTCTGAGTGTTGCGTATTCATTGGCAGTGAGTATAGGAACATGTGGATTATGGACTGCTCCAAATTGTACATAAGTGTGAATGTAAGTGTGAATGGTTATCTGTTTTTCGGAGTTAGCCTTGCAATAAACTGGTGGCCTGTTCAGTGTGTGCCCCACCTCTCACAAAATGTCAGCTGGGATTGGCTCCAATGTTAAAGAATATGAAGAAATCAGTGGAATAATGTCACCTCATACATTTTGATCCATCCATCCATTTTTCCGCCGCTTGTCCAAGGTCAGGTTGCTAAGAAAACAGGTCTAGGAAGGAAATCCAGGCATCCCTCTCCCCATCATGTGGATCCCGAGACATTTCCAGCCTAGACAAGACATATAACCCCTCCAGTGAGTTCTGGATCTGCCCTGGGGCCTCCTCTCAGTTGGACATATCCAGAAAACCTCTAAAGGGAAACAACTAGGAGGCATTCTAATCAGATGCCCGAACCCCCTCCACTGACTCCTGTTGATGCAGAGGAGCAACGGCTCTACTCCGAACTTCCCTAGGATGTCTGAGCTCATCACCCTATCTCTAAAGCTGAGCCCATACCCCTTCCTAAGAAACTAATTTCAACTGCTTGTATATGTAGTCTCATTCTATCGGCCTTTCAGCTCAGCTCCCTCACCAATATAACAGACCGGTGCAGTACCCTTGTTACTGCTGATGCACCACAGATCCATTTGTCCTTCTCTCACTCCATTTTACCATCACTCTCGAACAAGATCCTGAGAACTTGACTTTCTCTGCTTGAGGCAAAGACTCATCATGACAATCCACCTTTTTCCAGTTAGAGTTATTGTCTCAGATTTGGAGGAGCACACTCTCCTCCTGGCTGCTTCACACTCAGCTGTGAATCGGTCCAGTACTGAAGGTCATGGTTCAAAGAAGGCAACAGAATCACATAATCTGCAAAAAGCAGATATTCATTTCTGAGGTTCCCAAACCGAGCGACCTTATTTCTATGACTATGCTTTGCGATCCTGTCCATGAATACCACAAAGACCATTATAAAGCAGCACCAACACACTTTAAAGACCTCATCCAGAAAAGGGGCTCGGCTAGGCATAGCCTGAAGAGGCCACAGGAAGGCACAACCACCTGGGCCCACCACCAGCCAGGAAGGACCATTGAGGTCGGGTACAATCTGAGCCGGGGGTGGGCACTAAACAGCACTACGGTATAATTAGAAACATTACACCTTTACAGTAACTGATGGTAACATACCATATTTTCATAAGGCAAAAATCTATGCTTTCATGAATGCTAATTATTTGAAGTATGATCCTAGATTGAGGCTTTTGTGTCATACCCCGCAAATCTGAATCCTAATGTAAAGTCAGTTCTTCTCAGTATCAGCTAGCAGATGGATGTCATCACACTATGTGATTACACAGATGCCTGTTTATAAGCCTAGTAATGCTTACAGCTTAATGTTTTTAATTCTCTGAATGAAATAAACATGGTTGAGCTCAACAGAGTTGAGGCAGTTCTTATGAGGGTTTAAGAGTGATGAAGCTTTAGCCCTCCTTCTTTCAAACTTTCCACTCTCGGCTTTCCACCGGATTTATTCTCTATTTTATTTTAATGCACAAATTTAAAGTCATTATAGAATAAATGCAAGTGGATGGGGATTGGAAGCCATTAGCATACATTTCCCCCAACATGAGCAGTAGAGATATAAGACTCTGGTGTAGAGGGGTGATCTGTCACCCATTAGTGACATAGGAAAATTGTGTTAAAGCTATCCCTGCCTTATCATCTGTGACCGGCCTTCTCCAGTGTCCATATGTGTTTTCTGGCACATGTCAGATAAACCATCGCTTGTAACATCCACTTTTCTTATTTATTACCTTGTTTTTGTATATTTACACCCTGCCATTACATGATTATGTGACATAAATTTGATTAGAGAAGAATTTTTCTCAGTGGCGGGCCAACATCAAGATAAGTCTTTTTCTATTATCAGATTTACATTTCAAACTGTAAATGAAATCTGAAAACATTTATTTTTTTTAAGAACACCTGCTCCACCTTAGATCTCTTCAGAGCTCATTTGCATTGGCAAGCACAATAACAGTTGTAATACCCTGTCTGGCCAAAACAAAGGTGCACTCTCTAAAATTTCGTTGACCTGCCTTTTAATTATGACAGACATTCACTGTGATTTCAACAACCTCATGCAATGTTGCAACATTTAATTCTGTCCAGAATTGCAATAATACTTTGCTGTAATCTTGTGTTGACAATGGAAAAGTCAAGCCACTACATAAACTCTTTAAATGGGGTTAAGGTCAGGACTCCGATGTGACCAATTCATGTATAAAAATTATTCCTCATGTTGCCTAATCCACTCTTTCACAGTTCTAGTCTAAAGAATCCTGGCATCATCATCCTAGAATTTGCCATCAGAAAAGAGAAAAAGGCCATCGGGAAAGAAAAGAAATCCATTGATGAGATAAACTGGTCATTTAGTACATTTGTGTAACAAGCTGACTTTTTTTTATTGCCTCATAATGTTCCTGAGCCTCGACGTGACCAGTGAAGCAGCCTCAGATTATGACACTAACTCCAGAGGCTTGTACAGTGAGCACTATTCATGCTGAGAGCATTGCATCATGAGTTTACGTTCTTACCCTGATGCATCACTCTAGAACAGAATAAATCTGGAATCATCGGACCACATGACTTAATCTATTGCTCCAGAGTCTCATTTTTATGCTCTTTAGAAATCGAATCCTTTTATTTAGATTAGCCACCCCAATAACTTGTTTTCTTACAGCTGTTTAGTCTCAATTCTTTGAGATCTCACCACATTGCAGGAAGAATGCTGACTTTTTTTTAAATATTTTAAATAAAAAACGTTGTTCTGACCACTTTTCTTCCACCATTCACCTTCTATGATGGTTCACTATTATCTTTTATTAATGCATTGAATATGTTTTTTTAACATTATTCCAGTAATTTTTGGAGTAATCTTAGTTGATTTCTTTACTTGATACAAGCCTTTAAAAAAAAAAAAAAAAAAAAACAGTAACATAACCAACTAAAATGAACAAGGCAAATGTCTTCTAACATGGTTGTTTAAGAAATGAAAAGCTGCTTACTGCATTAGTTAAGGTCAGAAGATTTGTTGCCACTTAAAATATGTTAATTACTGCAGTTATTCTCTAATCAAAGGCTTTTAAATATTTCCTAATTTGCATCCAAGCCTCAACACAGTGTAATTTGTCTTATGTACATGTTATCTTTATTGACCTTTATGTTTGAAACATGTACATGCCAATCAGAAACAGCTACCCAGTAGTTCAGTTCTTTGTAAAGCACTGTAGCTATGTAGGCTACATTTTTCGTTTGGTGGCCTGTCAGTTATGTGCCATTCTTATCAGTCAGCTCAGGGTGGTAATGAAAAGTGCTGTGTCCTTCTCCGCTCTTGTCCTGTCCTGTGTTTGACATGCTGGTTCAGAGCTCAAGCTGTCCAGCCGTCACAGGCAATTGGCAGGGCTCGCAGGAAGTCAATCCTAATGTCTCCCAACGTGGCCAATGTGCACGTGAGTCACTCAAATGTTCAGTCACATCCAGTAAATTCAGTGCTCAGGAGCACCCCCTCATCCAAATGTGATTTGATATGATTGAAAGCTTTTTGATTTGGAAGTGTATTCTTTTAAGCTAAGTGCTCGCAGAGACCATCAAGGAAATTTGATTGCTTTATTGAGAGCAGAAGAAAAAAAAGGAAGTTTTTCAGCCCAAAATCATATCAGATCTTAATGCTTCAATAGAAACACATGGAATTGGATGGTGCCTAATTTCATTTAGAATGCAATTTTCTGATGGCATTTCCGTACTCTGCCGCACAGATGTAGGATAAAATTGATCAACATCAACATTAGATTGATCAAAATCTTAATGAGTCAAGTGGATTTTTGCTTCCTTTTCCATGGCTAATGCAGAGTCAAGGGGTGTTCTTGTTGTTAACCTTCAGAAAGCCAAGTGTGCATATGTCATGGTAGTGATGTTTCAGTGCACACAGCCTTTATAAAAGTGAGATAAATCAATGAAGAGCAAATCTGTTTTCTAGGCTCTGATGTTCCCATGGTGGCCTCCTCTCAATTCTTTGCTTTTGCCCATTGATGTGAAAATGTTTCCAGGTCAAAAGAGAGACTGGGAAGAGCATGATAAGACACTTTCTAATGATCAAATATCATTTGACTGTGGCACATCACATCCAGTAGATGAACAAACGTAATGTAATATTGATTTGGTTCTAGCATGGAAGGTTCCACTCCATCCACTCTGTGGTCAGTGGTAGAGTATATTACCGGGCCAGAATTAGAATCATTTTATTTTGTCAGCTGTGTTACATATACGTGGAATTTGTCTTGGTGCGTGCACACAAAGAACACAAACTGGACAAATGCAGACTATTTATACATAGTCAAGAAAGACTAAAAGTAAGAAAAGGTTTAAAAAAAGAGAGAGAGAATACAGTACATAAAGAAAAAAACAAGAGTGTCATATATAAATAAATAAAATGCGGGAATGTGTACTTGTAAGGAACCCACAGATAGAATCTATTATTTAAAGTATGTTGCAGAGTGTGCTTTGAACAACTGAGCAACAGTGCCTATAATTCAATGTGGTTGTTTAAATTGTGGAGAGTTCACCACTGTTGATGCATGCCACAGCTCTGGGGAAGAAGGCACTGGCATGCCTTGTTGTGTGGGCAGTAGTAGTCTAGAATATATATATATATATATAAATTCTACTTCTATATATATATATATATACTGTAAAGGATATTCTTAACAGTTTATACACAAATGCTTTTTAAATTATGCACTTCAAAAAACATAATAGTGTTTTTTTTTTTAATGCATTAAGACACAGAGTATTACATATTATATGCCTATCATTTGGCTTTTCAACATTACATCCATTCCCATTGAAATGCAATTCAAAATACTCAGCAAAAAGCCATGTGCTGGAATAAAGCTCATTTTATCTTTATACTATTTGAAACCATGGATTTGTATATCCCTCATGCTAAATTATTATCATCATATGATGTGATTGGGTCATGTTGTCAACCCAATTTAATATTATGCAAGACATAGCAGGAGAAGTGCACCACTACTGGTTTAAGGATTAGTTCATAAATGATTGATCTTTATAATAACCAATTGCTCATTTCCCAATTTTTTACGGCACTATCCTTACTTCAAAATTTGGATGAAAATTACACAATTTCCTCACTTCACTATTTTGCTCTGATTATATGATTTTCAACAGCTCACTGCTTTTGAGGTTAGAAATACACATTTATATTTACCTGAATTCATTACTTTTTTTTTTACAAAAAAACTTAAGTGCATTTCATCCCCACAGTTCCTTGAAATGCCTTGATTTATTTCATTTTTTTCTTTTTTTTTTTACCCTTTTGATCCTTTGATGGAATGAATTCAATTAGATAGAGTACACTACAAAGATGAGCAGAGGAATCCAGTCCTTATTATGAAAAAAGCCTTGCAGATAATGATCCACTTAAAGAGGGCTTATTAACATAATTTGATGCAGATTGCTGATTGTAATTTAATTTGGGAGATAGCAAACCCAATTATACAAAGAAAACTTTGGGAGGAGAGTGAGGGGAAATGTCACTATGGTAAATTGACAAATTTCTGATTATATTTTATTTGAGTGAAACACAAAACAGTTGTCTCTTTGCTGGTCCAAGTTGAGAACGAGTGCTTTTTAATCACACCCTATTCAGAACAAATTAAACTAACGTGAAAATTAAAGCCCTTTGCTTCATTGACAACAGTTCACAGAAAGATGACCATTTGATTATTGAATACTGCAATGTGGTATAAGCTATAAAAAGAAGAAAAGGTCCCAGAAGCATACGTCTTTTCAGAACTATATTACTAGATAAGCTTCGTCTCTTTCATTTTTTTTAACTAAAGCACTTTCTTGAGTATCTAATAGAGGTCCATATTGAACTTCACTCGGAAGATGTACTTGAAGCCCTTGGTGCTCTATAAAGGAGCTAAAAAGCACGATGGGCAAGATATTAAGCAATATGATCGGCGCGTAATAACCTTTCTCCACGTCCTCTTACTGCAGTCACTGCAACACCGAAGGCTAAGTAATAAAATCCTCACCTTACCATGTGACAAATAATATCTAACTTTTATTAAGAAAAGGAAGCCAAGGCCTTTCACCTCTTATTGATTTTCTACAGGCTTCCCTTTGCGCCCTCGGCTAAGCAATCACACACTGCAGCGGAGAGCTGCAGGCCGAGAGGGACAGCGACTGTTGCAGGCTTGAAACATCAATACAGAGAGCAATGCTGATTCCTACTTTGAAAGGAGCTAGTGTCAGGACATGGACTGTACCAATCTGAAGTGGTAGGGAGGAAAATCACAGAGTCAGAAAAACAGAGAAGGGCAAAATGAGAATGCAAGTACAGAAAGACAGACAGAGAGAGAGAGAGAGAGAGAGAGAGAGAGAGAGAGAGAGAACATAT
>JAQMYF010000006.1:14127484-14140480 GCA_030014195.1 Neosilurus mollespiculum
GCAACCTACCTGGAGTGTCAAGAAGTACGAGGTGTTCAGTTCTCAGAGACACGGCCAAGGTAAGAAAGGCTGAAACCTGACCACCTCTGAACAAAACACATAAGTTAAAAAGTTAAGAATGGGCCAAGAAATATCTGAAGACAGATTTTTTAAAGGTTTTGTGGAGATGAGAGTGACACTTGATGAACCAGATGGATGGACGCATGGTTGGATCAGTAACGGACACAGAGCTCCACTTCAACTCAGACGCCAGCAAGGTGGAGGTGGGGTAATGGTACGGGCAGGTATTAAATGTTCAGGTTTGAGGGTTTGTTAACAGTTTGGATTGACCAAGAGCACTGTATAGTTGTACAATAACAATTAATCCCTTGTCATGGCCGGGTCTAAAAAATAGACCTGGCCATGACAACTGATGCCCAACTTGGTATTTCCACAGTTTAGCTGGAATATGCTAACCTTGTCAGAAAGGGTCAACCCTTCCAACCCATAAAGAAGAACACTCAGAACAGAACACCTAGAGAGGCAAACCTTCAAAGTAACTGGTAGACAAGTCTTTTAAGACTTTACTATGAGTGGCATTTACATGGTGGGCAACACCTGTAGCAGCTAGAACAAGCAGATCGATGAAATTCTCTTCATCCATTGTGAAGTTGTTGGTATCGATGGGAAGATCATTTGCAGGGAGTTAGCAATTGGAAAATTCTCACTGGATGGATTGTCTGAGTTAAGTAGATTAAAAAATAAGGAATGTGATTTTTGAGAAAATTTCCATTAGAACCTTGAACCTTGAAGGCAAATTCACAATGAGTTTTATTACCCAGCTCATTAATAATCTTCCAGGTTTTATGAGGAGTATTTAAACTGGCAGCTAACTCTAGCTGATCAATTTGCTGTCCAAGAAAACATTGTTGGTCAGCCTGATATGATCTGGAAATTTGCCATGCAAGCTTCAATTGTTTTTGGACTGTTTTGTTCATGAGATTCAAGACTTCAAAAAATTTTAGGTTTATTACAGTGTTTAACAAGTTGTTCGGTGTCAGGTGACTTCCAGGAAGTTCTGGAAGGTTTAGGTTTAAGGCCAACTACAACTTTAGCATCGTGTCTGAATGTCAGCATTATTGTCAACTGGCAGAGAGGCAAACCAATTGCTACTTTAAAGAGTAAAGCAACATTGGATTCAGGTACAGAGGGTATAGAAAAGAATCGCCCCCATTCAAAATATTCACATTTGGTGCATTGCAGCCGGAAATGAAAACACACACAAACATGCACCAGTATTTTTTCCAGCTTTATTTACTCAGTGCAACATATATCTACCAAGAGAAAAATATTATAGCAAAAGTTAAAAAATAAATAAATAAATTAACAGAATCACTGAGAACTCAATTAGGCATAAATAAACACCAAGCTAAATGGCTTTCACGTGTGATCAGCTGTAATCAACCGGATTAGTTCAGCATAGATCCTTCTAGTGATTATAAATGTAACTGAAAGCAAACAATCAACTATGGGTTGCAGGGTATGTCAAAAGTTCTAGCAATAAAGCTATGGACAGGCATAAGTTAGGGTATATAAAGGTTTTAAATAAAAAATATAAAGTTTATTAATTATAATATTTATTAATTTTATTTATTAATTACTAGGAGCACAATAAAGTCCACCATACTAGGACTCTCCCTGAATCAGGCTATCCCTCAAAACTGTATGGAGGAGTGAGGAGAAAACTGGTCAAAGAGGCTACCAAGAGGCCTATAACAACTTTGAAGCAGTTACAGGAATTTTTGGCAAAATGTGGTCATTGCATATGTGTAACAACAATATAACAAATTCTCCACAAATTTGACTTGTATGTGTGGATTATAAAAATAAAAAAACTCCATACCTATAGTAAAGCATGGGGGTGATAGCATTGATTGTGGGGGAGTGTTTCTCTGCAGCAGGGACTCAGACACTTGTCAAAATAGAAGAAAGAATGGATGGTGCAAAATACCATTTTCTCTAGGAAAACCCTCTGCCCTCTGCCGGAAGGTTGTCAATGGGAAGAAGGTTTACCTTTCAGCGTGGTAATGACCTGAAGTAAACAGCAAAGTTGGCCACACAGAGACTGAAGGGAAAAAAATCCCAGACATAAACCCTACTGAAAAACTTGTGAAATTACTTGAACATTGCAGTCCACTGACAGCTACCATCCGATTTGACTGAGCTTGAACAGTTCTTCAATGAAGAATGGACAAATATTGCAGTCTAGATAAGTAAAGTTGGTATCCAAACAGATGGCTGTAATCCATGTAAAAGGTGGTTCTACAAAGTACTGAAACAGAGAGCTGACCCTTTAGCCATTTCAGTGTTTTGTTGTTGCTTTTGTTGGTGCTATTATATCTTTCACTTCACTGTTATAAGGTGCACTAAGTGAATACAGCTTAAAATAGTTTTTTGTTTGTCTTTATTTCAGGCTGTAAAGTAATGAAAAGTGAATATTTTGTTTAATTTTGGTAATTGTTTGCTATAACCATTGTATCTTCTCCCAGTTGTAGCATGGTATTTTGCCCACACTCTGCTGAGACAATTCTCATAAGACTCACTTTCGAGGAAGTTATAGGGTCTACAGGTTAGTCCACTTTTCGTTGACTTGAATGTGGTCCAGTTGGACAGACCACCAATCCATGACCTTTTGTTATTAGTAATCTCCAAGAGATTGTGACCAAATATATGTGGGTAAGACTTGTGGCTGTCATAACCAATTTGGGCACTGAAGTCGACTAAGACAACTTTGAGAAAATGAGCTAGGAGGGAGCACAGACAGCTCTATAGGTCCTCATAAAACATGTATTTTTCCTTAATATCAACAGTTTTAGTGGGTGCATAGACAACAAGAATAGCTTGAGCAGGGAAAGCTACAAAGCAGACTACTGGAAGACGATCAGTAATTCTTTTTTCTGCACTTCTGAAGGATTGGTATGATGTTTTGGTATTAAAAATCAAAGTCTACCAACCCTGGTTTGATGAGTGGAGGAAATACAAGGAGAAATTCCCTACTGTCTCTCCATTTATGATCTACTGAGAGCTGGATGGTCCATCTGTGGGGTGATTTGTGAAAGAAGGGTTTATAAGACAGTAGTGATGCCAGCTATGCTACTCGTTTTGGAGACAGTAGCACTGACAAAAAGACAGGAGGCAGACCTGGAAGAGGCAGAGATGAAGATGCTGCGATTTTCTCTGGGAGTGACAAGAATGGACAGATTTTAAAATTAATATGTTAGAGGGACAGCACAGGTAGGTGTGTTTGGGGATAAACTGAGAGGCAGATTGAGATGGTTTGGGCATGTGCAGAGAGAAGATAAAGGGTATATTGGTAGAAGAATGTTAAGCATGGCACTGCCTGGTAGGAGGAAAGGAAGGCCAAAGAGGAGATTTCTGATGGGTCAGGACATCCAGGTGACTGGCATGACAGAGAGGAACGTAGAAGACGGAGTGATATGAACAAGGGTGATCTACTGTGGCAACCCCTAATGGGAGAAGCTGAAAGAAAAAAATAAAATAACAGAAGAAGAATGTCAGGTGGTTCATCTATACTGGAGACATAGATGTTCTTGAGTGGTTTTCCCAATGTCATTCATAACAGGGGGATGTTGCCATACTTTAGACTTTTATTTCCTGTCATAATCCGGATGATGTGCAAAGGGATGATTAGTCCTCAGTTGCAGTGCCACTGCCTTGTTGGATGACCCAGCTTGCTACTGAGTCTTTGTTAACACTGGCCAGGGGACATGGCATGGATGTAAGGTTAAAATTTGACCTCCAGTGTAATGTTGAATCTGGACTATGAACTTTAAGGTTGGACTGTCATTAAATGAGTCAGCAAATCTGGATGAATTTTAGTACATAATAACCAAGGGAACAAGTCTAAGCTGAACACCCACTATCTCCCATCTTTGAGTGAGTGGTTCTCGGTGCAGTGTCATCTCATACATTAATTTGTCAAACCGCTTAATCCTATTAGGGTCATGGGCAGGCTGGAAATTACACCCTGAAGAGCTCACCAGACCATCACAAGGCCAACACAGACACAACCATTCACACTTGGACTTATATCTATGGGCAACTTGGACCAGACAATTAGCCTAATGTGCATGTGTTTGGTCTTTGGGAGGAAACCCAGGCAAGCACAGGAAAATATGCAAACTCTACACAAAAACACCAAAGCCCGAGACACAAATCCAGTTCCTTCTTGCTGTGAGGCATCTGTGCCACCCAAAACAAAAACCATCCTTCATCTATATCTGATATAACCACACTGAGTCAGAATTACATTTGTTATGCACTACAAACATGGAGTTACATGGAAAAATTAATTAATCCATTCATTTTCTGAACCGCTTAATCCTAATTATGGTCGCGGGGAGGCTGGCGCTCATCTCAGCCGACTCTGGGCGAGGGCAGACTACACCCTGTACAGCTCGTCAGGCCATCACAGGGCTTCATGGAAAAATGCCAGTTAAAAATGTACTGTGCAAAAGTTAAGCCTTATGTTAACTGTGTCCAGAAGCACCGTTTACTTATCTGGGGTTGATCTTATCTGGGATGAAACATCAGTCCCTAGTATGGAAGACAGAAAGAAATTTTGGTTATATACAAAACTAAATATAATATCATATTTATATTGTATATGTGTTCAGTAGTATGTGGTGATATAATAAATATAGCCACATATTATATATATTTTTTACCCAAATAAGTTGGTAAATAAAAGCCATATGTTGTACACAATAGCTGTGAAAAAGAGATTACAGTATATCTGCTGGGTGTCTATAAATTAGCAAGAACTTGCATTAGCGCAAATTGCTGAGATGTGGATTGAAATGGACTATGACGAACAGAAATCTGTTCATTAAATGGAGAGAGGTTGCATCCACTCTACCTCAGCCCCTCAATTAAGATAATGCTTTGAGTATGGTCTTAAATAGATTCTGCATTGTACTGCGCTGTCGAGGATATATATTACAGACCCATTAAGTGCCTCTCTGTGACGGAGGACATCCATTTCTTGAGTAAAACCCCTTTGCCGGTAAGTGACTGATGTCAGGGTCACTTTGCAAGAGCTTCGCCAGTCTTTCTCGAGGTCTAGAAATGGATGCTGTCAGTCACATAAGTTAGCAGAAGATTTTGGCAGATGCCCCCTTTTTGCTCAAAGTGCCTCTTCACTAAGTGGTGAGTGAGTGGTTGTGCAGAAAAAAGTGTTCAGTAGTGGATAAGTACAAGAGAATCATAGTGGGTCAGAAACTGATGTTAAAAGAACAAGAACAAGAAGCAGGGAAAACACATAATGGTCTATAACCACCTGGAAAAAGCAAAAGTTTTGTATTCCAGCACATCTGTACAGTTCTTTATACACAGTGTAGTATACATAAGGATCTAAAAACATTATCAGTTTCATTAACTTGAAGTGTCATAAGGCTGAGATATCAGAATAAATTATATGATTGAGAGTCAGTACCTTACTTTTATTACTAATATTACATTTATTAACATGCATCTAGAATAAATATAGAAGACTTTTTTAACAAAGATAAATTGTTATTACCAACATCCACTGTTCATGTTTCAGATACATGACAAAAACATTAATGAAGCCTGCAGCACGTCGAAAAAATGTTCAGTATTTAGAAAAACGTCCTTTTTTCCTTGATTTATTTAATTAATTTATTTAATCTACTGTATTAATTCTGCAAGGGAAATCATTGCCTATTAATTTAACCCATCCAAAGTTGGCACGCACACACACGTAAACAGTGAGTGCACATATAATCGGCCCATTTTTCCTGCTGGTTTTGGGAACCAGTGACGTCTTTTTGTCCCAAACCCACTTCTCTAACCATTAGGCCAAGGCTACATGGCAATTATTATAATATTTAAGTTTTATTAGCTCCTGTACTTAGTATTACACTTAGTATTGTTTTGCTCTTGAAGATATATCTGAAAACAAGTAAATAACTCTGCTAATCATAACGAGATGAACAAACTTGAATAAGCTGAATAACCAAAAATGATTTATTACAAGGCCTATACCACAGGTTATACTTAAAGCATTCTAGGACAAATTATTATGGACAGATGAGATGAAGATTATTCTTTGCCACTGGTGTAGTGTGGAAGAAAGAAGATGAGCTGCATATGTTCTAAAGTATACCACGTTATCTGTTAAACATGGCATACTCATTTTTATTGAGGATGTGGTTGTGTCAGAGATTGTGTCAGCAGGATAAATTGAATAGCAGCATCTTAAAAAAAACATTTCAGTATTAAAGTAGCATTTAATATGTTATTTGTCATTTTATGTTGCACACTCTGTATGCAGTGTTGGAGTTTAAGAGAAAACAATAGGAATGGGTATAAAACTGCTGCTGCTCTACTGAAATGGACTATATAAAGGAGTAGACTAAGCTAACCCGCCTTCATGTGTAATAGCTTAATTAGTGTGATATAGTGTAATTAATTCAGTCAATCAGATCAAAATAATTAAGAAAGGTAATTCTAACAGAACTAAAATATATCTATTGTTGTGCACTTCTAGTAAGAAAATAACTGCATTTTATTTAGCTTACCTGTACTTTACACAGTAACAAACGTAAATCAACTGTAATCTAATTGAGCTTTATATTTAATTATTGTTCCATTCCATTTCACCGGTTTACACTGGTTCTAAAGAGACATGTGCTGGTGTGTACCAGTTTCTGGACTCCCGAGTGGTGCACCAGAAAGTGTTTGCCCTATAATCGGGTAATCATGAGTTTGAAGGATGCCACAATCAGCTGTGCTCAGAAGTCCAAAGAAGAAAAATTGGATACATTCACATCCATCCAGTCATTCATCCATTATCTATACCTCTTATCCTTCAGGGTCACAGGTGAGCTGGAGCCAATCCCATCTGATTACTGACAAGACCCTGGGCAGGTCACCTGTCTGTCACAGGGCTAATCAGAAATGAACAACCATTCCCAAACACATTAACACCTGTTGACAATTAGGAGCAGTCAGTTGACTTAACATGTCTCTGGACAGTGGGAGGAAACCAGGGCACCTGGAGAAACCCCATGAAGGAATGGAAAGAGTATGCAAAGTCCCTACAGAAAACTTGATTCGGTCATGAGATTTGAACCACAGACCTTCTTGCTGCAAGGCAATAGAGCTAACTATAGCACCACCTAGCCACCTACCATGCTCTTTTACATTGTATGTAAAATGAAGACAGATGGAATTTTCAACCAGGTATGGATTTTTATATGGCTAAAACCTCTGGTACACCAACATGTAGAGCTACTGATTTGACTAACTTGCCTGTTTACTCAGGTTACCTTTATTCACAGTATATTCCACATTCATGCCCTTATAGCCCAGAATAGGCTCCAGGTTCACCCCAACCCTGACCATAAGTAACTGGGATTAATATAGAGAAGTATTGATAACTTTGATGAAACCTCGCAACTCAAAAACACATTCAGTGACAAGACACAGCAAGATTTTGAGTAACAGAGTAATTTGGTAAATTCATGATGTGATTTTAAGTTTATTTCTTTTTTTTAGAGTAAGTAGAATTATAGTAAGTAGAATTATATTGTGTTATGCTAAAAATTTGGGTGTGTTTCTCATTCAGATAGTTACAGGCCTATATTCTGACAGTCTATTGGTCTGACAAAGCAAGGTGCCCATCTTATATGAGTAGGGGTGTCAGGCCAATGGGAGAGTCGTTCCCCATTCAGACAGTGAAGCTACCTTGATGGTGTGTTGTGAATTATTGCTTTCTACTGACTTTCTGCTGCTTTCTACTTGATTTGAAGGGAAATCGCAAGACTAAACTGATGTAGTTATTCAGCATACACCAAAATGGATAACTTTGATTTATCTATTAGATTACTGAGTTGGATAAAGTGCTGTTCACTGGTTTGACTCATAGGCAGTTAGTGGTAGGGTAAAAATAAAACTTTTTTATCTTTGCAATAAAGTTGATCGTTTGAATTATTCAGTGAGATGGGTGCTATATGTAACCCTGAGGTTACATTGTAGTGTTTCTAGAGAAAGCATTTGCAGCTGAGGGCAAATGTTAATTCCTGACAGTAAAAAACACTCTTTTCATTATCAGAATGAAACTCTGTCTGTTTTTAGAACAAGTGTTGATAAATGTCCATGTACCTTAAGCCAATGTTCATACACAGTTATATTCCATATTTGTAGGTGTTTAATACAGTGAACTGTGTGCCTATGGCAGTAGTCTCTTACTAGGAGTTGTGTACAAATGCTACCATTATGAAGCATTGAAAAGATCCAAAGTACGGATGTAAACAATAGTATTCAGGGCACTGGTACGGGCATTTGATGGCCTCATTGCAAAAATCTCAGGAAGCTTGCTATCCTAAACCAGACACTATGTGTGTATCACTATTAATACTATTGCAAGCTTGTTAGCAACTTCTGTGTACTCACATAATAGAAAAAACTTTAGCTCCTCATAGTCTATAAAGTCGGGATTGTGTTTCATTTTGAACTGGGACATTATATTATCTTAGTACCAGTCCCAGTTTTGACAGATAAAAGCATACAAAGTCAAAACTTGACTTCCTTGCACAGGAACAAGTCTAGTGTTATAATGAGAGCCAATCTCAGGCCATCTCCCGAATGTACATTCTCACCAGAGTGTGTCCCAGAATGTCACGTGAGCCAAGAGTACAATCGACAGGCCTACCAGGCCAGACCAATTGGAAGCCAATATAGGTTTCTAATCGCTCTCTGTATTAATCCCAGGTATGCCAGACAAAACACTAGCACTTTTTAATTAATTATCGCTGCTAGATAGCTTGTGGTAATTTTTTTTTTCTTTATGTAAAACCATCTATTCATGTAAAAAATGCATAGTGAAAAATTCCAGGTGACATTGTAAAGAGCTGTCATACAAAATGTTATTTTTTTTTTATATTGTTTCCATGAAAATAGGAATGTTTGCATGTAAGCTGAGGATATATATATATATATATATATATATTTTTTTTTTTTTTTTTTTTTTTTAAATCTATCCACAAACTAACGGAAATATCGCTGCCAATGACCTACTGTATCACCATACTCTAAAAGGCGAGTACGCAGGTTTATATAAGCGTGGTTAGAGAGAATCTTTACCTGCATGCATACAACAACCAAACATGAAATGTACAACAGTGTTCTTCGGAGTGGCCCTGTTAGTCACTAGACCTGATCTCCTTTAGCCAAGAAAACAAACAGCATCTGAAAATGGCTTGTATTACAGGGATCGCAGAGGGGATCAGCAGCATCTGGTGGTGTTTATGGGTCACAAACTTCAGGCCATCATTAACTTGCAATTAAGTACTAAACACATGACAATTTCACTCAGGATTATCTTAATTTATCCAATTACTTTTGATCCTGTGTAATTGGGGCTATATAAAAGGCTATATGGTTTACCCAAAAAGATACCCTTAATTAAAAGTTACCTCATTCCACATCCAATATGCACAATCTGTGCCACTCTCCATTTAGTCACATTGCACCACATCCACGATTATGTTTCAAATAATAAATGTTGATCACAATTTTAAAACTGTGTGAAAAAATTGTATCACAATTGAGGTTAAAATTAGAGCATTATTTCATGAATAAGTAATTATAAAAGGACTCAGAGTTAATCTCATATCCAAGAAGCCATTTGGACTTTATTAAGTTAGCAGACAAACACCATGGTGTTTATTTGTCTGCTACTCATGAGCCCACATGTCTCCAACACAAAAGGTCTTCCAGCTTTGGGTGTGATAAACTCTTGCTGCTGCTCAACAGACTCAAAGTGAAAGACACAAAACTTTCCCATGTGCTGTCAATGCATATCCACAAAGCCAATCACCAGTAGTCACATTAAAAACTATGCCAACAACAGCAGTTATTACAGAGAGAGTAACATTAGCGAAATTAGTCATCCTTTTTGGCTAATAGCATCAATAAACATGAGTCTTGCTCCCTTTGCTTGCTAAGTACAATGGCACAAGGATCAGAAGGAGTTTTAGGTCTGTGGAATCATCCTGTCTTTAATCTTAATATTACTGGCACCCTGAAATGTTTTAATGCATTCATGAGCATGGTGGATATATTTGGGGCCAGCCTGACCACGCATGTCTTAATGCAGGGAAGTGAAATGCGCAGGAAGAAGAAAATATCGCCTGCTAGGAGATAATTAGCTCGCCTAGCTTGACAAATGGGATGATACCTATGTGCATGCATGCTTTAGAAAGCCGCATATGGCGTCATATTTAATGGCCTTGATGTGGCATATCTCTTTGTAATACATATAAATATTTATTGCCACAACTCCTTAACTGAGGCGTGCGATCGCAGCGAACAGAGCACACATGCTAATAGCACCCCGGTGGAAAGAAAAAGCAGTGCTGATGGAAGGTTCAGATTAGCAGCGATGTTCCCAGCCCTGGAGCAGCAGGCCGCAGTGCTCTTGCATGACCTCTAAAACCACGGAAAAATACAACAACAACAACAACAAAAAAAAAACAAATAATAAAAAGAGGTAGACATTAAATTTCACAGTACTGCATGTTAGTGGCTCATCTCAACCAGCCATATATTTCAGTACTGCTGAAAGTTTATTCCCCACCCATTGTGTTCTGGATATTCTGTACCTGCAAGCCTGCTCCATATGAAAACGCTGCATTACACTATCACTATCACTACAAAAATGGTGTTGTACAATACAGGTACAAAATGGAAGAGACCTAAAATAGTGCATTTCATGCAAAGCATAATGGGAAGATTTTGGGCCCTTTTGCAAGACTATGCATAACACTGGAGTTGCTGGAGACATACTCACAGGGCTAACACAGATACAAACAACAATACACACTCACATTCAGATCTATGAACAATTTAGAGTAGCCAGTTGGCCTGACATATATGTCTGTAAGTGCCAGGAAGAAACCACACAAACATGGGGAGAACATGCATACTCCACAAAGAAAGGCCCTTGGCCAAAGTTTGAAGCCCAAACCTTATTACGAGATACCACTCCGCCACCTTGCTGCCAAAATCAAAGCTACAAAAGTAGATACCCTACTTTTTTGTTTATTTATTTTCATCTAAAGAACCTTGGAATTGAGATTGGAAAACAATATTCAATAATTAAGGCCTCTACTTAACACAGCCAATGCTTCTACAGTCAACAGTTGCTCTTTTGGCTGGTCATAGTTCTATATTATGAGAGTTTGTTATTCCAACAATTACAGCCCATTGGTCCAACAGCCATAATCCTAACCCTAATGTTAACCTAACTGAAATGAGTAGGGTTCCCAACTGATTTAGGTAAAGTGCAAATCTTACATGAGTATAGCTGTATGTCGGAACATAGAGCTGTCCCCTTTCAGGAAATCAGTCACTAGCCGTAGTATGCAAGATTTAACACAAGCAAGTTTTAACACAGAACAATAACAAATAAGGTGCTAGGTTTATAAGAGGCTAGCTAGACATTCTTAAACTTATGACAAGAGATCAAGGTCAATTAAAAATTTGGTAAGAACCCATCAGAATTAAACATTGGAAGTCATTAAAATAATAAAGCACCTATTTATTTATTTATTTGTTTGTTTGTTTGTTGTTATGAGGCCTATGGGATGCTAAACTTGTGTGTGTGTGTGTGTGTGTGTGTGTGTGTGTGTGTGTACGCGCGTGTGTGTGCAAGCTTTTAGCTACAACAGACCTGTACAAAATGCACAGAGCAAATCATCAACACCAAAATGCCTTGACTGATCAACATTTGGCATAAGGGGGGAAATATGCAAATTGAATTCTTGGCTCAGCTGCACCTTTAATACTGATCATGGGTAATGCGTTACATGGATCTATCCCAGGAGATGAAGAAACCAGGAAGCAAAACAGAAGGCGGACTGGAAGGATGTGTGACATGTACATACTATCCATCTGGACTGAAAAGTGAGTGAAAAACACATAAAAATATATGAGATCTGTAGTAATTTTTAAATTGTAATTATTCTTGAAAAGGAGTGTCTAAATGCATGAGATTTTTAACATGTACATAGGGACTTTAAAACTGAAGAGAAAATGATGAGAAATAAATACTTTTCTTGTTTAATGCGAGATTAAATCATTAAATAGAAATAATAAGAATCCTAAATGTTTGATACAAATCGTATTGTCACCCATGAGCTGTGTGGAATCAAGCTGAATGAAATGAAGGAGAGAGAGAAAGAGAGAGAGAGAGAGAGAAAGAGAGAGAGAGAGAGAGATAGAATAGATGAGGCTGTAGCCTATCACACTCTGTATCAAGGATAAGTGATTCCATTTAGATGCTTTATAATAATATAGTTTATGGGGATTCTTATCGTAAACCACCACAATCACTCTTTTTCTCCTGTAGCTCAGTCTGTATGTGTGTTTGTGAGGAGAGGAAGAGTGCAAAAGCATAAATATTACAATCTTCCTTCTAATCTTTTTATTTGATGGTTGATTATAGTCTTGTTTTGTAAGTGAAGCCTCCACTAACTAACAGTGGCGGGATTTATCAACACCAGAGCTTGTTTTATGTGTCTGTAAAAGACAGACTGCACAATATTGTTTAATTCTTATTCTCAGCTATGTGCTCTACATAATCAGATAAACCTCTGGGCAAGATATTGTGCATGCCATGTTAAAAAAGTCAAATGTTTTAAAACAGCCTAAAACCACAGATATGAGGCCTGGTGGATCTAAAAGGTTAAGTGTGTGAGTTACATTATTACACTGATTTTTTTCTTCTTTAATGAAGCACCCAGTTGGAGCTGGTGTGACAGCTGTCTTAAGTAATAAAGGCAGATCATGCTTAAATTAGATTCAATTATCTTTGATCATCCATAAATGAAAGGTAAGAAAAATTACTTTGGATTCATCACCTTGTTTTTTTTTTTTTTTTTTTTTTTTTAAAAGTACAACCAATTAATT
>JAQMYF010000006.1:14170526-14186794 GCA_030014195.1 Neosilurus mollespiculum
TATATATATATATAAACACACACACATATATATGCAAAAACAGCTTTCTGTTGGTTAGACCTCTCTGGTTCACAGCCCTTCATATATAATTAGATAGAATAGCCTTTTTTGGAGAAATAAAACTACCCTTAGCTTTAAAATCTAGCATTACTCTTTTCAGCAAAAAAAAATTTTAAAGGCAATTTGTAGACATTTTGTTAAATAAAAAAATAAAAAACAATTGTCCACCAATTTCTGTCATCAACTTGTCGAATTTTTTTACCACTTTTCCTTCACTTGTGAGATTTCAGGGTTTTGAGTTTCAGGGCCTCATGCTGAAGAGGTTGTAACCTCTGGGGTTAAAATCTGAGCTTTGAGTAGGCTCCATAATCTATTGGAGTAGAATCTATGGTGCAGATTCCATAATCTATTTCTTTTTTTAATCTTTGAAGATGGATTTGCTTATGTGCCTCAGATCATTGTCATTTTGAAAGGTCTACCTTTGGTTCAACTTACGGATGGACGACCTCACATTACCTTAAAGCACTCCTGTATAAACACTCTTGATATGATGCAGTTCCTGAGTCAACCCCAAAGCATACCAT
The DNA here is from genome assembly GCA_030014195.1 of Neosilurus mollespiculum. NCBI lineage: Eukaryota > Metazoa > Chordata > Actinopteri > Siluriformes > Plotosidae > Neosilurus > Neosilurus mollespiculum. The sequence goes on from JAQMYF010000006.1 coordinate 14,171,111, forward strand.
TTCCACCACAATATTTCGGGTATTGTGACTGTGGTCAAGCAACTGTTTCTTTGATTAGTCTGTCCAGAGCACATTATTCCAAAAGGCATAATCTTCACCTGTAGGATCACTGGCAGGCTGTACTGCCACTTTTACACCAAGAGCTGCATGATTTACCTGCAAAACCTGTGATGAATTGTTGGTGCTTTCAAAGACTTTATTTGCATCAAACAGTTTTTATTTCTCTTAGAAGATGTCTTTTTAAATCCCTTGCCAGGCTATGCATCCACAATTTCTAAAAGCCTTAGGGGACCTTTCAGGTCATAGAAAAACAACAACAGATATCAGTAGCAAAGGAAAGAAAATGCCAGAACCTAAATGTCAGGTTTAAATAAAAGGTTTTCATTAATGGCACCTCATCTGGAACACCTGAAATTTTAAGCACTTGAAGTTTCTGATAAATGTAAGGGTGTACTTACCCTTTCTATGTGACTGATCCATTTTTGTTTGTTTTTCTGATTTTTCCATTTTCAGGGAACATTACCATTAAATTTCATTAAAAGTGTCATTAGATGCAAGTCTAACAAGTTACCTTGGATTTAACTGCCCGGTAAAAATTTTAATAAATTTTAGCTCATTTTAAAAAAGTACAGTTTCCCGGCTATGTTTGGCCAAATCCTGGGTTCCCAAAACCCACTGTACAAAAAAATTCAATCATGAATAGGTAAATGTACTTCTCAGTATGTGTGTATCATGGACTAAAATTAATTTACTACAATACACTTGAAATTATTCCATTTTAGCATGATTGAGTGTGCTTAGTAAGACACTTAAAGCAAGGCTTAAGGAGAAAACAGTTCTATTTAGCAAATTTTAGGTATATGAATTTAAGTAAATGCTAGTGCACCAAAGTACACAAAAGTGTACTGTAACATGTCAAATTTGCTGCATCTTAATATTCTGCAGCCCCTGGCTTACTCATTAGGGCTATAAGACTTCATATGGTTTTGTTCAAAGCTGCCTTGTGACAATGTTTATTGCAAAAAGTGTTATACAAATAAAACTGAACTCAGTGAGATGATACTGAAAATATTATTACCTTAGTCTATAATATTCTGTCATGCATTGGATGCTTTGTGGCTAATATAGAGCTTAATGTATTCTTAGAGTACTAACACAGTTCAAATCTTCCAATGGTTCGTACCTCTTTCAGGTCCTCGTCACTTGTATGTCAGCTGCTTTAACATTTCATTTGGGTCAATTCTGGTCATTGTAGTATTATTCTGTTTTGATGTAAACAGTAAATAAACATGACATGCACAGCAACAGTTCAAGAGTAACTTGTGAAATTATCTCGCAGTAGTATGCCATTATTCCGATCATGAAGAATTTTTCGGATAACCTTTCAGGATCAGTTCAGGAAAAGTGGTGAAACAAGACAAGCTGTGTAAAGGTCACTTAAGTTTCACTAGCCAATTAAGAATAACTCGGATGACTAGAATGCCTTATAGCCATTGAGGGAGAAACTCTAAGATTTCACCCTAAGACTGAAAGTTCCTGAACAATCATGATGAGTTTAGCAAGATGAGAATCGTGCCATATTGGCGTCTGCAAGCGTTGCACTTTCATCAAGGCTGAAACAAGCTAATTAAGGCAGCAGCAAGTGATCACGGTATGATGCAGATTACCACTAGAAGTTTTCCCCCTCTGTTTCTCTCTAATTGGTGGGTGGTGCTCTTGAGGGAGCAGGCATTGGGGTGTCCCGCTCCCCGAAATCTTCTACGCCTCATCTTTCATCGGGCTTGGCTCGTCAGGTCCCATCGCCCAACCGGTTACACCTGAACACTCTGCTGCTGCCAAACACCTGGCTCCATCTCACTCTGTCCAAATGAAAAATAAGCATAATCTGCCTTCCTTGGGATCCAGCAAATGAGGGATTTCATGACAAATAGTGTGGAGGGGTGGGGGTGAGTGGGTTGTATGCAGCAAAATAGAATGGTGCATAGGCTGGCAGAAAATGAAGAATAAAGGAAAAAAATGTGGGGGGGAAATATGAAGCATACAAGCATAATTGCACTAATGAGAGCATGTTCTGATGGTGTGAACTAACTCCTGTTAGCATGTCTGGAAAAGCTGCAGTGCGTATGAGAAAACCAACAAGGGGAGAATTATTTGCAGAGCTGATATAACTCCAAAGACGGGGAGGAAAACAAACAAACGAGTTTTGTTTTTCCCCCCACCAGCTAATTATCTAAGTTTCAGAAGATTCATCATCAGAGGAATCTCTATTGTTTGATTAACACAAAAGGGTTTATACAAATGCTCGTATGTTCCTGTTGGATTTTATCAATGTCTCACATGCTTGAGTAATTAAAAAGTAATTCATCTTGTCTGGAGAAAGTGGAACAATGACACTGTGTGGTCTGTGACTTGAAACACACTTTATGAGGTGTAGGAATAAAAGTTCTATTGTGAAAAGTTTCACAATAATCAGGCTCACTTGCTTAATAAGGACAGAGAGTAGTAATTGTGCTGATTATTATGTAGATGTGTTCTCACTGATACCTCTGTGAAAATTGCAGAAAAAGAGATTAAATTAGTCATTTTCATCCGTACACAGGATGAGAATACCAAATTGATTGCCAATTAGATGGTACGGCTAATTTTTCATTCAGGCTTCCTACTGCTAATATCCATGTTTTTAATTGCCACACAGATGCAGTGTACTATAATTAAAATACCCATAGGTCCTTATTAGCTCATTGGTATCCTTCCAACACTGAGGATTATTAAGATTATTTGTATTGTTTGGCAAAAAGTACATAAATTGCATTCTCTATTATTATTTTTTACCAGGTACTCAAACAAATAGCAATCAGGGGATCACTGTGAGAAGAAAATAAAGAAGAAGAAAAAATCGTATCTACCTCAAAATAAAAATGTGTATTTATTAGGCAGTCCTAGTGTGGCATAGTAGTGTAGTGGTTTGCACTGTTACCTTACACCAGAAGGTTCTGTGCTCAAACCTTGCAGCTAACTGAGGCCTTTCTGTGTGGAGTTTGCATGTTCTCCCCTTACATGGGTTTTCTCTTTTGTGCTCTTGTTTCTTCCTACAGTCCAAAGAGAATTAGATTAGGTCAACCAGCTACTCTAAATAGTTCACAGGTGTAAATGTAAGTGTGAATTCTTGTTCACCTCTGCGTTAGCCCCGTAATAGATTGCAGCCCTGTCCAGGGTGTACCCTGCCCCTCGCCCATGTCATCTGGGATTGACTTAGATAATGGATGTATGAGTGGATGCACAATCCTATTCCAAGATGGGCTGATCGGTAAATCATGTACAAATTTTCACAAAAAGGTCTGTAACAGTTGAATCTTTTATGATTGAGCTTATTTGCAATAGGAAAGTTATTTCCATCTTGTCAAATGTAAATCAAAACAAATTAGTCACTATGGCTATAATTTTCTGAGATTCCTGGAACCATGAATGCACAAAGTAGTAACATACCGAACAAAAGAATTGGCGCATAAAAGTTGATTTAAAAATTTCTTTATGCAAGAGCCAAAGTTCTTTCTAAACATTTCTTCTCTTTAAATTTCCATAATATCATGTTAATTAAATTTAATATGTTGGCTATAAAATGACAAAAACAACGCAATAGTTGATTGTTGATCATCCACATTTCGTTCCCACATTTCTTCCAACAATGACGCCAGCCGAGTCTTCTCAATTTTAAACAGCTCCAGCCAGTGAAAAAGACAAAAACATAACTCAGTAAGTTATAAACACAGAGATGCAAAAATGAGATGATTAAATATCAGATCCTGCATTTGGATTAGCACAGAGCTATAGGAACACTTGTAGGGCAACAAAAGGTGCCTTCACATATGCAATGTTTAGTCTGTTTGAACTGAACTAATGTTGTGTTTAGCTGCAGAAATGCTGTGTGTTCTGGATATGTGGACTAATGAGCAAAGCAAAAATGGTGGCTGCTTATAGAACACGTATAAGTTCTAGTTATTCATATAATTATTTATGGAACTCTGGCTCAGTGTTCTCTCTGCTTTGGTGATTTCCATGATTTCTACATGCAGTCAGCAATGGTTTGTTCTTTCTGTTGCCATGTATCTGAACAATTATTTTTGTTGAAAGAATGTTTTACAAGTATTATTTTTCATCCTTACACAGACCTTTCCCGTTTATTTTATTTGATTTTATGCACTGTGAACATAAACCCAGTGCTTTCATTGATTTGGTCATTCCACAAGTTTCTACTCCTTTTAATAAACATGTATTCCTCTCTGAATTAGCTTTCTTTTGTTTACAGTGGTGGCTAAGGATGTCAAAGACGAACGTGACAGTGTTAATGTTTCCAAAATGTAATAGGTCCTTACAAAATTCACATCAAGCTGCTAAATTTTTTTGGAGAACCTCCTGTCTGGCCCTTTATCTTACTTAATTATTCTTTCTCTACTGGTGTTGTACACAGTTATTCCTGTATATAAGCAAGGTCCCAATATAATCTATAATGACTAATTACCATCCTATAACTTTTTTTTATATTAATATATTTGGGAAACATTGATGTATAACAGAGTAAATTTCAATTTCTTCGGAAAAATAAGGTATTTTATCGTGGTCATTTAGCAACTGTTACTAATAGTGGAGACAGTTAGATGCATTATTAAACAAAAGGATTTAATGATTCGAACCTGAAAGGCAACGTCAAAGCACAGTCAAATTTCAGTAAATCAGCAGTGGTTAATGGATCGGACGTACAGCACATCAAAGACGTCTCAGAGTAGATGAGGCAAGCAGAGGTCATCCATGTGACATGAATCATGTGTCCAAAGTCATGTGACTGGGAGTGGTGCAAGGGTAGCTGGGAAATGTAGTGAGAGTCCAGAGAGGTCCAATTTATATATTTTTTCTCTTTAACTGGTCACTTGTCTCCATTAGCTACTAAGGTTATTACAGGTGGCCTTTAGTCTAAATTTGTATTGTAGCATCTTGTAAATGATCCTTTACAGTAACTATCTGAGTATAAACAAAACTGTTTTTCTGCCTGTCTGTCAGACCAAGGTGTTAAATCACACTTTAATCATTGACAATGTTTAACTGTGCCCTGAGGTATTCTCCTTGATCTCATTGTAGATGTCTTGATAACAGGCAGCACAGTGGCATCGTGGGTAACACGTCTGACTCACAAGAAGGTCCTAGGATCGAGTCACGTTCTCGGCAAGGGCGTTTCTTTGTGGAGTTTGTGTGTTCTCCATGTGCTTGTGTGGCTTTCCTCCAGGTACTTTGGTTTTCTCAAACAGTTCAAAGACATGCACGTTAGGTTAATAGGCTGCTCCAAATTGTCCATAGGAGGGAGTGTTTGTTTGTGTGTTAATGGCTCTGTGTGCTGCCCTGCAATGGACTGGCAAGCTATTCAGGGTGCGTTCCCCCTTCACCCACAGTTGGTTGAGAGAAACTGTAGCCTCCACACAACCCTAGGATTGAACAGTTTGGCAAATGGATAGATGGTTGTCTTGACAAAAAAAATATAAAGGGGGTGAGGAACTTTAGGCTGGGTCCTGTTTGAGCTTTTTAGAAAGAACACAGACTTTGGTGTAAATTCCACTACATTAGCTTTGATCCAGTTAAACAAATTACCTTCAGCCATGTGTCCAAACTTCTTTCTTCAGACTGTGGCGTATTACAGAATACTTAATGCAATGTCTCTCTCTTTTCTGAGTCAGACACAGACAAAGACACGCTACAACGGACTTTCTTTCACAATTGTTCACAATACAAGATTTCTTTCTGGAAGCGTGCTTAATAGCATGTGGGGTGAGCATTCTTTTTGAATGCCCATACCAGCTGCAACCCAGCAGGGGGAGAGATGCATATGATGGCAATGAGATGGTGCCCGTGTGAATTCCAGCCACTTGGGAAGGGAGCATGGATCCAGGAGGCAATGGCAAATTAACTGCCTCAATAGCTTGATGGATGTGGTTCTTGAAACTTAATTAGACTGAAGTTCACTTGGGATAAGTGGGCGTTCAATAAATGTCTGGCATTTCAATACAAATTAAATATCTGAAAGCTCTTCAAATCATGGGCAGTCTAAGGCAAGCAACTGTCAAAGAAAGATTATAATGCTCAAACTGGGCTTGGTGACTACTGTCTCGAGACTGAAAGACAGAAGTGGCTGTTATCCAAAAGTATTATTAAAACATAGTGTTCTTTTAAGCCATGTTTTTTTAATCGCAAGTCCAAAAAAGTTTGGATGCTGTGTAAAATGTAAAGGGGGAAAAAATAGCAAATTTCAATTATTTACAATAAAACAGAAAACATACCAAATATTGAAAGTGAGATATTTTACTTGTTCACTCATTTGTTGATCCACATAATCGTAGTATTGTTGCGTGGAGGCTGGAGCCTATCTCAGCCGACACTGGTCGAAGGCGTGGTACACCCTGAACAGCTCGCCAGACCATTGCAGGGCCAACACACACACAACCATTCACACTCACACCTAGGGGCAATTTGGAACAGCCAGTTAGCCTAATGTGCATTGTCTTTTGGCCGTGGTAGGAAAACAGTTTTCCTGAGGGAAATTCACACAGGCATAGCGAGAACATGCAAATTCCACACAGAAAAGCCCTCGCTGAGCCTGGGACTCAAACCCAGGACCTTCCTGCTTCGAGGCAGACGTGCTAACCACTACACCACCATGCCACCCAAACATTTTACTATTTTATGGGGAAAAAATAGTTAATTTTGAATTTTATGGCCACAATACGTCTCAGAAAAATTGGGACGGAGACAACAAAAGGCTGGAAAAGTAAATGATACTAAAAAAACATTTGGAGGAACTGTCCAAACTAAATTGGTTAACAGGCAGCAGGTCAGTTATCTGACTGGGTATAAAAAAATATAGGCAGAGGTACAGGCAATTTCAGAATATGTAAAATTGTGAACACTTTAAATATCTCATCATCTACAGTCGGTAATATCATCAGAACAATCTGAGAATCTAGGGAAAATTCTGTGCATAAGGAACTAGGTCAAAAATCGACAATGGATGCTTGTGATCTTCGGGCCCTTGGGCAGCACTGCATTAAAAACAAGCATGATTTTCTTATGGAAATCACTGCATGGACTCAGAAACATGTCCAGAAATCATTGTCTCTGAACACAGTTTGCAGAGATACAGACTTTTAAATTTCGATTTCTCTGACCACATAACTGTCTTCCACTTTGCCTCAGTCCATTTTAAATGAGCTTTAGCCCAGAGAAGATGGTGGCATTTCTGGATCATGTCCACATATTTGTGGATGACATGGCAAACTATGTACATACCTTTTGATAAATCATTGTATGTCATAAATAACATTTGCTGTTTTTGGTGAAAGGGCAATATTCAAGTTGTAACAAAATGTAATACAACACAACACAAATGAAAGAGGGTGGGATTGTGGCAGAGTGGTTAGTACATCCAACTCACAGCAATAGGTCCTGGGTTCAGCAAGGGCATTTCTCTGTGAGGTTTCTTGCTTGTGTGAGTTTCATCTGGATTCTCCAGTTTCCTCCCACAGTCCAAAGACATTCATTTTAGGCTAAATGTTGGCTCTAAATTGCTCCTAGGAATGATTGTGAATAGTTGTGTGTGTGTGTGTGTGTGTGTGTGTGTGTGTGTGTGTGTGTGTGTGTGTGTGTGTGTGTGTGTGTGTGTGTGTGTGCGTGTGTGGTGGCCCTGCGATGGACTATTTATCCTGTGCACTGCTTATCCATCAGGGTTGGGGGAGAAGCTGGAGCCAATCTCAACTGACTTTCAGTAGAGCACTATACACCTTAAACAGGTCACCGATTTTTTGCAGAGCTAACACAGATACAAACAACTATTTACACTTATGGGTGATTTATAGTTGCCACTGTTTTGTTTTCTCCTTTTTCTTTTTAACTTCAACTATCCAGTGGGGCTAACGCTGAAATTATTACTGAATAGTGCTTTAAACTGCAGTCATATCTGAGTAGACCTGGAGAGTCATGAAATACCTGGAATGGCTTTGGCTATGTAGGTATTAGATTACTGATACATGTAGTAAAATGAAGATTATTTAGAGGGATTACAATTTTTAAAAAATGAGGGATGCAAAAAGTAATTAAGCATCATTAATTATAAAAATAGCACTCTATATATAAATACACTATATAGGCATTTCAAATGTCACGTCTCAGTCCTACTTTCAGTTCACACTGACATTGTTGGCACGTTGTTATCTTGATGCAGTGAGAAGAAATAGTTTAACAAAAACTTGATGTTCCTTTAAAGTCAATTATTTTTTTGCATGAATTATGAACATAGTAATATGCACCCATGTACATGGGTACAAGTGTACACTCTGCAAAAGACTGTCAAAATACACTTATTATTGTAATATTGCAACAGGCTACTTGGTGGCAAGAAGGTTATGAGTTTGAATCTTTTGGCCAACAAGCTTCTTTCTGTGGTGAGTTTGCATTTTTCTCCCTGTGCTTGTGTTGGTTTCATCCAGGGAGGTCAACTCAACACACCCATAATTAACTAAGAGAATACTTTTTGAACCATGGTCCAGGCACTACTTTTTCTGCCATTAAACTAGCAAAAGTAGATTGGGCCATGCTCTAAATGTACTTGTGCCATGTACTTCAAACAATGCAATTGTTGGACTATACATCAATTGTTACAATGTAGTCCTCAAAGTCTTCAAAACTGCAAAACTTTTGTCAGTTAACTGAAAATTGTTTACTTTTACACACAACTAACAAAATAAATTTAGCATTGGAACATTTTAGTGATCAAAACAGGCAGCAGAAATTTATTTTGTCTTAATTTCAAAGAATTTACAGTTGCAAAAAAGTGTGATGAATGATTAAAAAAGTGATAAGCAGTAAAATATGTACATAATACTGTCACCTTGTGTTAGTCCCAGGGTCTCATTTGTTTTACATGAGTACTTAATATCCGCATGCTGTGACAAATCATCTAATAAATGTCAGTAATGTTGATTGATTAATTAATAAACTATTATTTAATTAAGCCTAGTTAAGAAAGGGTTCTGTAATAGCACTGATTAAATTAATTAATTTCATAAATAGCTTTTAAAAATATATTTATGCAGTAAAATTAATTGAGTAATCTCATACTGCCAACATGCAGTTCATTATCATGGATATATAAATATTTTAGTGGAGGGAGAAAAAACCCCAAAACTTTATGCTGAGTGGAAAATGTATTTTTCTTTTTCTTATTTTTTTTTTTTTTGTTTTGTTTTTTAAAGCAGGGGGATAATATGATGGTAGTGCGAGTTATGCATTCCAGCTGTGAAAATGCTGTCATCGTCTGCAATTTGATATTGAGGTAATCAAAAAATAATGGAACATAATCTAGTTTTATTACTTTATTATTGTGATAGTTCATTTAGGTTACTGACAGCAATCCTACCAACCCTGTATCTAAAATCTAAATACCAGTGTGTGCAATATATATTAAATCCTACTTAAATACAACCTAAAATGTATATACTTTTATAGGCTTTATTACTATATTACTGTACCTGTTCAGAATTTCACTTCATTTGCCTTTTTTTCTCCACTCACTGAGGCTTGGACAAAAAAATTCAAACTGTAGGGCTCAAGCAATTGCACTGACTATGGAAACAAATGATAGCACCTCTGAACCATTCAGCCAGGCTTGAGATTAAGACAACTCTAATAAAGCTAAACAAAGCAGCAGTTCCATGGGCTGTGAAGGTTTTATTGGGGGGGGGGGGGACAGCAGAGCAGCTGAGATAAATAAATATTAATTCAAACAAGACTGCAGATGCAAAACAAATGACCAGGAATAGAAAGTGGTTTGTTTTTTTTTTTGTTTTTTTTTTTGGGGGGGGGGGGGGGGGTTGGTCAAAGAATACAGCGCTTTTAAAAGTGCTGACAACCTTTAAGGGGATTTGCATAGCACATAACTTCCATCTGGGGAACTGGGAGAAAAGCATCCACCGCAGGATCCGTTTAATATTTAATTAATTAGAAACAGTAGCTGCTGCTAATTAGAATTTGCGCATTTACAAATCAGCTCTGATAGCAAAACAAATTATGAAATATAAGGGTGTTTTGCAGCGTGCCAATGGAAAACAGGACGACAGGCACAGCTAATGGGCTATCGCTAACAACAGTGCTGTCAGGACACATCACACAACTAATCGAGTTAGGAGAAGACGGCAATTGGAACCGTTTAAAATATTGATATGCTGCCTTGGTAAAAGCCTTTCCCGCCTTGTGAGTGCATTTACTTAAACATTTGCTTATTTCTCATGGGTCATTAACCCAGCATCTCGGCCTGCATCTGAAAGAGGAAACTGTGATGAAACAAACACAGCCTTTTATTCGGCTATACTTCTATCAGAAAGAATATGAGTGTCTGACACTTCAGCGATTCCATTAACCACATAACGCCAGCAGCACACAAACTGCCGTTCTCTTTATTATTGAATTACATCTTAGACTGGCACTCTTTCGTAATAAAAGCAGATTTTCAGCGGTGATATTCAGATGATCCAAGAAGAGTGCTTATTAGATGATGAGAGGTGAGATGAGTGCATACATACTTGTATGGTTATGAGGTGCTTGTCATGTAGAATCCAGGCATGGTGATACTGAAGAGGAGAACACAGTGATTCAGAAGCTGAGTCTGTCAAAGGAGCCAGAGCCACATCTACTGAAGGTCTGATTAGCTTTTTATGGCTTATGACACGGTGACGATGCCGCTCGCCTTCTGCCGAGTTCTCCCACAAAACACAATTCCCACAATTTTGTTACCTGAAATTGATGATGTGCATTCATACAATGAAAACAAGCTGCTGGAGCAAGAGAGCCACAAGGACAGACATTTGGCTGCTCATCTAGCAATTTGACTGACTTATGCAAGCACAATAACACACTCATGCCAAAAGTCATCCAACACTGCTACAGCGGATTGTTTAAGGAGCAACAAAAGGGCTTTGCTTTTCTGAGAGCTTAGGTTATTTTGACATGTGTCACAAAGGCTTGAAAATAGACAATGACCAGAAAGTATATCTGTGGCTTTGTGTGATGAGAAGGACCCGCTGCTGTCTTCCAGTCTTCAAAGCAATCATTATCATTTCAATCACACAGACAGGTTTGATGCCAAATCTTTGTGCACTGGCAAGTGGCAAGGAAACTATTGTGGGTTGAGTTTGTCATTTTGTTGTCCTTTTGATTGCACAGTTCTAATCAAGGATAATCAAAACTAAGCACTAAACATTCTGATTGAGCGTCTTGATGTTTGATTAGCCTTTTTGTTTGCCTTCCTATATTATCTCATCCAAGCACAAACAGTTCGGTCCCAAAAAGCCACCACTAGCTTTAGTGTAGTCTAAGCACCACACTCTCTTCTCTTTCATAACCCTTTTGGATTTGTATAGCATGTCTTAATGGAGTCAGAAGATTAAAGCAGACAGTGCCACATTGCATTTCTTGTACAAAGAGCACTAGTCGACCTCCACTGAGGCCAAGACACAAAAGGTTCACGGAACAGTTCTTAATAGAAAAAGCAAATCTGTCCTTTAGTTGCAGACTCAAATCCTAGTCGTATTAATGATGATTGTATCCCTGTGGAAATATGACAGGGTGTCCACTCAGAACAGCAGGACAGTATATAATATGTCTATGTCTATAGAGAGCAGAGCTACAAGGGTAACATTCACTGACAACAAGGGTGTCAATTTACTTTTTTTTTTTTTTAAGCAAGTATCAGACATATATTTACCTTCCTCTTGGATGTTGATTCTTATTCTGACATAAATTTGAATGAAATATTATTAGACATATTATATAATTATGTCCGGGGCAGCCGTAGCCTAATGGTTAGAGAAGCAGCTTTGGGACCGAAATTCCGCATTCGGAAAAATGTGTGGCAGTGGGAAAGGGAGTTGCACCTTCCCTTCCTCCATCTTCATGGCTGAAGTGCCCTTGAGCAAGGCACCTAAACCCCAACTGCTCTCCGGGTGCCCCAATGCGTGCAGCAGCCCACTGCTCTGAGAGTGTGTGCTCACTGTTTACGTGTGTGTGTGCCCACTTTGGATTGGTTAAATACAGAGGCAATAATTTTCCTTGCAGGATTAATACAGTATATCAAAATTCAAAAAAATATGGCATAATGGTTAGTACATCTGCCTCTCAGCAAGAAGATTCCGGATTTGAGTCCCGAGCACAGGCCTTTGTGTGGAGTTTGCGCGTTCTGTTTGTAGACAAGCAGTGATGTTTTCACTGAAAATTTGGTAGGAAATCTTTACATTCAGTTTTTATTTCCCTTTTGCATCTTTTGAGACTAATCAGAGTTTAGAATCTAAGCAACATATTTTACATGTTAACTGTCTGGTTGGGGCAGCATAGTGGCTTAGTGATTAGCAAGTCAAGCAAGAAGGCCCCGGTTTTGAGCCACAGGCTCACTGAGTACATTTCTGTGTGGAATTTGCATGTTCTCTCTGTGCTACTTTGGGTACTCTGGTTTCCTCCCACAGTCCAAAGACATGCAAATTAGGCTAAATGGCTGTTCCATGTTGCCACTAGGTGTATATGTGTGTTGGCCCTGTGATAGGCTGGTGAGACAGCTGCGGTTGGCTCCAGCCTCGCTGCCACCCTTGTAGGATTAAGCGATTCAGCAAATAAATGAATGAATTAACTTTCTGGCTGACATGATAAAGAGTACCAATAAAAAAAATAAATAGGATACTTTATACAGTTGGGGGTTTTTGTACATACGATAATTTCATCTTGATGTGAGTAAACATCAATAAAGTGGTTAATTCTCTGATGCCTTGTCTGCTCCCCCAACTCTGTATATGAAATTGCATTACTCTGTCCCATTTTATTTGCTTTATCCATTCAAAGGTCAATTATTGTCATTGCTATTAAAAGCAAAATGTTTGTATATGTAAGAGTTCAGGTCTTCTTAAAACTCATTTTAAAAATGAATTTGTTATGAGAGTTATGTTTCTGCCAGTTGTTTGGTTTTCTGTATTTTACTGCGATTTTATATTTGCAACTGTATAGCACTTTGGGTAACAGCTGTTGTGTTAAATGTGGTTTAAAAATAAATTAGGCTTTACCTTAATTTATGCCAGAAAAGGGGGTAGACTTTTACTAAGTGTAAGTTTTACACTCAGAAGTTCCATTTTACACATTTTGTTTTTCAGTAAAAGCCCATTTTCATTAAACTATACTACAATTAGCTCATGCTGAAATAGTATACTACAACTCTCAGTTACCATATTGCCACTGTGATTGCATTAACTATGTTTCAAATGTATGTAAGAATTTGCAAAAATGAATTTAAAAAATGGAACATAAAGGGACTCTGAAATTTTAGATCACAAAGATGAATACAAGTGAACTTCCTCCAGCAGTGTTAGTGTTCATTCTGCTTGAAAAGAAATAATGAGCAAACTGGGAAAAATTTATTGAAAACTACAGAATCCAAGTCCCTACAGTATTTAAGAAATTGCAAAGGAGAAGTGAAAGAGGGAAATGGCCTTGTTACTTTCTAAAGACACTGACTGTCAAGCTGATGTTGTAGAAAGTGCCAGCTGCTGCCAAGTACAACTCACTGGTGCAGACAGAAGCCTTAACAGTAGCCAACATTCACACTCACCAAAAACACATAGTAGAGATTGTGTCACTCATTAAAGAGAGCTATACATTAACCATAATGTACAACTTATGCACAGTACTGGTGACACTAACATACAACAGAAAATCTCAAGTAGATATTGGGGTACATAAATGGAGACCCAAGAACGATGATAATATTACAGCTCTCTAACACACAGTTTGCATGTAATCCATAATATTTTTTGCACTTTCCTGAAATAATGAGAAAAATCATCATAAAAATACACAAGTACTGATTCAAATGAAATGAAATTTCCAAAATTGTTTAAACACATAGCCCTGACTCATTTCATTTTGTGCTAATTTTATTACCTCATAAGCCAAGCAGCTTGCACTTCTAAGTGACATTTACATTAGTGCTGTTTTGCGAGCTCTTTCCCCTGGTGAGAAACTGATTAGAATAAAATACTGTAGAAAACGACAGGTCACACACGGAGCAGAGGGAACAGCTTCAGTTTTACACAGGTTTAGACAAAAGCCCTGGTTAAACAGTCATCTGTACAGAACGAACTACAGAGAGAAAGAGGCAGAGAGAAGAATATTGACATAGTGAGAACCCTGGGCCTTGTTATAGTATGTTAAAAGTAAATTTTAGGCAGATAATTTTTATTTTTTTATTCTATCCTACGTAAGTTGATATTAGCAGTTGTGTTCTCTGATTGGCTAATCCATTTCTAGGATATCAGATCATATCCTGTGCCCTGTATCATCAATACAGACAAAAAAACAGGAGCAGTCATGACTCATTCTAAGCTAGCCGGCCTTTTTTACTATTCATTCAAGACTGATTCCATGAAAAAGAACAACATGTTTCAGTTCAGTACCACCAATTTAGCCAGTGTTGGGCCCTTGAGCCCTCAACTAATAAAAATAATAATATGTGATATAAGTTGCTCTGGATGAGGGTATTTGCAAATACCGTAAATGTACATGTAGCCATATTCAATTTACTAACATGTCTATTCCACTTCTAAGTGTAATTTCTGTTGTTAGTTTTAAAAACTGGAATTCACAACTTTTGCTTTATTTGTTTTCTGTTTTAGATGCCCTGACTCTGAATTTTCCCTTGCCCATTGCAGGCAGTTGAAATGGCTCTAACAATTTAACCCTGCCTAGAGGAGCCTGTTTTAAACCATGCTTGCAGTGCACTTAACCCCAGCATGCCATTTGCCATTATTTTGTAGGAAACATGATTCCATCCTATGGATGGTGAGTGACATTCAAAGGAGTTAAAGATTGTTCTAGTAAGTAGAGAATCACTGGAAAGTGATCAAGAGGAAGATGGATGGTCACAAACAAACCTGAGCTGATTGAATATTTCCACATGGAGTGGCACAAAGTCACCCAGAAGCAACATAAAATGCTAATGGAGAGCAGGCCAAGTCACATGAAATCTGGGCTTAAAATGTCAGGGGTTATTCCACCAGGGATTTTTAAACCAGAAAATTTATTATCATGTTGTTGTTTAAAATTATGGTCTTAATTGCTAAGCAATATTCAAGGTCCGAAAATACCGCATCTTTTTGTTGTTTTTGATGAGATGCCATTTCCTATAATTAAATGCTGTAAGTGGCAATATTTTATGTGGGATTTGACGGAAATGTTGTCAGTAGTTTATGGAATTAAAAAAATATTCCTCAAGTACATATGCATAACTAGTAAAACCCAATAAACTAGTAATTTTGTAGTGGTACTTTTTTGCATTTGTATATTTTACAATCTTCAGCTTGACAGCCCCCCTCACTGCAGGTGTCCACCCCCTGGTTCGGGGGTTGCCTCCACGACAGGCACCGATGACCTTCCGGCCGCAGCTCTGGGCTGCCGCCTCAATAATGAAGACACGGAACAAGGCCCATTCAGACTCTATGTCCCCGGCCTCCATTGGGATGTGGTGGTAGCTCTACCGGAGGTGGGAGTTAAAGGCCCTTCTGACAGGAGACTCTGCCAAACGTTCCCAGGAGACCCTAACTACACGCTTGGGTC
>JAQMYF010000006.1:14187854-14206749 GCA_030014195.1 Neosilurus mollespiculum
TTTATTGCAGTGGCGATTTTTCTAGTAAAAGTCTGTAAAGTGTCTGTGTGCAAAAATTTAAAAGGATATAACTCGGCATATAAATGTAATTAATTTCTTTAGAAAATAGGCATGTATGCCTAGTAACAGTTGAATAATTATTGTAGTCACTTTCAAAAAGGAACAACCTTGAACCAACCTGCCTGTATGTACTAATATTATTTTAACATACTATTTACTATCAGTAACAGACATATTGCTCAGTTGGAAAGCAGAGGCATTCATGCATAGAGTGTCAAATACATGACATTCCTGGAATTTTATGAGAGATGATTCAATATATTGTTGGTGCCTCCACCATCACGTGAAAGCATCATTTTACAGACATTGCTATTGGCACTATTACCATTTTTCTTCATGAAATGAAGCCTGCTTCTTTCTCTCCCCCATGATTTCTTCATGTTGCAAGTTTCTAGCAGAGATTAACATCATGACACATTGAGTCAAGGGAAACTTGTCAGTAAAGAACGTTTCACAGTATAGCATTTTATTAGCAATGTTTTGTATTTTTTAGGTCACCAAAAAGCCTATTGGAACTTTAGTGTCAACATAGTGTCTTTCACATACTAACTTGATCACTGAACACTAAACAAGGACTAGCTGCTTGGGATTAGTGTGTGATCAGCCATAATTTCAGCTGTTTAAGCACAGCAGTGAGCAACTGAGCTGGCAAACAGAGTACTATGGAGCAAATAGTTCAGTTTCCACTTTCTTTCCATGAGTCAATATCTGAGTTTTTCTGTTGGTTCTATGTCCTCTGAGCATGCACTGATCAGACGCAGCCCTGTCAAAACACTACTTCATTTGAGGTTCTGGAATAAATAAGACACATTTTCATGCTTTCCCATTGATATAGAGCCATTTCCAACGAAGAGGTGGGTTTTTTTAGTTTTAATATCTACCAAAAGGGCAAGTAAAGGAGTAAAAAATAAATAAACAATATAAATATTCTGATTGAACATCAAATATTTCAGCAGGGAGTCGAAGCATGTGCTGGATGGTTTCTTTTAAACTGGGAGGATTTGGATGGTGGAATCAAACGCCATCCATTTACATGACACTGTTATTTGATTAACATCCAGGGAATGGTGTGTCAGAGCAAGCCAGGCATCCCTGATCAAAAGAGGAATGTTGAGGTGTAATTACACCCCAAAAGGTCCCTCTGTCTTGTTTCTCTATTTCTCAGGTGGTAAAGAGAAGCCAAGACATTAATTAAACACTCGTTCAAACATGCAGTGCAACAACTCTGCTGCTCAGAGAGTCGCAATTCCCTTTGTGTGGTGGTCAAAGGAGTCGACATTTGATTGTTGCGTTCTCTAATACACACTCTTTGAGGGTCCGTCCTCATAAATGTTGAGTTGTGCATACCCTAAATTGTAGTAATGTTAACTTTGGCAGTGAGTAGAAGCCAGAAGAAAGTATAAAGGCCTTGTTATTCTGCCTGAAGAGGGAGGTGAAGGATTTAGGTTTATCAGTATCTGGCAACAGCGAGTTTAATTTGCTGCTCTCTGGCAGTGTAAACAATGTAAACAGCGAGTGCTAGTTGAGTAACAGAATGAAGAGCTGACATCAGGTTATCATGTCCATCATCCCACTATCACCGACCAGGCCACAGAGTTCATCTATTATTTATGAAGAGCTTGTGCTCAGCAAATTGCAGAGCCTGTGTGTGTGTGTGTGTGTGTGTGTGTGTGTGTGTGTGTGTGTGTGTGTGTGTGCACGCTAATACATGTGCTTCTGTAAGACCACTATACCATAATTCATTAAACTGACAAATGAACTACCTCCTCAAATGTCATACAAATTGCAATGATCAGATTTGTGAGGCACCAGTTTTTCAAGAAGTTATCTTCACAAGCCTGTGAGGAAGAGCATTGTGTCCTTCATCTCAATTCAGTCTGGCCCAAGTGGAAACCCGTCAATCAGCTCTAATTGCTGTCCTGGAGGAACAAAACCAGCCCACGGAGTTCCAACCACATGGAGCTCCATTGCAACACCTAATCTGTTAATGAGAGGTGTTCGGCTATTTTTAGACCCAGGACAAAGGGGAGAGCAGCTAATTCTAACAGTGCAAGCAGAGGACAGATATACAGCATATAAATGGATGAGTTAAGCAGGGAATACAAATGATTAAGATACTTGCAGTCGATATACAGTGAATAAAGCTTTTCATTTTCTTTAAAAGGATAAAAACATTCCACAATTTATGCAGAAATAAAGAAATATTCACTGAAATAGCTCAAAATCTGCCCTTGACTCGTGCACTGTTTCAGCTGTGACCCTCTAAGTGCTATAGCAAATCAAGTACCACTACTTGGCGAAACACCATATTGCTTTGTCAATCAGCAGTAGGTCTCCTAATAAGATTATTTTACATGCACAAATAAAGTTTTAAGACACTTACATTTGTTTGTCATTTGTTTGAAACTATAATAATATTTCTCATACTTCTTATTTCACATTAATAAAGAGGGGGAAAAAAATACGTTTTATGCCACGTGTTGTTATGAACAAAGCTAGGAAACAATTAGTTCAATTACACTTACTCAGATATCTGCCAAAGATCTCCTATTAGGGTCACGACGAAGCTGAAGCCTGTCTCAGCCAACACCCTGAACAGCTTGCCAGACCAGAGCAGGGAAACAGACAAAACCATTCTCATTCACAGGCAATTTGGAACAGCCAATTAGCCTAATATGCATCTCTTTGGACTGTGGGAGGAAAACTAAGTAACAGGAGGACAGCTACGCAAGCACAGGAAGAACATACAAACTCCACTCAGAAGTGCCCGAGCACAGGACTCGAACACAGAGCCTTCTTGCACTGAGGCAGACTTGCTTACTCACTACACCACCGTGCCACCCTCAATTACAATAAAACAGAAATATCAATTAAGATCAGTAAAATAGACCCAACCTTATATTATGTCTTAATCCTACACCAAAATGCCTGCTTTGCATTTGCCTGTGCTCCAAAGAGAATGGGAAAGATAAAGCACAGCTTGCCAAGTGCAAAAAAAGATGGCCATAAGCATTCCAATTTCATGTTGTTATACTGTGCCGAATCCTGTACAAGCAGCCACAGTAATCACCCAATTTCCCTGCTGGTCCTGCATGTCAAACATGTCTTTATAGATAGCTAGAGCACATGTTTCATTTAGTAGACTATGTTTAGTTTACTCCATTTAGTTTACCTCAGAAGTCACGCTGAGGTAGGAAATATGTCACAGCTGATTTGACTTTGTAGCTCTCCCTTTTATCTCCCTTCCTCCACCCACAACCCCATTTTCAAAATCAGAATCTTGATTTATGGTTTGATTGGATGCCAGTGACATTAAATGATAAATATAGCATATTTTCCTAACAGCAAAACAATCTATTGATAGACGTCTATTTCACATACATCATGCCTCCATTTATGAGGCCACCTTCATTTTGAACTTACATGCACTGGGTGTGATCAGAGCATGGTATGGGAAAATATGTGCAGTGTGAAATGTGACCCCTTTGTGAATAAACATTTTACAATGCCATTCGATGACAAAACTTCCATATTATTATTTTTTCTTTCCAATTATAATTAAAATTGATGAAAATATTTTAACAAAAATATATGTCCAGTGCTTTTGTCAAAACACAAAGCAATGCAACATTTACGTTTTGGTATTTGGCAAAAGTCCTTATCCAGAGTGACTTACTCTATTCTGTGATGGAGTGCGTTGAAGTCTCCATCACGGAATACATTCTGATACTGGTTCACTAGGACACATGCTAGGTATACCATCAGTCATTCTACCACCTCATTGACAGAACAGAGCAAAGTTTAGATGCAAAGTTTAGTTTTCCTTGTCTCATAATAGAAGCAGAGACTAGTCTAGCAATGCTAGAGGATTGGAGAGAACGCAGTGCAGTGCAAGGGCTGATAAGTACTTTGAGATAGGAAACTTTGAGGTAGCAACATGTGAAACACATAGATATACTGTGTACTTTTTAAGGCCTTTTTTCTTTGTTCACTTCTCATCAATGTTTCTGTTTTCTTACGTGATAAATTTGAGTTTAAGTTTGGTCATTTGAGCCTTTATTACTTATTAAATACATCCAAACTTGTGAAACGTGCTGTCTGTACTCCGCAAATTACCAACTCATAAAAGCAGAGCGTGTCTACATTTTTGGGGCAAAATTTTTTTTACCATGAAACATTTCATTCATTCATTTTCTGAACCGCTTAATCCTAATTAGGGTCGCAGGGAGGCTGGCACCCGTCTCAGCCGATTCTGGACGAGGGCAGGGTACACCCTGGACAGCTCGCCAGCCCATTGCAGGACCAACACTCACACAACCATTCACACCTAGGGGCGATTTGGACCAGCTAATTAGCCTACTGTGCATGTTTTTGGACTGTGGGAGGAAACCCACGCAAGCACGGGGAGAACACGCAAACTCCACACAAGCTGAGAATCGAACCCCGGCCTTCTTGCTGTAAAGCAGACGTGCTAACCACTGTGCCACCATTCCACCCTACCATGAAACAAGGATTTAAAAAAGAAAGAAAGACTTGCAAAATTGAAAGACAATAGCTTAAAAGAAACTCAACATGCCCACTTCCCAAGAGGAGCAGGACACACACACACACACACACACACACACACACACACACAAAAGAGGACCAATACAAACAACCCTTAATGGAACAGATACAAGAGGCTTTTTAATTATCTAACTCAATCAGTGAGAGCCCAGGTGATCAATGAATCACCATTACACTGGCCTGAGGAGTGAAACTGTGTACATTAGTTCAAAACAGTACAGCGTCACTTTTATGTTTATGGCTATCAGCTTCTGCTACGAAGCCTCAGCTGAATGCATCTTTAATTTAGGCATTTGATCAAGTACATTCATTCTGAAATATTCATGCAGCCTGATGGATATCTTTTCAGCTTCCGAGGATACACAGCATTTAATATTTACTTTATACTTTTCAGGCCATGACGTTCAGAATTTCTGCACTGTGATTGGCTATAGTACTGGATTCAATACTGTATTGAGGCTTGGAGATTAGCACAGGGTTGCAGTTTGTACCAAGGTACAGCCCATATGCCACCATTCATTCTGTCTCTGTGTAAATGATTCTGTATTTACACACTTCTGAGCGCTTTCTTGCTGGAAGATATACTTTTGAACAATGAGCTATTTTGCACCACTATATTCCATGGTCAATGTGGTTTAAATAAAAGTCGACCTGGGTTTTGTGTGAAGTAATTAGTGATGTGAAAAAGACACATTCATGCATGTTTGACAATGACCAGTGTATGAAAATGTTACATTGGCAGCACTGTGAAAATTCTTAGCAATGTGTGTGACATAATGTATTGCAGGAATTTGTGTTCAAGCAAATAGTTGACAGTTTGTTATAATGGTCTGTATTGTTATCTGACATTCAGAAAAGTATAATAGCCTAATTTTGTATACATATAATAATATCTAATCAAGCTCTATAATATAGGTACCATAAGATTTTAAATCTAATCTAAACATGATTAAAATCTATGATACAATATATTTTTTATTTATTAATCATAAACTAGGGTGGCACGGTGGCACCGTGGTTAGCACGTCTGCCTCACAGCAAGAAGACCTGGGTTCGATTCCCAGGCTTGGGGCATTTCTGTGTGAAGTTTGCATGTTCTCCCTGTGCTTGCGTGGGTTTCCTCCAGGTACTCCGGTTTCCTCCCATAGTCCAAAAACACAGTAGGCTTAATTGGCTGTTCTAAATCACCCCTAGATGTAAGTGTGAGTGTGAATGGTTGTGTGATTGTTGGCCCTGGGATGGCCTGGTGAGCTGTAAAGGGTGTACCCCGCCCTCGCCCAGAGGCCCCTGAGACCCCTGAAGCACCAGCCTCTCCACGACCATAATAAGGATTACGCAGATTAGAAAATGAATGAATAAATGATCATAAAGTAAAAACCTCTAAACAATAAATTTATAATTTATAATTTAAGTAAGTCCTATTCACTAATTTGTACATACTGTTTTGGTCTTTTACACCGAAGCCTACTGGCTTATCAAGCTGGAGCTTATCCTCGGTTTCCGTAGCATGAAGTTCCTAGGAGTTCAACTCCTCCTGGATGGGACGCTAGACCATTGCAAGTTACTTCCCAGTATTTTTTTTATTGGTACCCATTTATACTGCTGGGTGGACAGAGGCACACTTGTGGTTAAGACCTTGACCCTGCCACATTATACTCAGGAAGAAAAGAGTCTTCTGCACAGATGTGGAATACTCTCTCTGGAAAACATCTAAAAATCTTTTTTGTGATTATGCTTAGACAATGTTGACATCTATTTCATTCTTTCATTAATGCATTCATCTTCTTTTACTTGTTCTGGGGTTTGGGTCATGGGGGCCGCAGCCAAAGCAGTGAGGTCCAGACGTCCCTCTCCCCAGCCACTTCCTCCAGCTCTTCCGGGGGAACGACGATGTGTTCCCAGACCAGCCAAGAGCTATAGTCCCTCCAGCGTTTTCTGGGTCAACCCTGGGATCTTTTCCCCACTGGACACCACTCCCTCTTCACCACGATGAACTGGGACAAGCTCCGCTTTTCAGCAGAGGCTGCACCGATCCGCCTGTCGATCTCACGCTCCATCCTTCCCTCACTCGTGAACAAGACCCCAAGATACTTGAACTCCTCCACTTGGGGCAGGACCTCATTCCAAACCGGGAGGGTGCATTCCACCCTTTTCCAGCTGAGAACCATGGCCTCGGACTTGGAGGTGCTGATTCTCATCCCGGCTGCTTCACACTCAGCTGCGAATCGCTCCAGCGAGAGCTGGAGGGCACAGCTTGATGAAGCCAAGCAGACAATGTCATCTGCAAAAAGCAGAGATGAGATCCTTTGGCCACCAAACCAGAACCCCTCAATGCCTTGGCTGCACCTAGAAATTATATCCATAAAAATTATGAACAGAACCGGTGAAAAACGACAGCCTTGGCAGAGTCCAACCCCCACTGCAAACGAATTCGACATGTTTTTACCAATGCTGACTAATCTTTGGCTCCATCAGTATAGACACCGAACAGCCTATAGCAACGGCTCTGGTACACCATAGTCCCGGAACACACCCACAAGATAGCCCAAGGGATACGGTACATGTGGACAGGTTGTACAAATTCCCATGCACCCTCCAGGATCCTGTAGAGTGTGTAGAGATGGTCAAGAGTGCTGCAACCAGGATGAAAACCACACAGTTTTTCCTGAATCCGAGGTTCTACCATCAGGCGGATCCTCCTCTCCAGTACTCCTGAATAGACTTTCCCAGGTAGGCTGAGGAGTGTGATTCCTTGATAGTTGGAACACACTCTCCGGTCCCCTTTTTTAAAAAGGGGAACCACCCCAGTTTGCCAATTCAGAGGTATGGCCACTGATAACCACGTGATGTTGCAGAGACGTGACATCTATTTCACTACCTGTCAAATCCTGGTATTCATATTATTGACATGAATGTGCAGCAAGAAAAGTACCCACTGTTCTTTGTTTAAAAAAATCTGAATTAATGTTGTGATGGCGACTGTAGTGTCACCATGCATCCACCAATCAGAAGCAGTTTGGGGCAGAGCTTCTCAGTTGCATGATTTAAAGTCACATGGGGGAAAATACTGCACATACAACAAACCACTAGTGCATGACAGCACTTTCACAAAAAGTAAACATCATCAGTATTTCTGCCACTGCTTATTATTTACTGTAATGTTTGTACATTAGCCATGAAAGGCTGTTTGAGCTTGAGCTGAATATTTGAATCTTTTTTCTCTTTCTGCTACCCCATTCACTGCTTCTGTTCCTAGATTCATTATGTCATGATATATTTTATAGTTTTTTACATGGGTTGTGTTGGGGTTTTTTTTCATTAATAAATATGTGATTATTATTTTCATGGTTTAGATAAATATATGTGTTATAATTCCTTGAATCCTATTCATACAAATCTGTTTCTTTCCTATTGGAAAAATACTCTAGACCCATTAGATTTTCTGATTTGATAACGTGTTGTACTGTAATATTTAACCTGCAAAATTTGTGCATAATTTTGTGTCTGAGTGGCACAATAGCACAGTTCTAGGATCCCTCACAACTCCAGATGCTCAGTTTGACTGTTTACTGTCTCTGTGAAGTTCTGCATGCTTTCCTCACATTTGCGTGGGTTTCTCAGGGTTCTCTGCCCCACCTCTATGCAATCTGTGATTCCTTGTGTTATTTGAAATATACAGCATAATACAAGGTATTAAAAAAATCTATATATTCTCTATATCAGATATATTGGTGAATGAAAGTGATTCAACTGATTAAAACTATGCCTCTAAAATAGCCCTTCTGTTGTCTCTAATTTGAAAATCACACATTTTTGTGGGTTTAAAAATACCCTGAGAAATAGGTCATCTGTGGCATCCTCATGCAATTACAAAAAAGCCGTGAAGAGCAGACGAGCAGCTGTGCCATAGCTTATGTGAGCCACAGTTGGCAAGCAGCACAAAAATGTGATATCATATAATCTTATTTATTGCCATCTACCATACAATTTGACAAGGACACTGACATTCACTTAGACAGTTACTTATTAACCACAGTTGAGCAATTTCAGTTCATTTGAAATTTACGTTTCTAAAAAGAGCCTTTCGTTCCGTTTACACCAATCATCACACCATCTTTGTCAGAATCGGAAGATTTATGGTGAAATATCACAGTCCAGATGTCTCTCACACATTCTGAAAGAGACTGTCTGGGAAATACTTACAGTACAATCTACATAGTCTATGACTGCCAACAGTGAACACAAATGTATTTGGAGCACAAGGGAGTTTAGACTAATTGACTGAACACTGCTCATTCTGGTGACACACTGGAGCAACTATTGGCCAATTTATGCAGCCTAAAATAATGCACATTTTAAAGAGGTGATTTTTGGACACGGTTCATGAGGAGCCCATTAATTAGACACATTTGGGGCACATTTTATTCTAGGGCCGTCGTGAAAGAGCTGTGTGTTCGCTTCACACCTTCTCTGTAGAACACTGTTGTTTAATAGTGGGCATTTTGGCTTCTAGATCATATTTTTCGCCCAGAAACGTTTGTGAGCTCACTATGTCGATCTGTGTGTGTGTGTGTGTGTGTGTGTGTGTGTGTGTGCATGCTTGATAGAATCATGTCCCAACACGTCGATCATGTTTGGAGAGAAAAGAACCTGATATGTTTGCAAAGAAACCGTGTACTTCTTATTAGATATCTCTTTATCTATGTTTCCCCTCATGTGGTAACTCAGGACACTCAATCAGATTGTATATGGATTAATAATTGCACTAAAACTGAGAATAGAGCAGAGAGCCAGCTCACACTGGCACCTTTCACGTCTCATTTCCTCTCTCTGGTGCCTTGAGGAGAAACAGAAGACACTGACAAACCTAAAACAAGAGATAAATTAGATTCAGATGCGGACGGCGTTTTGTTATTATGATGAACTTTGCCTGTATCATATTCCGCACTTTTGAAATAAGGCAGGCTCAGCGAGCAAGCACAACACTCAGTGACAGAAGTCGTCTGTCATCCATTCGCCGGCACGTAATTATTTTGGGTCACGTCGATTGAATATCTGATTCGGCTAATGAATTCGGAGGATTAATTTCACCGCAACAATGCATCAGTTGTTTCCAGTAAGGGCGCGCTGAGCGCAGGGAGCCAGCTGAGGGTTTTTTTTTTTTGTTCAGTAAACTGATCATACACTGTTATGTACTAATGCTGTTTTGAGAGAGCTTCATTGATCCATGCTGCTTTTGCTTTGTCCTGTCCGGACGATATGTGAGACGACACTGAGTAAGTCCGAGGCACCATGTATCAAGCACTCTCTATCTCTACATCTCTCTCTTCTCTACAACGATTTATTGTGGGCAGGTAATAATAACTTTGGATTTGTGAAGTGGGGTTTTATGAGGCCTTGTTTCCAGAGTGGAATGTAGGCTTGAAAGCCCAACAGCTTTATCAGCTGTGACAGTAAAGACTGAAAAGCAGACATGAAAAATCAGGGCAGGAATTAAAAGAGCAAAGCAAATTCAGACTATCATGCATCACCATGAAAGAATAAAAGAGAATTTAAAAAACAAAAAATACTGCTACACAAAAATACTTTTCTGTTCTCATTCACTCATTTGCAAAGCCGCTTATTCCTGCTAGGGTTATGTGTAGGCTGGAGCCTATCTCAGCTGACACTGGGCAAAGGCGGAGTACACCCTGAACACACAGATATAACGATTCACACTCGCGTTCACACTCACACCCGGTACAATTTGTAACAGCCACATAGTGCATGTATTTGGATGGTGGGAGGAAACTGGAGCTTTTGGAGGAAACCCACACAAGCACCCCACCTTCTTGCTGTGAGGTGGATGTGCTAACCACTACGTCACCGTGCTGCCCCAGATATATTTATTTTAAACCAAAACCAAAGCAAGCTCTGTATTCAAGACCACCAATGTCAAGTCCAAGACAAAGACAAGCCAAGATTAAGTAAAAATTGAGTCCAAAAGCATGTGAGACTGAATCAAAATTGAGACCAAAAACCCTTGCAGCTTTCTGAAGCCAAGCCTGTTCTTCAACTTGTTGGCTTCACTAATGCATTGCACCAATGATTAGGCTATGTTTTCTACATTAAAAAAATACTTCTTGTCAAACTTTGTACATGCAAAAAGAAGAGAAAAACCAAACATTATTTTTACAAACTCTTGCTGAAGACCAAGACAAAATTTAAGGAGACCAATGCCCAAAGCTAAGACAAGTTCAAGCACAGATGCCAGCAATTCAGAGACAAATCCAAGTCAATACAGAAAAAGGATCAGATACATGTCCAAGACCCAGACAGTGCGGCTCCGCTCACACCTGGCATTAACTTGCGCCCTAGTTGAGTGGATCACAAGTTGACAGCCTTTCACAACTGGCATTATGAGTGCAGCTTCGATGACCACTTACAGGCAGAAATGTCCTGTGAATCTTATCTCATGTATCTTTATGGGCTGTGTCAAAAGTTTTATTAGTGTTATCTGATAACAAAACTTATAAATGAATAAGAGATGAGATGAAAAGTGAAGCTATGAACCAGTCTTGTGGCAATTACATATTTCTCAGCTGGATTAATGGTGCAGTTGATCAGTCCATCCTTCATTGCTCTTTAGGACACGTTGAAATGCATTCATGTTCACACAGAAATGTGATGCGTGTCTCAAACCACATCCAAATGTGACTTTTAGACAAGTTTAACGCTTTTCACACTTGTACATAGGGCTGTCCACTTGTAATCTAATTACCTAGAGCACTTTTTAATGCCAGGAGTCAAACATAGACTATATAAACCATATAAATCATATTTAATAAAAGTAACCACCAAAAGCCTTTCCCATATTAGGCTTCCCGCTTTGTGGTTTGTGTTTAAAAGAAGGAGGATAAGGAATTACTTTTTCTGTGTGTCAGATTTAGAAGCACCATACATTTTTAATAACTTTTAACACCCTAGATATAAGGAATGCTTTGTAAATGTCATTTCTATAATTCAACTGCAATTTTAATAAATGTTATAAAAATTGATTGTTTTACATTGTTCATTTTGTCCTGTACTTCAACCTGAACCTAAGGGATTACAAAAGGCATGGAGATACAGGACTACAGTGACATGAAAGCACAGGATAAAAGATGTAATATGTAAATAATCTACACTTCAATATTATGACTTAAGGTAGGCTCGGGGCTGCAATGTGCACAAAGTCTCAAAGAAATTGAGACAAGTTATTTGGATGTGTACTTATGCACAGTAAATACTTATAGCCAACACTCACTGGGGAAGCACCAAAGCTGCAGGCCAAATGCCTCATGCACACACACACACACACACACACACACACACACACTCACACACACACACACACACTAATGGGAAGCAGAGTAAAGCCTGTGAGACATCAGGGGAAAGGGCAGTATTTGGCAAACTGGATCCCATTTTAATATAACTTGGAGTAAATGGGTAGATATCAGGTTCCAGGACTGTACATGATCTTCCAGAGAGATCGCCATTTTAAAGGGATCGTAACCAGCCAAAGTTTGCTGCTAATTAACAGACATCTTTCTAAACATTTTTTTAAATAAGAACATTGCTACACAGAAATGCTTTCATATTTTTTTTTTTTTTTCAAAACTGCCATCACTTTAATCAATAGTTTTCTGTATATCTCCTTCTGCTGAATCAATGGAGAAGTCAGCTATGACAAGTGTTAAGACAGCTGCTTTTATGGTCAATTTACTCTGACCCCAACTAAACTCAAACAGCACAGGAGACAGAATAAGACATTATGAGAATACTTGAACACAGGCCAGTCCTACATACCCACATGGATATGCCACGTCCTCTGTCTTGTACCCAACCATTCTTTTGGAGTTGAGCGAGCTCCATACAGAGGACAGGCTGAAGCCGAATTTAAACAGGCCATTACGTATAATGACAGTGAAGCATTGTGCAGATATACGCCAAACTGTCCTGAAAAGGCAGTCCTTTATTTCACTGTGAGTCCCGAAAAAACAATATGGCTGCCAGAAATTACCAGCCCGGTTATATAACACACTTCTCAGTATGGACTTTTTGTTTTTCATTGGAATAGTGGCATGCATTCACACATCCACTGTCCACTTCCATTTCATATGACTGCTGGATTTAGACTTTGCGGAATTCATAAAATCATATGAGTACATACATCTTTTTGTCTCTTTTGGCATGTTCTGGAATGGAGCACATTTTCTGACTGACAGCAGAGATGAGCGTTCATTTCATATGTACAGAAGAGGTTCCAGGACAAGTTCTGTTTTGGAGGACTGGAGAGCATCAAAGGAAATTCATGAAAGCCTAACAAACATTCAGTCCGAAAAAGAAATACAAAAGGCCTGTGGTTGTACAAAATCAAATGTTTAGGGCGTCAGTGAAACATAGCAAGGGGAAAACATGAGAGAATTATTAAGAGCTGTATTTTTAGGGTTGTGTTTTGTTATTTGGATGATACAGATGGGATGGGTTTTTGTTGTTGTTGTTGTTGTTGTTGTTTTTAGAATTTCCCCTCTACTGCAGTATTGAATCTGTGAACACATGTCTAATGTCTGACCTTTGCACTGCACTCCAAGATTAGTTTGACTTTTATGATATCAAATTTGAGCTACTGAAAAACAATAATAAAAGGACTACATAGTGTTGTTGATTTGTTGTTGTTTATTTAGAGCTTTATAGATTACAGTAAGTCATAGTGAGTAGTAAACCACATCAGTACATCTGTTATTCAAGTATTAAGGTGAATATATACACTGTTTGGTGAAGATACAGAAATTGCTAAAATAAAACTTGAAACTTACATATTTGCCAACTCTAGGCACAGTTTTTCCATATTATGTGGCCAAATGAAGACTGTAAACAGACTTTAATTTTCAGACCTGTTAGCCATTTTTACTTTTACTTAACACAGTCTTTATAGAGTCAAGGATTTTAGATTTTTTTATGTTATTGATTTTTATTTTCAGTTTCGCATAGTTTCGATGCATTTTCTGAATCTTTTTATGAGGGCGCAGTGATAGCCTGAAGCCCATCTCACCCAACACCTGGCAAAGGGCGGGGTACACCCTAAAGAGCTCACCAGACCATCGCTGGACAACACACACAAGCAATTTCACCCATACCTAATTTGGAACATGTCTTTTGATTATTGGATGAAAACCGGAGTACCCAGAGGAAACCCACGCAGGCGCAGGAAAAACACACACACACACACACACACACACACACACACCATTCACACTCACACCTAGGGGCTATTTGGAACAGCCACTTAGCCTAATGTGCCCAGGGTTTGAACCCAGGACCTTCTAGCTGTGAGATGGACATGCTAACCACTACACCACCGTGCCACACTATTATTTATTAGTGTTTACATAATCACATGTTAAAATACGTATTAGCACTCTGAATACTCTGTAAGATTGCTCTATGTGGAATTGTAAAGGAATTAGAAGAACCAATGTTTTAGTCACAATTTCTAATACTGTATTCGACAAACCACTGATTGGTATAATTTATGTAGTTTGTGTTCTTCACATTTTTAAAATAGAAACTGAGGAACATTCTCGAACAAAATGAGCATTTCTTCCATATGCGATGCATCCTTAATGTGAAAGTACAGATAAATAGAAAATATTTGTGTCACTTTTTTAACTGCATAAAAAATAACTATAAAAAACTGTATAAAAAAATCTCATCCTCCATATAAAAAAATACTAAAGACATAGATACTGAATGAAGTTCATAAATTGTTACAGGCTGCACTCTAATCATTTCTGACCTGAGTTCCCTAGTGAAGCTGCGTAATTCTGCCACAAAGTGTCGTCCAGCGTGAGCATGCTGAACCAAATGCCAAAACAAACTGCATTCAGGTTACCGGACAATTGATCTCCAGTCATTAGCCATATGCTTATGGCGCCAGTGGATGACCAGCGTGGCTCATGCGTAACTTGAGCTGGCCCTAATGAGACAGCACCCCGCCACGCCACAGACAGTTGATTCTGGTCAAAAAAGCTTTGTGTCACAGGAAACAGGGACAGATTCAGGATTCGCAGACCAGCACAAGCTGATAAGAGCTCGGGAAGAAGCTTTATCTATTATTCATCCTTCCACCCTGACTTTACTGGAACACAGGGGCAAAAAGTGCATTTTTTTTTCTGACAAACTTTGAGCTGGCTAGAATATCCAGAGTGTCCGATTCTCTAAACTGGAAGTATTATGAGTCTTACATTTTGAAACTAATAGGATAAAAGCCCACGTTGAATATATTTACTATACTGAAATTCTGAATTAATTATAGTGCAATTTAATTTCTTTCAAGCTCTAAAATCCATACTGCATATTTTCAGAGAGGACAACCTCAGCCATAATGCAAGCCAGAGCATCCCTAAGCTTCCTAATACTCTTCCCAATTAGAGCTCAACCTTAGCCATAACTCTCAGCATGTCAGTGACCAGCCCTAAACAGTACACAGGCACACTGTGTCTACTAATAAACCCTGAATGGCAATGAGGGAACAGGGGCTGGGTAAAATTGGCAATCATAAAGTATTCTGTGAATACAAGTTCTGCCTTGTCTTGAGCTTGCCTAATTTATTCCCCTCGCTTCATCGGTAACAAAGAACCAGAGTGTGAGGAACTCTTCCTCCAGTTCATTTACAGTAGGCATGGAGTGGTACATTACCGTGGGGCAGGAACGGGAGCTTTAATAAACGAGGAGAAAACCGGAGGGCAGACCGAGCTAGCTGGAATACTGATGACTAAATCTGTTCTGGATCCGGAGAGGAAAACGAGCGCTGGTCAAATTTGGAGCAGAAACATAATCGTGGAGGAGGCAGAATGAGATAATGATGCACCTGTCCTCCACAATAACACTAATCATGTCTCACCTCCAGGCCAGGTCTTTAGAAGGTCACAATAGATTCACTGTCAAGAATTAAATTCCTGTATTGTTTTAATGAAGGAGCTTTTCTCAAACAAGTTCAGAGAAGTTCAAAAAATTCTTAGCTGCAAATGTTTCAGACCAACCTTCCCCTCGAACTCCCATATGACTACGTCAAATTTACTCTCATGTTCAAACACCTTCCACAGAATCATTTACCTCTTTCTTGTGTAGATTTTGAACTGGACTGAAAGAAGCCCTATTTTGTAATGAGGGTAAAAGCAGGCAGAGAACAGAAGTAGGACTTTGCTGGCGTGAAATTACAACACCTTTCTGCTGTGCAAATTAACTGCAGCCAAAAGCACAAGGCCACGAGGTTTTTAGCAAACATCTGCGGCGGCTTGGCCTCTTATGGGAATTCCTCACAAAGGACCCATACAGCTATATTTATGTTTCTTTCCCCAATTACTGCTGCTTTAAATAATAAGGTAAAATAAATAGTGCCTAATAAAGTGATCACGTTGTGCTTACTCCAATCGTGTTTATTATGTTAATGGTACATGAAATTAAGAAAAAGACCTCAACAAGCCAAGTTAATTAATGGGCTTCGGAAGATGACACGAAAGCGTTATTCATTTTTGAAGCATGCAGTTCTTGTTTCCCATCGCATACGTCCAAGCGGGGCTGATTGTGTGGGTTATTCCTGCAGATGTACTGCTCACAGCAAGTCACCTCCATTAGCAATGAGCAGCTCATTATATAAACCAGTTAATTAAACATAATACAGGCCTGCAACAGGCTCATTAATGCACAGCTCCTCTCTCCACACAACCTGATTTGGACAGAGAGAGTAAGAGAGAGAAACTGCAGATGATTAGTAGTAAGAACCAACTCCTGCATAAATGGCATATTTTGTTGGTTATGACAAAAGTATAAATAGATGAAAGCAGTAAAGGTGTAGGATCACTGGCCTGATACGAACAGAGGTTACACTGGAAACCCAATTGGATTAAATATAAAAAGGGAAATAAAAAACGTGAAAAGGTTTAAATTTAAATGAAGCAGGACCCAGAGAGAACCTGAAAGAGAGACTGGTGGATTAAGAAAAAATGGTGCTAAAATAAAGATAGATAGACTGAGAGAGAGAGAGAGAGAGAGAGAGAGAGAGAGAGCAATTGTGGATTATGAAATGTGTAGTGCTCTCTCTTCAGTGTATGATCCTAATGGCTTCACATTTGCACTAATGGTTTAATGATTAAAAGGAACCTGAACATTTTCCACTCAGTTCTATTCATCCTGCCATTTGAATGTCATCATATCATTGATATTTCACAGGTGGACATGTCTGACCTTTACTGCCCTCTGGAAATTAGTACTGAAGCACAGGGCTGATGTAGAACTGGTAATCAAACACGAGTCATTGACTGTGTCTCAATTCACATGAACTACTCTAGATAATTTCTCTGAACACATATATGTCCAAGCTAACATGCTGTCACAGCAGGTAGAGCTGCCACCTGACAGTGTTCAGTTTAATTCTGATCTTAGGTTACTTTCTCTGTGTATGTGTGGGGTTGTTTATTTTTCTCTAACCTCACCAAAACATCGAAGTATGTAGACTGACAATAATTAAGTGCCCTATGCACAAACAAATGTGTGATGTTTTAATATAATGATTCATGCTTCACTTAGGCCACAGTCTTACCTCGTACCAAGTGTTCCCAAGATGGGTTTTAGATCCACACGACCCTGACCAAGATCAATAGGTTACTAAAAATGAATGAATGAACCTTCTTTCATTATTATTTTCTATGCTCCTTATTTATTGTGGGTCACAGGTGAGCTGGAGCATATATTGGATAAGAGGCAGGGTATAATCCTGGACAGGTTTCCAGTGTCACTAACATAAAAAACGAAAGGACAGCCATTCAGACTCACAGTTACACTTATGAGCACTTTTGAGTAGTCAGTTGACCTAATGGGCATGTGTTTTGTACTGTAGGATGAAAACAGAGCACCCAGAGGAAACCACATGCAAACTCCACATCATAAGGCCTGGCTGAGTCCTAGGTTCAAACCCAGACTTTCTAGCTGTGAGGAGAAAATGTAAAAATCACATTTTCAATGTGTCACCCAATAAATGAACATAAATATCTAAATTTCATTGGTTTTAAGTAATTTCATAGCTTCTTACAATTCTCTATACTCCCTGCATATGGTCAACCTGACTTTTCATGGCTGTAATGACCATACATTTGTCCATACGCCTACCCTCACCGGCTTTTATGCATTGGCAAACTCTTCTGCTTCATAAGTATGAGATCCCTAGTTATCTAATATATTTTTATGTTGAATCCTTATTTCTTCCCAAATCAATGAGTAATTGTTCGTCAGAAAAATACACTTGCTTAACTGCCCTTGGAGAGCTAAAAATGTTATCCACTGACTCGAAAATCCAGAGAAAGGCAGATCAATCAAGTAAAGTCTCATCACATATAACAAATATAGAAATAAAGAACAAGCCTGGGACTCGAACCCACAACCTTTTTATTGTGAGGTGAATGTGCTAACTACTACAGCACCATGCTGTCCAGGTTTCACTAATAACCATTTTACTTGGTATTGGACATTTTGAACGCAGCATTTTACTATTTCATATTATTGCATACCTCGACATACTACAGAGGTTCTCAACCCTGGACCTGGAGGACCCCCTGACCTGCGCATTTTAGTGCATGCTCTCTCATACCCACATCAATTCATTAAGAGCTGTAAATTAAATAGCTACTTAGGTAAATCAGGTGTGTTGGGAACTAGGAAAACACTCAGATGTCCAGGG
Organism: Neosilurus mollespiculum; assembly: GCA_030014195.1. NCBI lineage: Eukaryota > Metazoa > Chordata > Actinopteri > Siluriformes > Plotosidae > Neosilurus > Neosilurus mollespiculum. The sequence goes on from JAQMYF010000006.1 coordinate 14,206,240, forward strand.
CAGAGGTCTTTCAGGGGCAGGATTGGGAACATTTGACATACTAGTTGCTAACGCTGTTAACAACTGACTGGTTGATAAATTGATAAGCCATGTGTCTGTACCATTGTCATAATGATGCTGTTACACCTTCTATGATTGGAAATGTGAATGTGCAGCTACTGTACTATGATAAGAAGTAAACAGCATAAAGTCTCTTAAAACAAAGACAGCATGAAGTCTTGTATTGTGTGCACTATTTAAAAATCTACTTCAGTGACAGTTAACTCGTAATTGGGTCAAGATATGGGCTGGACTCCATGTATTGAGTACCAGTGGGATAAAGTATTTTTGGCAAACAAAAGAAAGCTTCTGGTGCTTTTACTGATTTTTTAAAAGTCCATGACTTAAACTTTTAAAACTTTGCCACAGTAATTAAGTTTGACCATAAAGGAAACCCAACCTTCAAAGGTCTTATGGCAAGATATTTAGGCAGTGCCTATGCTTATGCCAGGAGACAGGGAACCTGGCAGT
>JAQMYF010000006.1:14214519-14225592 GCA_030014195.1 Neosilurus mollespiculum
TGATGATGTTGGTGGAGCTGGAGGTGGCCACACAGTCATAGGTGTATAACGAATACAGCAGGGGGCTCAGAACACAGTCCTGGGGGGCTCCAGTGCTGAGGGTGAGCAGGTGCAGGTGCAGAGATGTATATATTATAGATTTGTGAAAATACTGTGCAGAAACAAAATGAGAGCAAACTAAAACAAGATTTATATAGCTAATATAACATATTTTACATATTTATATATTTAAATATTTATACCATGTCATTAACCATGACACCGATGCAGGTCAGATGAGCTCTGCACTTTGACTCGGCAAATAGCTCTGTGTAGCAAGCAGCATCTTGTCTAGTCTATTCCACGTAGTCAATAAAACACCAAAGTAAACCATTTCTATAGTTTATATTTACATGTTTTAAGCATTACACTGTGGCTGGTCAGGTGAGCTTTGGGCTTTTCATTCCATGATCTACACAGCTTTATCCTGTTTGAGGTCACAAGGAAGCCTATCTTGGTCAACTCTTAGCTCTGTTTTGCTAACGGCATCTGTTAGAAACTAAAATAAAGAAACGAAATTAAACTGCACACTGTAAGGGTGTTTTAGTATACACTACAGGAAACACAAGAGAACAAACTAAAACAAGATTTTTATCATTTAAATTTACACATTTTAACCATGACACTGAGGCAGTTTAGTGAGTTCTGTTTTGAGCCGGCTAACAGCTCTGTGTAGCTAAGGGCATCAGGTCTGTTCACCCTACTCATTCAGAAATGAAAAGAAACAGCGCTCCCTAAAGGTATTTTTTCAAATATACTACAGTAAACACAAGTAAGACAAACAAAAATGTATTAATTCATTCATTTATTTTCTGAACAGCTTAATCCTAATTAGGGTCGCAGGGATGCTGGCGCCCATCTCGCAGAATACACCCTGGACAGCTCGCCAGGCCATCGCAGGGCACAAACAAAAATGTTTATGTTCATTTTTAAAGTATGAAGTGTTTACACTGCTTGCTCCAAATGACCATGACAAACTGTGAGTGTCTGTAATTGAGATCATGCATTATCCACTCAAAATAATTATTTATGATTCGGGGATAATGAGCCAATCAAACTGTGCCATTCCCATGTAGTATATACTAATGGTAGATACCCTGAATTTTTGTTTGTTTGTTTGTTTTTCTTTTTCTTTTCATTGTTGGTTAGGAAGGTTATTTTTTATATAAAATTCTGTCTAATGATACAGATAGCTTTAAAGGATGGGACTGTTAAGAATAGAACACAGATCTGACACTGACACAATTCGTTCTCTCTTCTCTTGTTCCTACTGCACTCAGTGCATGCTATTATTCATGTATTAGTATAGAGGTATCTTCATTTCTTAGCATCTTTTTTTTTTTCATAGAGTACTTTTTCATGAAACAGTTCTTGATAGTAAAGTCAGAGTGTGCCACAAGGATAGATACCTTTAATTCTCCATATCCTTACTGTAGTAAAGAGCAGATTAGATATGATGCCACTTCTATTTCCAACACACTGACAAATAAAATGGGTATGTATTTCCTGGTGGATAAAGAAAAATCTATATAGGGTAGAAACACACCCTAGAACATCTAAAACACCAACAACATCATAAACCTTTTTGATGATGGATTACAGGACTAGCACTGCCAGGTTCCCTGTCTCCTGGCATGAGGAGTCACACCTCTTGCCCGTCTCCCCCCTACAGCGGCCCAAAAGGGCACCGAACACACAAAGCACAAAAAGGCTCCACATTCCACTCCCAAAATGCCACAGAGCCTGTGTGCTATACTCACTCACTCACTCACTTTCCTCCCCAGGATCTCTTAGTGCCAATCAGGGAATAATGTGCTCCATGCTTAGGACATGGTGAACTAATCAAAGGAGTCAATGACACATTTGTGCAGTCTGAAAAAAAAAGTGTTATGAAGCAAACCCCCAATCCAATTTCTCCCCGAGCCTTAGGATTTCACACACTTTTAAGCCCTGAAATGTATGTTTAATTAGGAGTTCGTTAAAACGGATTAACACTATCTGCCATGCCTGACAATATTTAAACTGCCAGTTTATCCACATGCGAGAAAACGTGGTACAATAAATGGAAATTAGAATGTGTGCTTAGCCTACATCCAATTTTATCCGAGCGTGTTAACTACAAAAGCTTTAATTTTGCTATCATCTCACGGATCTCGCTTCGGTCGGGATTCTTTATTGAGTCCTTTCTGTGTGCAGCTGCCAAAGAAGGCCTTTGAAAAACAAATGCCTACAAAAGAAGAAAAGATTAATTTATCATTAAGGCAGCCCTTAATTGAAGTCAATTCTGAGCAGTCTTGAATTCAATTTCTGCTCATTATATTGAGCGTGCGTGGCTCGCTGTTCGAAGAGTTCAGGGTTTATTTGGCCGTGCAGTTTGGCACAGGCCAACCACATACGAGCAGCTATATGAGAAACCAAAATAAAACCTGAGCCTTAAAAAAAGGGAACAGAAACGTAAGGCTGACAATATTTAATTAATGCATTTCTCATAAACAGTGGTGGAGATGATGAGGTAATCTGCAAAATGTGTGATTTGCAGCATACAACTGACAGCACACACTCACACACTCCCAATATGATTATCCTACCCTCCTTCTGAGAACCATCCATGATAATAAATAACCCTATAGCTCTTTTGGCTTCTGTTTGCTTGTTTGTTTGACTTTTTTAAAAAGAATTTGGGGGCCCCACAAGGTCAAAACTCAAAGATTTCTATCATTTTAAGGGCATTTGGTCCCACCTAGATATAAACACACACACACACACACACACACACGCAGACACAGTACCCTGCCCTCCCTTTTCCACATAAATGAATAATGATGATAATAAAAGATGTTGCTAAAATTGGGCACAATAACAGCAAAATTTCATCAAGAGCCTCGCGCTCTGATTAATCTGCTCTTGCAAATCAGCGCGTGAGGGGAGCGGCGGAGGCGCGAGGCGGGAAGCGCGTGATTAACAACGTCGGGGACCGCTGTGGCGTTCAAGCGAGCGCATGCGTCTATATGAGTCATTGCGCATGCGTGGTTTGCACCGGACGGGCGCCTGGAGCAACTTCTCCAACTTCCTGCTGTCACTGATGTTAACCCTTTCCACTTGGGACAGAACAGGGTTCAGTGTACCTCCTTCATCCAGAGCCTTTGGAATGACAGAGACAACCAGACTGTAGTTGGTAAGTAAGGAGAAGGGTTCTCAAACTTTTTAAGAGCATTTTATTTTATTTGTGTGTTTGCTTGCTTGTTTGTTTGTTTGTAAGGGTACCCTTTAAATATTTTTTTAGCTCTAAAAATTTCCAAATCCTCTCCATATACAATCTATTTATTTATAATCCATCCTCATGAACTGCTTTATCCTCTATTAGGGTCATGGGGAAGCTGGAGCCCATCCCAGTCAATTCTGGGGTACACCCTGAAAAGCTCGCCAGACCATCTCAGGGCAACACAGACATACAACCACTCAGACTTACATTCACACCTGAAGGCAAACAAGGATACCCAATTAGCTTAATGTGCATGTCTTTAGACTATAGGAGGAAACCAGAGTACCCAGAGGAAACCCATACAAGCACAGGGAGAACATGCATACTCTACACAAAAACACCCTTTCCAGACACGGGGCTTGAAGCCAGTACCGTTTTGCTGTGAGGCGGTAGGGCACACCACCATGCCACCGTGCCAACCATATTCTATCCTATAATGTTAAAAAAGAATGTTTTTTTAATTTAAATGTGTATAGTATTTTGAGTAATCATGAAAATATATTTTTATCCTTCTGTAAATTTCATAACTTTAGTACTGTCATGATATTAGTTACTATGTCATTAGTGGACAAATTTTAATTTAAAAATTTACCTCTTCCGAGTCTTAGGACATGCATCCCCTGTCTAACTTGAAGACAAAGTTGAACTTCTAATTACCTAAAGATATGATTCAGCTAATCAGTGGCTTGCTTAACTGAATAACTTACTAGGATAGAGAGGGCACTCGTGGACTGCGGACAGACAAGCACACACACAATTTCCTGTGGAATGAAAATCGGTGCGTCACAGTACTACGTGTAACAAGTGAGTGCAAGTATGGAGAGTAAATGCAACACCAATCATTATGTATTATGTGCTAAATGCAGCTGTATAACACAGTAGTAGCATTAATGTGTAATAATGTGCTACTCATGATGTGGACTGCTTGAGTTTAAAATTTTTCCTTCAGTTTGCTAGTGTGTAATTATGTACAAGCTGGAGAGTTACTAAACCTAACCCGCATGTAAGTGAAGTTTAACTCAGTTCAGTGAACATCTGCTTGTAGTATTTATTCCCATTTTATACTCCACATGCTCAGGCCCTACACTTTTAATCAGATATATGAATTATAATGAAATAAACACATAGGTCTGTGTGAAGAAAGAACGTTCCTCTGAATCTTTAAATTTCCCTTATCTTTCTTTTCCAGTGCTGATGAAACTCTTTTTTTACAACGCTGAATTAGCTCTTGTGTTAAACTAATTACACTCTCACACTATTCATTTGTGTTGTACTGGGCTTAATGAAATGTTTGAGGTGTAAAAATGGGAAGAAATGAATTAATATATTTGTAAGCAGCTACAGTGGATATCAAATCTTTTAAAAGTTAAAGAAAGCATTGTAGACTCTATCAGGTGGACTAGTGGTCTTTATTACCATAATGCCTTCTAGTGTAAACTTAATGGCTGCCCTATCACCTTATTCCAATTTCTTTTATGTCTTCACGTGATCATCATATTCGTATATTATAATAACCCTCCACAACTTCTCTCTGAAAAATAAACATCACACAGATTTTTCTTCCCTGTTAGACTCCTAATTAAGTTTGTGTGTAATAGTCAGTTATACTGATTCGATTTATAATCCAAGAAAAACTGAGCTAGTTGTGGAACGATGAGTGCAGAGTACATTTCTGATCCATGGTCTTTCTAAAGCCAGTCAAGCCATAAGGGGCCGGAAGCAAAAGTGTGCCTGCTGGAGTGTGTGAGTGTCCAACATACCACAGTGTTCCAGACCCACTCTGTTTGTGAGATGGCCACTAGTGCCCTTCTCCTCATTAGGTTCTGGCTCCTTCTGATCTTCCACTAATCGTTTTTGCAATGAAAAAGTTATGTCTTTTTAATCACTCGCCGTTTTATATTTATTCCGTTTCTATGATTAAGAGCTGAAATCATCATTAGTCATAATTGCAACAGAAATGAGGCAGAATTATGCATGTGGTACAAGGCGCCTCCCGCCCCCTGCATCTCCATAATCAGAAAGACAACAAATGAAAAAAACAACAGATGGGCGATGAGAACAGGCTCAATGTGTGAGTTCTCAGCTGCCGTTCGCCCAAGTGCGATTCAGTACCATGAGTCACAGAAAGAGAGAGAGAGAGAGAGCAGACAACAGAGTTAAAAAAAATTATGCTCTCACTCTTTCCTTCTCTCTCACTTCCCTTCTGCATTGAAACCAGTCTGTCTGTTTGATGTGACAAAACAGATAATAATATCTCAACTGCTGAATCCTTGACACTGGTTACACAAGATATTAATAAAGATATGGCAATACAACAATTACAGCAAACTCCAGATAAAACAAGCAGGAAATGAACCTCTAAACACCTGATAGTCATCACTATATTACGGTGTCACTCAGCCTTCTCTTTTATCACGCGTGAAATAAAAGATTGCTCCTTACTTCCATCGTAATTAGTAAAGAAAAACCGTTAAGAAGTAAAGCTAAACATTTTACTCAAGAAATGAGCTGCTCAAGTACTGTAATATAATCAATTATTTATGAATACTTGCTTCTTTGGTTAATTTGGTATTCTATAAAAGTGAAACTGAAAATGTACATTTAATTAGCATTCATTTTATTAGATTTAGTTCCTGGTGTATGTAACAAATATAATCTGAAGTTTGCATGGGTTTGGGAAAAAATATAAAAACTACGTTGCAAACAAGATCATCTCATTAAGGGATATGCTTATGAGTGCTTTGATTTGACTGCTTTTAATGATAACTTACAATACGTTTAATAGGAATATAACTGCTGTATAAAGTTGTTTTTCTTCTGTTTTATCTTATGTGCTATCTGACCCCGGGGTTTTTAAAATGGGTTTGATGAAACAGTTGGATTATGTTCATAAAATAAATCTTTGTAGAGGTGGTCTGTGGGATTTATTTTACATGTAAAGTATTTTCCCCTGAGTTCAAACAAGTGAGAACACTTGATCTGACGTGCATTCCCCCCCCCCCAAAGTGATTTACACATTTGACAGAATCCAAACCAAGCACAGAACTGAATAGCTGAGGGGTAAAATATCTTGAACCTTTGATAATGTAATACATCATCTTTGATTTACATCTGTTACATACAGCATATTTGTTCTACAGTTACACTCTGCTCTTCATTAATAAGTTGAAGGTCCACACAAAGGTCACCCAGAGGTTGTCATGCCTAGGAGGTGAGAATAATCTGGACGTCCTGCCTGTGGTCTATCCTCTTTTCTCCCTGTGGTGTCCATCATCAAATACGACCTCCGATCTGTCCACTGAGGCATTAATGCCTTCCATGTCATTAGCCCCATAATCCCTGCACTCATTAGTGCATTAATCAAGGCTATGAACATCTGCGAGCACTGGAGATCTGTGTTAACACAAAGCACGCATGTACAAATGACACTTTCCCTTATTCAATGACAACAGCCTCCCTCAAGCGGCCTGAAGACCAGCCATGGCTTCTTTTACCCCTCGAGCCAGCGCAACACAAATTAGTGATGCCTCACTTTATCCAGAGACATCATTTGATTTTAACCTCCTCTGTCCAATTAACGAAATGTAGGTTGGGAAATAAATGGCAGACGCCGGGGCAAATTAATTATGTGTCCAGCAAGATGTTAGGCATGCCGAGCTGCCGTTGGAGGCCTGGGCAGACTGTGTGTGCCATATGGCTGGTGTGAGAGTGGCCATGTTTTGGGGGTGGATGATAAAACCCCTCAGATTCTCATAGATACTTTTAGGGTCATTAACTCTCCATGAGTAGGAACCCACTGCAAAACACTATGATGAACATCAGAGAAGATCCTGGGGTCTGTGGAAGGTCTGTTGGGAATTATCTTAAAATGTATAATGAAATGCATAGGATTGTAGGTACATGCTTTTCTCCCATTATTTTATTTTATTTTTATTTCGTTAAATGATGAATTATGCCTCAGTGATTTACTGGGCAACTGCTCCCTCTACAGGGAAAGAGAGAGCAAGTCTTGAATACCTCATTTTCACCATTTTATGTTCAGTACATTAGTACATTTAATATATTTAATATAAATATAAAGTATATTATGCAAATACATGTAAATGTAGCCTCTAGTGCTTTTAGACCTAGAAAGATTGCCTTTACATACAGTACTCCAATCACCAGAAATAATCAGGCTCAAACTGGATTATTTAATTATACAAGCATGTTTTAAATGTTTAATCATGTTATGTGGTATTGCAATCAGTTTATTTAAAGTCCTAAACTTACATATACCCTCCATTATGCCAAAGCCAAGAAAAGTTTGGTGTCTGTAGATTGCTTCTTTGACTCTACAGTGGAGCTACAGAGATGATGTAGCAAACTAGTAATGGAAGCTTATATCCTCCTATAAAGCATTATACAATTATACAAATCACATGTTAAATCACTAAAGTGGTAAATAACCTCTATCTATCTACCTATACACAAGTGAGTGCCCACACACACATATATACACTACACAAACATACTGTGTGTGTGTGTGTGTGTGTGTGTGTGTGTGTGTGTGTGTGTGTGTGTGTGTGTATATACATATATATATATATGAAGATAATTTCAAATATTTTAAGTCAAATACTCATACTCTAATTGATCTTTTACTTGACATTTTTTACATTTATTGTGTATTATTATTTACACTTATGTGCAATGTTAAACTGGGTTATTACTGTATATTTCTAACATTATAGTAATATAACTCTTGTAGCCTTTTTCTCACCTAGCAGTGAGGGCTTACCATTGACATATTTATTAGACATAAATAAATTAACTGAAAAGTACAAAGTGTTGTGGGTACAGAATGTTACTTAAATGTTGATGAACGTGTCATATAATCTGGATAGAAAGGTTTGTAGTAAAATGTCTGCATCTGTTTATGCATAACTTTACATTTGTTTTCCTGGATCCAGCCAGCTTAACATGTGACAATTAGGCATCCAGGTTTCATTTCCACATATTTGGCTCAGACAGAGATTTATAGAACACAACTGTCAATGTCAACAGTCATGTATCTTTTTGTGTATATAAACAGAAAGTGAGCCTTTATACAAATGTAGTGTTCTTTCAATAGGTTCTTGTAAAAGACAGATATTACCAGTGTTTAAAAGTTCTTAACATACTCTATGTACTTGCAGTAAAGACAGCATACTGTATAGATGCAGCACACAAGAAGCAACTGGCAAAAATGTTTCCCAACACAAGAGGTAACATCTGCTTATAATATTACAGAGATGTCAATCTGAATGGGACTAAAATGAGAAGACCACCCTTGAGTTTAAGGGGTGGAGTGAGATATTTTGCACTAGAACTTTCCAAGGTGGAGAAGCAAAAAAAATACTGACACTGCTAATCCAGAAAGAAATTAAAATACTCTCGACCACCAATAAATGCTAGAATTACACCAACACCCCTTGTAAAACTAATGCCATCCTAATAGAGCTCACATAATATATGTGTGTTTGTGTTAAATAAAATACATGAAAATATATTTACATGGTTTTGCTGGGAAAGGCCTTGTGGAGCAGGGTTTCATACAGCGGTTGGTCTCTTGTTCACAGAATTGTAACAACAGCACTTTCCCCCTAAATATTCAGCGCTGTTGGATAGTTTTACTTGGCCTTGTGTATGTAATGTGGCTCCAATGACGTCTGTATGAACTCAAACTCATGAATGTCTCAGCATCTCTGTTCACACTGTGATCCATATACTTCTTTATAAACATGATGGTTGCCACCTGCTTCAGAAACACAGGAGCGGGTGATGGTGCATATGCACACACCAGAGAGGTTATAACTTTTATATCTAAGGATCCAACAGTGGCAGTGTGGAAGTACTGGGGTTGAAACCCCACGACTTTCTGATGAGTAACCCCAAGCCTGAATCAGTGAGCCACTATTGTCCTTCCTATGTATACAGTAGTGTGCAGTGAAGATTATACACCACCAATTTTGTCTGAAAGGGCTCCTAATAAAAAGAAGAAAAAATTACTTCTCTATAATTTTTTGGTGAAAATGGACTGAACAATGTTCTTGTAGGCAATGAGAACCAAAAAAATAATTCCGACAAGAATATTGAGGTAAAAGTGTGGCTGTTAAACAAAAACACTGAAAATACCAATTTGAAATTGAAAGGTGTAGCAATTTTTTTTTTTTTTACTTTAACATAGCATGAATGAACTTCAAACCATATGGAATGGTTTAGCGAGTGAAGCAATAAAAAAATGCAGTGATCCAGTGATGATTATACACTTAACAAAATGAAGATAAATCAGAAACCAAGTACTATTCAGGTATAAATTTCATGTAATATTGGATCATATTGACGAGAATAAGTAAACAAACAACAATATATTGTAATGACAAAAATAACAGTCTCTTTTTTTCTCTTTTACTTGTCAGAATATTCATTCATTCATTCATTCATTCATTCATTTATTTATTTATTTTGGTTCTCATTGCCTATAATAGAATTATTCAATACATTTTCACCAAAAAATTATAGAGAAGTATTTTTACTTTTTTTATAAGGAGCCCTTTTAGAGAAAAGTGGTAGTGTAGAATCTTCACTGTACACTACTGTATTTCCGAACACCACTGCTGAGTTCTTGAATCTGATTGGTCCGAAGTAACAGCTTACAGTTTTATAATGAATCCACTTGTCCAAATAAATATTTTTTCTTTATTGACAACCTACTGAAAGACTTGCACAGAATAGCAGAAGCTCCACATTAGCATGACCGCATTGGTAACCTGACAATGCTTATAGCTTATTTCACTATAATGTCCAATTAATGGTACATTATCTCATTTATTACACAGACATGCTCTATAAAGCAGTTGTCTGGAATGAAGAAATAACAAACCTAAACCTAACTGTTCTGTGATAATACCCTAACCAATCGACCAGAATTGAGTGTTTAAATGCAATGCAATTAAAATGAATAAAAGTTTGGCATGTTGTTGTTCAATCAAAAAAAAAATAATAAGTTGGCGTTGGTGGATTTTTATGGAACAAGAGAAATAATATAAAGCATTCGTAGGCCAACATGTACAGGATAGCCAAATCACACCACCTGATTTTTCTACTGACCAAAATGTTTTATTACATGCACCAATAAGACTGAAATATGACTTCTTATATCTTGCTATATTAACCACTGTATTGTTTCTAATGTGTTAATAACAAAGTATTTTCACCTCATTTTTTTACCCAAGGTTTGTGGTTTCCTGTTACGCAAACAAATATGTTCCTTCAAACAAGAAAATGTACCTCTTACATATAATATCCTCTGGAGACCCAACTGTCCTCATATAAGGATATCATATTTTCTCTCTGAAATATCACTGTGTGTATTTCATTGAAAGATCCTCGTATAAATGCAGTTTGGTGTTAATCTTTTGCCAAACTTCCTCTTTAAAGATGGTGATCAATTTCAATACTTATCAATTGGTAAGGAACAGAAGTGGTGTGAAGAAATGCCAAGACTCACAACATTATGGTTTGGGTCTTAGGAGGTTAATCTGCAATACACTTTCCTGTTTAGAGGAACCTCTGTGAGTGTAACAGGAAACTGCAGTTACTTTTGTTCGATGAACATACATAATGAATACAGTTGTGGTAATGTTTTGGTAACAAATTTACCTTTCAAAAACAGGTTAAACTGCACTAATTAAAGTGTGAAAAGTTTGGCAGGATGCAACAAGCTAGTAGTCTTCTTTTGATTATCCATT
>JAQMYF010000006.1:14232096-14254125 GCA_030014195.1 Neosilurus mollespiculum
CGCCCTCTCTCTCACACACACACACACACACACACACACACCTCCATCACCCCACTGCAATTTACTAAAAATAACTATATTTAATTTATTAGTAAATAAGTTAAAAAACATTTAATAAATAACTATAAAAAATGACTTTATGAAACCAAAATCAAGTTTTAAATCTGTTTATTAATCTCAGGTTATGCCTGTATATGAACTATTAAAGAAACAACAACATTAGAATAAAAGCACATAAAAATTGGAACTTTTTTATTAAAAAAAAAATCATTACAGCAATAATTACCCATGCTGTTATACCAAACAAGCTTACCTGTAATATGATTCGAGAATTTATGTAGTATAAAATGTATCGACACTCTTTTTCTGTTACATGTTAAAGTTCATTTTCAAATTATTGCATTTTGTCCAACTGATTAATTTACCAACTACTAAATATAAACGTACAAACTAATATTAAACGAGGAAGAAACAGTTCAAGTGGGTTTGGAAATTTGCCCTATACAGTACATTCTAATGCACCAAATTATAGTGGTGGCGTAATGGTTAATGCAATGGGTTACTGATCCAAAGGTCAGCGGTTCAATCCCCACTATCACCACTGTTGGGCCCTTGAGCAGTTGTATAAAAATGAACATTATAATCCGCTCTGGATAAGAGTGTTTGCCAAATGCTGTAAATGTAAATGATAGATTCTTTGATAGTTTTAAAAACAGACACCTCCAGTAGAGGATGGATAGATGTATAAAAAGTGCATACCAGGTCTCCCTAAGCAAATAGACAGCGGTCTGTGACCTGAAATTCAGATGGAGAACAAAGAGAAAGAAAAAGCACAGAATATCAATGTGTGAAAAAAGTGTGTGTTTGAGAGAGAGAGAGAGAGAGAGAGTCTAGCAAAATGAGTCAGAATGATGAGCAACTTGATTTAAAAAAAAGTAAAAGACCAAAAAATGGAATTTTTGAATGGAAATTGGGAAAAAAAAATAAATTATTTAATTCTGTATGACCACCAGATGTCGCCATTTCTTGGTTTGATTTTTCTCGGTCATCCAGCTAAGTTATTAAATTTAGCTGTGTCTAATTGCGTTGTTACAATCAGCTGTTCCTTATTTCGATTACTATTTAAATACTTTGTTCTGCTCCACTCCTTGTGGAGTTCTTGTTTTTGCCACAACGAACAACTTGTCTGTGTTGCAGACCCCCAGTTGTGTTTTTGAGCCGTGCCCATATCCTTGCTATAACCCTGTTTGAACTGTGTGGATTCCTTACTGATTTTTTTTTTTGTGTGTGTGTGTGTGTGTGTGTATGTGCTGTGAAAGGAAGTTTGATTTTCTGGATTTTTCCTTTAGATTTTTGGACTGTCTGAATCATTTTCTGTTTTCGCTGACATTAAAACTTCTCAACCTTACTAACGCCTTCTGCAAGTGTGTTCAACCCTGGCTCACTTGTCTCTCAATCAGCAGACCCGAGTTCAGTTCCCACAAGTGGTAAATATCATAACACATATATGTTCCAGCTTTGTTTGTTCACTGTGAAAATCCCCCAATTCCCTCTCTGTCCCTCCATGCTTGCACATGCATTTCCTGCACTCCAAATAGAAAGGCACCAGTTGGCCATAAGGTTCAAAGCGAGAAAGTCACCTACCACTATGCCTAACCACTGTGCCCCTGTGTATTATAATTGTTTACAATAATCCATTAATTCATTATCCATACCGGGTAACAGGGTGGTGTAGTGATTAACACTTCCACCTCACAGCAAGAAGGTCCTGGGTTTAAGTCAGCTGACATGGATTTCAGCATCCCTGTGATTCTAATAAGGGATAAAGAGGCTCGGGAAATGAAATCATCTGTACCACTTATCCTATTAGGGCCATGGGGAAACCTGGAGCCAATCCCAGATGGGGTACACCCTGAGCAGGTCACCAGTCTATTGCAGGCATTTGTTTGTTTGTTTGGGTTTTATTTTTGAAAGCAGTACTGTAAGACTCGTGAAAACTTCTAAATCCTATAATAAGGACAATATATTGATTTTTGAAAGAGCATTAACAGTGGTACTCAGGTACTCTGGTATATTTTTATCTATCACCAATATTTATCCCCCTAACAGCCCATCAAAATGATTAAAAACCTCACATTTTCAGGTTTTGTTAATGGCTTCATGCATTTTACACATGTTTTTGAGCATTTAAACTAATCATTACTTAATTTTTAAAAGTTTTAATATATACTTACATCTTTACACCTGTTTTCATGTGTATACATAAAATATATGGCCAAAGGTTTTTTTGATAACATTTTTGCTGTTATAATAACCTGCACATTGGGAAAGCTTTCCAGTAGATTTTGTAGTGAGGCTCTGGGGATTTGTCTATTTAGCCACAGTACCATTAGTGAGGTCAGCAGTGATGTTGGGTGAGGAGACCTTGGATGCAGTTAGCATTCCAGTTCTTCCCAAAGGTATTTAACCCTAATCAGGACTTTACTCTGTAGCTACGTTAAAGGTCATTTGGATTCCATCGGACCCTATGAATGACAAAACGAATTTTTTGGTTGGTGTTCACTATATACCCTTTATTGTTTATTGTTTGTATTATATATATAGTGTAGTAATAACACATTGGGTCCATTAGACACCCATGAACTCAATACTTTTGTGGTAGCAACAAAACAATACAGTGTTCATAAAACAATTTAAATACTTGGAATGATATTACACCTTTGAAAAAAAAAAAAATCTACACACAATAATCACACATATCTTAACATATGATCTAAGTAAGACTTCTGCAACTGTGAATCTTTGTCTTTGGGCCATTCCTCTGCTGGTTCACTTCTTAAATGGGAAGGGATTAGATGTAAACACCTGGGGTAAAGCAAATTGGACCCCAGACACAAAACATATCCTGGAAAACACATCAAATAAAACCCACATCTTATCAAAATGTACACAACTATTTGCCTGACGAATACATAACACCATGACCTGACAGCTCTTTTATTAGAAACATACCAGCTGAATCAAATTGCTGGGGGTCCACTGGACCCCAAAATCCTGAACAGGGTTAATGGAGTTCAGATCATGGCTATCCACATTACAACAGTTTTCCTATTGCAACTTTGGCAAACCAAGATTTCATGGACCTTGTGTCATGCTGGAACAGATTTGGGCCTATTCAGTAAATGCTAATTGTAATGCTATATGGCAAGCAAAAACATTCTATGCCAATACATCCAACTTTGTTGCAACAGTTTAGGGAAAGTTCACACGTGTGTGATGGTCAGTTTTGCACAAAAAGGGGTTTTAAACATTATTCAGTATTTACTTAACAATGACACGAAGTTATAAAGTCGAAATCAAAAAACAATCTAAATGTACAAAAACCTTAATGATCTGTTTATTTTCAGCTTAATTGTCTTTCATTGGCACCAGTAAAGCTGTACATACTATTTGAGTGTCAGAGAACCTGCTTTTTTCACTGGATCTCACCTGGATAATCATTCTTAGTCTCGATTCTCCCACCCATGTCTTTTTTCTAACCCCACTTAGTGATTATCATTTTTCCTTTTGTTTGCCATGTCCTTATAAAGTCCTGCAATTGTAACAATTGCATCCATTTACTATGCTATCTCTCCTGTCCTATCTCTTCTAGTCTTTGTATTACGTTTGTGTAGCTTCTCCCAATGTCTTTGTGTTCTGACCTTGAATTTGGGATTTGCCTTTGTCAATGCTTCTTCCACCCACACAATCACAATGACTCTTAAGATGTTTACACCCTCTCCCCTTGGAGTATATTTACAATTTTCATATAATTTAACTATTTTCTTTTTGCCTGTTCACTACTTTTCTCATTCTGTTTCCAGTTTTCTGGGTTTGTAACATTTATATGTGGGAGGCACGGTGGGGTAGTGGTTGGCACATCTGCCTCACAGCAAGAAGGTCCTGGATTCAAGTCCTGGGCTTGGCGAGGGCGGTTCTGTGTGGAGTTTGCATGTTCTCTCTCTCTCACAATTTAGCCACTGGAGTGCAGTAGTGTACAGCTTGCTAAATAGAAGTTATTACAGTTTAACCCACTGTTGTACTTCACATTCATCTCTACCGCCAAAGCTCATTCATAGGTCTAATTTCATAGCAAACTTATGATCCTCATTTACTCTCATTGCTTTAATATTACTCATATTATTGTGCATTCATGCTGCGGTTTTGACAGTTTTCTTGCTGCTTAATGTTCTTCTTTATGTTGGCATAATAGTTAGCCCTAACTTGTGCTTAATCCAAATGTAGAATTTGTCTTTTTAAACTCTCTGATTGTGTATACCAGAACCAGATACCATGGTGCATTATAGTGTGATACCTGGAATGCAAAGATAGGACTTTTATGTGAACAGGAAACCAGTGAAAGGGTCACATGAGATATAACTTCAGCTGCAGTAGGTCATAAACTAGGAGTGTGGTTCATTCAACCAGAACAGTGTTAGCATTCAGCAGCAAGTTAATCCTTTGTCAGCTAATCAGACGCCTCCAGGGTCAGCTGGTTAGAAGAACTGATACTGCAGACATGGCACCAAGCACTGTGTGTGTGTGTGTGCGTGTGTGTGTGTGTGTGTGTGTGTGTGTGTGTGGGAGTGTGGACTTGTACGTGCTACACATTAAGGACTGTAATGCATTTTTAACCAGCAGAGTGAGGATATTTTGGTGAAGTGAGGACATTTTGGCTTCTTCAAAGGGTTGTTTGAGGATTAAGATTTGGTTTTAGGGTTCGAGTTAGAATTCAGGGTGTGGGTTGGGGTTAGGCATTTAGCTGTGATGGTGAAGTTTAAGCAGAAGGGGCTAGGGAATGCATTATCGCCAAGCAATATCCACACAAAGATAAAAGTACAAGACTGTCTGTGTGTATGTATGTATGTATGTATGTGTGTATGTGACAGAGAGAGAGAGAAAGAGAGAGAGAGAGAGAGAGAGAGCAGTGACACAATGGGTGTTTCCTCACCACTCAGGTGGAACAGGTAGCTGACAGTTTCGCCTGTACACAGCATGTTGTGTCATGCACATGTCAGCACTGTAATGGCAAAATAAACCTGCTCTCGGTGTGACCCAGGTGCAGTCATTTACACATCCCCAAAGGAAGATACATCTAAAAGTCTAAGGATGTGCTCCTGTGGTGTTGTGGACATACTGTGGTTGACTTTTCCTCACTGTTTTCCCATAGTTTTCTGAAGAGTTGTTAAATTGTTTTCTTTTCTCAAGCAATATTTGATCAGAATTACACAAGTCATTTTGACCTCAAGCAATTTTCTTTAAATAAAAAAGTATATGGTGATTAAATTACTTGCTGTTACATGCAATTAATATACTCAAAATAATTACTGTGATTTTTGTTGGGAAATAAAATGATTTGCCACATTTAAATTAGGATTTATTTATCTCACTACTCCATGACAACTGACTTCATAATACACACACACAACGATTCACACTCACACATATGGGCAATTTGGAATTCGCCTAATGTGCATGTCTTTGGACTGTGGGACGAAAACGGAGTACCCGGAGGAATCCCACGTGAGCACGGGGCAACATGCAAAATTCAAAATGAAATGTCTTCGCCAAGCCCGGGACTTGAACTCAGGAACTTCTTGCTATAAGGCTGACATGCTAACCACTACCCGACCATGGCTTGAATTAGTTTCACAATGCACAAATTTAAGTGACTAGAAGAAGTTTCGCTGAGGGTTGTGTAGGAAAGGTCATTACTAAAATAAACTCACAAGAAAGTAATTTAGTGCAACTTCAGTCAAAATGCACTAGGAATGACTGAGAAGTGGCCAGGGGCAACCTTTCCCACAAGATGGTGATCTCGAACCAGTTGTTTAGGTGCTGACTTGGAGTTTTCATTTTTGTGTTTGCACCTACCCTTGGTAACCTTTCAAGTGCAAGCACACTTTGCTCTCTTTGTTCTAATTTCTATTTACCTTAAGACTGTTGCCATTTCAATCCTCTGAATAATCTGCAGACAATACTGTTGTGTGCATTTTTACAACCTATTAGATGAAAGCCACAATAGATTATCATATCCGATAGAGCCCCACACGGTTTAACACAGGAAGTTCGATTGTTACCACAGGAAGTTTCTGGCTTTTCGTTTCCTTTGGAGCTCATGAGTAGAAGACACAACAGTGGCAACCAGTGGTTTCAGATGTAGAAGCAATGTCTGGAGCATTAAAAACACAGATAATTGAAATAAAGACATAAAAGACTATTTTTACTCATTAGATTAAAATTAATTTTATTCATTAGCATTCACGTTAAAAGGATATCTTTACAGTCTGAAATCAACATGACATATAACACAATTTTATGAGCACATTCTCATAACTCTCTCTCTCTCTCTCTCTCTCTCCCCCTCTCATTGGATGAACCACTTAATCCTACTAAGGTCGCGGGACGGCTGGAGCCTATCACAGCCGACAGCAGGCCAGGCTGGGGTACACCCTGAACAACACACACCCAACTATTCACACTTACACCTAGGGGCAATTTTGGACAGCCAATTAGCCAGATGTGAATCTGTTTGGAATGTGGAAGGAAACCAGATCACCTGGGGGAAACCTCAAGCAAATTCCACACAGAAATGCCCAAGCCGAGGCTGGGACTCGAACCCAGGACCTTCTTGCTGTGAGGTGGACATGCTAACCACTATGCCACCATGCCTCCTGTCATGAGAACAAGGATCAATAAAAGATGTGGTGTGCAACTGAGGAATATGCTGATGGCACCTGTCCACTTACTCAGTGTAGTTTCAGTAGCCTGAACATCAGTTGGGTGAAATTTGAAACCATCTGTTAGAAGAAGTTAAAGATACAACAATATAAAGCATGCTTTGTGCTTTTATTATTTTGCCTCTGATTTGTGCTTCTTTCCATAAGGACATAAAGTGACAACAGATATCTACAGTACAGCTTTAGCTGACATCCTTGCTGTGACATAGATCATGCAAATGGCATGCATCTAACACACACACACACACACACACACACACACCTTGCACTTGTATCTCTTGCTGCAAATGAAGCTCTTGTTTTTTCCACCCACATGAAGCCTCCTTGTGGACTTTAATTGCTGATTGTTTCATTGGTCTTTTATGTAGGCTAAACACAAAGAATATTATGCACTCTTAATGCAACATAAGCATCATATACAGTTCTGCTTATATTACAGTTAGGCAGGGTGCAAAACCAAAATTCTACTTCCAGCTCTCTTGGTACAAAATCATATACAGGGGTCAGAATGATTCATTGACAGATGCTATCAAATTAAAAGGAGGTGCTATGCATTCTATACATCAGCATAAGTGGTGTACAGTTTGGCTGTGATACAGTGGTGTCATATATAGTATTGTCATGTAACTTCAGGACGTGTTTGTGTTTAAGTAGTAGCGCAATCCAGACCTAAGCATACTAGACATTTTTAGGCTGTTCATCAGCAAGTCATCAGTAATGTCCAAACAGTGAGCTTTTCCCACAACCTGTCAGTAAACATTTGAAATGTACTTAAAGTGAGCACATTTAATCAGTACTAAGCTTCTTACATAAAACTTAAAAAAAAAAAAAATTATAATAATAAAGCTATTGGGACACTGGAAACCAGCAGGACGGCACAGTGATGTAATTGTTAGCACATCCTCCTCGAAGCAAGATTTGATTACTGGGCTTGGGCATTCCTTTGTGCAGTTTACATGTTCTCCCCGTGCTTGCATGGGTTTCCTCCAGGTACTCCAGTTTCCTCCCACAGTCTAAAGCCGTGCACACTAGGTTAACTGGCTCTTCCAAATTGACCCTAGGTATGCGTGAGAATGTGAATGGTTGTGATTGTGTGATTTGCCCTGCGATAGTATGGTGAAGTGTTCAGGGTGTACCCCGCCTTCGCCCAGCATCGGCCGTATGACATTAATGAAATACCTATGTACACATCTAGTGTGAGAGCTACATAATGTGTAGTACCATTTAAAAAAAAAAAAAAAAAAAAAACAGACTAAAGTCTTCCTTTATTTTTGTATTACATCACATATGTAATGTAATGTTTTCAATTAATTAGCAGTGTACATATTCATAAAGATTAACTCAGAATAAAGTGAAATAACACAGCACAACAGGTGAAGTAACAGAGCTCCTGTTCCTACATGGAATTAACATACTTCCTGGATGATCAGATCACTAGTGGACAGCCAAGACATGTAACTGCTCACACCTGCCATTATGATTGCTTTTCCAGCGACCTCTTGTGATTGGATATCATACACTTGTGTGAGGCTGTCATGTGCATTTACTAGGGCAGTTGCTGATGCTGCATTTATTTTCAAGCAGAAATGTCCCAGGAATCATATATATACAGTCATATACAGTATAATAATCATCTTATTTTGATTTTGATATAATGTATTAATCCCGCAAGGGAAATTTTAGTTCTGCATTTTAACCCATACAAAGTGAGCACACACACACGTAAACAGTGAGCACACACACTCGGAGCAGCGGGCTGCCACACATTGTGGCGCCCGGAGAGCTGATGAGGGTTAGGTGCCTTACTCAAGGGCACTTCAGCCATGAAGGTGGATAAAGGGAAGCAATTAATAGCAAGTGACTGGCATGTCGGAAACAATCTGGCCAAATAATTTCTTTACATCTGCTTCATAAATAGAAATAGATCTCAAAGAGACAGTCCATCAACTAGTTGGCTAGCTACCATAAAATTATTTGTACATCTATCCATTCTAGCCTGCTTATCGATCAGATTCATGGTGAAAGCTGGCACCTACACCAGCTGACTTGGGGTGGGGTACTCCCTAAACAGGCTAACATAGACACAACAACCATCCACAATCTCTTTCACATCTATAGGCAATATGGGCAATTAGTAGCAAGATTTAATCTGCATGTGTTGGACTACCAGTAGTAACTGGAGCAGCTGGAGGAACCACACACAAGCATGAGGAAAACATGTAAACTCCACAGTGGCCCTGGACGACTGTGGGGGTTCTTGCTGTTATGTGACAGTGCTAATCACTGATGTCTGCTGATGATGACACTAACACTATTTGAAGCTAAAAGTGCAAATTTATGTGGCAAACACGGACAAGCAGAGTACTACACACTGTGAAACGTCCCAGCGTGGTTATACTTAAAGACAGTTGGTTACAAAATTTAAAAAAATTCTGTTGATTTAGTTGACAAATTGAATGTAAAGGATACCTCGCATACCTTTCTAACATTTGGGTGCCTTAACGTGTTCACAGCAACGTTATTTTAAATGAAATAAATGAGTGTTTCCCCATAAGGAAAAATCATAAGACAGGCTCCACTGTTCTTTTCCCATACATGAAAGGCAGACTGATCTCACGTGGATTTGTGCGATTACTGGAATATGAGGCATCTTGCACGGACTGCATGATTTCTGCAGGATCTAGGGATGTTTGCTTATATACTTCACTCTGGTAGGTGCATTTTGTGTTCGGCTAAAGCTGTGGTTTGATGTGTTCAGGGCTAGTGCAAGGTTAAGATGACTGATTGCCTTTAAAGCTATACATGGCATATCCGGCCGAGATTTTAGTGGTATAGAATAGATAGATTTTGATTTAAAAATTCAACTTTTTGCTGATTTTTTTACTATGATACCTCCCTGGAGTTACAGTTAATTTTAGCTGTAAACGTTTTATTTTTCTCGTGAATATGCATGAGGTGCATGAATACGAACTACAAATTGCATGTGCGTGGGAAAACAGCATTGACGCCGTGATGGAGGTTGTGACTGTACTCGCTTGTTTACATTACAAAAACACATATATAATTCCTAATTGTGTGAATTTGCGGTAGATTGGAAATTGGGACATATTCTTTGAGACACATCACTGATGGGATAGTGAACAAGACATAACAAGACAAAGGCAAAACAGGGAATCGGTGAATTAAAAGATTAATAAAAAAGATTTGGTACCGGTACAAAAACAGCTGGTAACTGGAAGTGGAAGGTGCACTGTCACGGCTGGAGAAGCACAAAATCAAGGTATCAAGGTATTAACAATTGCACCTGCAGACAAATAAAGTTGGGATTTGAAAAGTTTATGAAAATAACAGCAATCTGTTAGTTTTTATTGGGGTTGGGGGGAGTTGGGGTGTTATATCATCACACATTCAAAATAAAGTTAATATTTTTGCATAACAACCATATTACTCTGTCACACATTTCTCTCTATTCTATCTCTCAAAATGCTCTTCAATAAAAATCTTTTCTCCCTTTCTCTCTGTCTGAGTCTTTTTCTCTCTTTCCTTTCTGATTCAGTAAATTCTCTGGTGCCAGCTGGCCTATTTCACTTTCCTGTCATCGCCATTGTTGTTGATAGTCCAAAAATAGCGTCACTTTTAGGCAGGGAAAAGCAAAGAGTGTGTACTCTTTTGCCGATTTGGAAATTAAATAAAGTATTTGTTGTATATTTAAATACATTTGTTATGTGAATGACCTCAACTGTGTAATTAGCAGCAAAGTTTTGCCTCTATCTTAAGTTCTGATATCAGCATTTATAGCTTTAAGCACTTTTGGAACACCACTTGACAAGGGCTAACTATTGTATAAATGAGCAGTAACTTTGTATATGTGTCATGCCACACTAATGATGAGAATATAGGAGTATATAATGATCAGTTGTTGTCATATGGCTTTTTGTAAAGAGCGTAACTGCATAACGGGTCGCGTCACACATCTCGCAAACCACAAAGGAACCTATCAACCATACTAGCTATCCTAGCATCCTAATGATCATTGCACACGAAATGTCACAAAAGTCGACAGCACATTAAGATCTAAAGCTATGCCGCTAAAAACACTAACTTTTGCATGAACAGTTCCTACAATACAAGGTTTCTAAATTTTGGTGTCACAAGTGTTATGCAGTTACGCGCTTGTTTTCAAAACGAAACGCCAGAGGACTTGTCATCTGCTAAGCGAAAACACTTAGCATGGCAAATGTATTCTAGTACAAGCACCTTATTTGATGATGTTTCACCCAAGTTTGCCACACCAGATGTACACAAATGACAGAGAACAGTACATTTTCATTTACAGCATTTGGCAGCAACTTACAATTATCATTTTTATACAACTGAGCAATTCAGGGTTAAGTGCCTTGCTCAAGTGCCCAACAGTGGTGATGGAACTGCTGACCTTCGGATCAGTAACACATTGCCTTAACCACTAAGCTGTGACATGTCACGCACACTTCCGCTGTGTTATGCAGTTGCGTGCATATACTGAGAACGTGAGGGTGACTGTCATTTCTGTCTGAAATCGAGAATAATACCACTGCATCGTAAGTAAAGGTAATTTCTCATAATCACATTATTCATCTACTTATTGTTTTAAACGAAAATGTTTGCTTTCCCCCTCATGGTTTGATTAAACAGCACAAAAGTATTTCAAGCTTCTGGTTTTGCACATGTATGTATTTTTAGTGTACCTTTATTTGCAGATTTTGGAAACTACTGATGATGACATCCTCATCAAGTTCCCGAGGAAGCAGGATGACTACTACACCTTCCCAGTAGTGGAAGACGTTGCGTGGGTCCCTGTTGAGGATGTCGCTCTGCTTGACCCTCCCATCATAAATGCCCGCGGGCAGCATTTCTTTGAGGATGTTTAATTGACTACCAAATAAATATGACATCACTGATCATGTACTTTGCTTTTGTTGAGTGTTTATTTGCCAGAGAGAGAGAGAGAGAGAGAGAGAGAGAGAGAGAGAGAGAAAGAAAGTCTGTATGGTACAGACTATGAGTGTATACTTTTTCGTGTCACAGGTCACATAGTTACATCAATGTAAGTTCCCTATCTCTAGCAACCATACCTAAGAATTTTAAATCTGTACCTTTAGTATGTTATTATAGAACACAGAAAGTTTATGTTGTGAAGATTTATGGCACAGATTTTTCCCTGGGTTTATAAACAAACAAACAAACAAACAAAAAAAACGGGGTGTAACTGTGTTACGGTGTCACAAAAGAGAAACATCTCCACATCAACCTCAAATCACAGCTTGCAACTTCAGCTCTGTCTTTACCTTCAACTGACATTCTGGATTTGAGCTATGATAGACTGGCCATAAAATCTGAGTTCTACTATGGCACAGGTGAACGTCTGTCACTGTGTAACACAGCTGGTTTTTTTTTTAAACAACAGAAACCAATGCAGAAAATCCAGCTTGGGCCGACCTGCTTCCAGCCGTCCGTAAACACAGTTGAATGCTGGCAATTGGAAATAATTTTCAAATGACTGCTCCTAATGCCACATTTATTGACCAGTTTATTCATTCTTTCATTCTCCAAACCACTTAATCCTACTATGGTCGCAGGGAGGCTGGAGCCTATCTCAGCCGGCTCAGTCACACTCACAACCATTCACCAACTAATCTGAAATCTGGAGTAATAACCTGATCATCCCAGGCTGAAGTCAGTCATCTCAAACTGGATTTTTTTTTTTTTTTTTAAGCGAGTGCATTTGAACGTGCACGTGACGTGGATATCTAACGGTATGGACCACAATAGCGTCATGATGGTGTGCACGAGCTAATCCTCTGCTTATAGCACGAGCCCGTGCGTTAGTCCGCAGCTCGTGCCTCCTCCTCTGAATGGAGTTTCTGATCACATGACCGAAAGTGGCCGATTTGGGCTCGTGCAGAGGGAGCGCGTTCCAAAAAGAAATCAGCCTACATTTCCCAAAATCCAATTTCACTCCAACATTTAATCCCATTTTCTTTGAGTTTGACTGCAGAAGGGGTTTTTTCCCCCTTCCAACCGAATACATTTGTGTTAGACTGGAAGAATTTCGGCGGAGGAAGTTTAATAAGCGGCCCGACATGGATATTGGGAAGCTGGGACGGAGCGGAGAAAACAGAACCCGACGGGGAGATGATTTAATTCTCTAACGCGGATAATTCGAGGTTTCGAGGGCAGACCTGGTGGATTTTGACGACTTCTCAGGAGCCTCTGTCTCCGGTTTGCTCTCTGGAGTTGATTCAAAGTTAAGGGGCAAAATGGCGGCCGATTCCGTGCAGGTAAGAAAACTTTAAATTTCTCTCCTTAAACCCTCTGAGTTTCATAATAACGCCAAGTATTCACAATTTCAGGACTTTGTTTTATATCGAGGCTTTTATAAGAGTTATTTTTGTATGTAGTTGAGCCATATTAAAAGAGTTTTCCCACTGGAGCTTAAGGCCTATAGTAAAGACCTGCCGAATCCCAAATGTCCCAGCGTTCCCTACACAAGGCTTCTACATAGTGTACGACTTACAGGCACTGTCCAGCCTATAGAGCACCCTGTTATTCCTGCAGGGAAACACTTAGGATTCAACCAGTGATCAGAAACCCAACTGTTGATTCAGACTGGGGTCAATGTAATTTTTTTCACTTCACAGTGTATTTGTGAAAAATTATTTAAATATAATTTAGATGTGTATCTTGATTTTTAATAAGCCCCCAAACCAAACAAACAAACATAAAAAAATCCCTCTAAAGGA
This sequence comes from Neosilurus mollespiculum, assembly GCA_030014195.1. Classification (NCBI taxonomy): domain Eukaryota; kingdom Metazoa; phylum Chordata; class Actinopteri; order Siluriformes; family Plotosidae; genus Neosilurus; species Neosilurus mollespiculum. The sequence goes on from JAQMYF010000006.1 coordinate 14,245,658, forward strand.
ATAGTATGAAAGGAAAAAGCACACAGTTGTAGCCTAAATCTGGGCTTGGGAATAACCAGTCTAATAGCAAAATTCTGATTTTTTGTCTGGGTGTATTTTATACTCTCTAAAATGTATTTTTGGGTGGTAGAGGAAATCTACTCGGTTAGAGGATTTATAGTCAGAGGAAAATGTTAGATATCAGGGGGTTTTGACAGCAAAACTCCATGCTGTCCCACCCATGAGCTGTACTAGCTGATTCTTTATGGCTGAGGTAATGTTAATGCTCTAAAGGCCTGGACACACACACACACACACACACACGCGGTTTCTGTGCCTCAATCATCTTTAATCACATTTGCTTTCACAAATAAATTTGGACTGATTTCTGTTCCATACCAATTTAAAAAAAAGCAGCTACTTGAATAGAGTTAATAGCTTTGACTTCAATGCATGGCTTTACTTTGAACACAATACTTTAAAAGTTGTAGTGATTTGGCAAAATGAACCACTAAAACAGTACATATTACAATTACAATACAATTCGAAAAATGTAAACATCCATTTAACTAACTAACTAAATAAATAAATAAAGGCAACACAAAACACCTGTAGTAGTAGTAGTAATAATAATGTTGTTCATAATTCTCAGGTGTTCAGAAGTGAAATCCAGAGTTGATGGTTACACTAAAGTTCATCTGTTTATCTCTACTGCAATCTGACCCAGCCAGGCATATCACTAAGTTTATCAACAGTATTAGATCAAACGGGGAACATCGTATAAAACAAAAACAGTTAAACCTGTCTTAACCAGTCCAAGAGACCTACAGTGATTTAAGAGTCATTGTCAGAATGTAGTGCTAGTAAGTATGTTGTTACATTAGCAAGTGGTGAAGTGGGGGAACTTGAGTCCAGATCTATTATTAGCAGCATATCCTGTAGCACATCACACTGCCAGCTCTCGTCCAAGCTACTGAACAATGATGGAATACAAGAAAAGCTCAGCTGTGTGAGTCATTGTGGTGTTTTTAATTATTTAATTATTTATTTTTTATATTTGTTCCCCAAACCGGTCTCAGTCCTTGCGATTTAGCTGCCCCGATGTAGGCTGGTTGGATAAATATTTGGAAAAACTTGATAGCGATGTTTAGTTCAATACGCAGCTCTTTAAGAACAGTTATACCCTGCTGTTATTTAATTGGTACTGACTAATGAAAAACATTTGTTTCCCAGCTTTTTTAAGGTGCAAAAAATTATGACTAACATCAGCCAATATTCAGTGGGGTCCATGTTAAAAACATGGTATCAGAATTAAACAAAGAAATGAAATAATGAATTAATATGGACTGTTAACTCTTTTGTAGAAAAGGTCGGATTTTCCATCAGTGTTATCCTTTCCACTGAAGAACCGGTTCATGAAACACAACAGTGGTTTTCAGCTCGAGTAGCCCATTACTTGTGGCGTTGTTGCCAACTGGAGCACGCATGTGTCAGTCAAGTAAATATTCCTGGGATTCTATTTTTTTCACCCAAGGTTTTGCTGATAATTCTAATGAAAGCATTTTCAGTTGTAGCCTCAGACTTTTGAACTCCGCTGTAATGTTATACACCTCAAAACTGGAACAGATGCTGAAATGGTTTTGTTTAAAGAGGGCTTTACTGACACATGTGTGTGTAAATACAAGTACTGTTCATACGGACTAACTTTAATACCTGATAATAAATGTGAACTCTCTCACGTCTTAAACTCACAGGCAAGCAAAGATCATCCAGAAATGAGGCATGTTCATCCATATTCACTTTCTAGCCTTGTTTTAGTTTAAGCTTTTATCATGTTTTTATATCATATATTAATGAAAATATTTATATAGTGTTTTTACATGTGGGGTGATAAATTATGCTGTAATACACCTTTTTGGTGTTATTTAATAGCAGTGATGTCAGTACTTGTGTATTTGGGAGAAACTGTATCATTATTCATTGTAATGATTTGCTGAAAGGAAGTTAAAAGCTTCATTTTTAATTAGATGCTTAGGTTAAATTGGGCTACAAATACTACCACTACTACTACTAATAATATTTCTTCCTTCTTCCAAGTAGTAGTTTCATTTTTAACTGTTCTGCCACATAAAAAGCTTAAATGTTTAACTTTTTTGAATTAAAAATGCCAATCGCTACATGTAGCAGACTAACCATTTGTTTTACAAAGCAAGGTAACAAAAAATTATGAGATGATCTGCCAAGAATTTAATTTACATATTGATTTTTAACAACCCTCTTTATCCTGTCATGCAATTTTGGACCGTCCCAGGCGAAAGATAACCAGTGAGAAACAATCCTGGCAGTTTCATTGGGCAGGGCTCTTAAACAGTGGTCCTACATTGTACACTGAGAGGTTCAAAGATGGTTGTTTTTCCAGTATTGCGGCCAAAGATAACCTGATAATTTTCTGACAGTATCTCACAGTGTGTATGCTGCTATGACCTATTTTTACTGACCAGCCAATATAAATGCAACATGAAATGACCTACGTATCAACGTAACAGCACACAAAAAACAAATAGCATAAAGGTGACACGAAGAAATAGCTGTATGTGAGATTGCGTCAGAGACCTTGGTTATATGACGTGTCCTTTAGCTGTTTTTCTTCTTCATTATTTCTTTATTATTTGCAGGCTAATGTCATTTTGTTCTTCTATACTAACTTGGGTATAACAGGTATCTAGACTATGATGATGACACCTACTGAATCATAGGATACGACCAAGCATAGCCTGTGATTCAGTCGATTCATGTCGAAGGAATAGTAGTTTTGCGTGTGGTACCTCAACATGTTAAGGGAGGTTCATGTTCGTACCCATGCAAAGAACTTGGGCTCAATCTCAGTAAACAGTTAACAGGTATGCACCGAAGATGAGGGGAATGTTGCTGAATAGTCATTGAGTTTAAAGGATATAAAAGAGCTTTTCATTTAATAGGAGATTTACACTATGATGCTTTAGGTTTACTTGATGCTGTTCTAATTGCCACTTGAGTGTTTTGTTTGTCTTGTGGTGGTCTTGTAGGAATGTGCCTGTGGATAGGGTGACAAAGCATTGTTCACCTTTTCTACTGCATAATCAATGTTCATCCGGAGGATCAAAACATTTTCTAGGCAGGTATTTGAGAGCAAACATCCCTGTCTGTCTGGTTTTCACATTGAACTGTAAAGGGAATTTGCACAGCAAGTGAAACACAAGTGTATATATTTGTTTTCTAGTCTACACTGCTGGAAGGGCTAATAACTGAAAAATGCCTCACAAGCAGTTCTGGTGTAGATTATCCTTAATGTGTAGCAATTTTCAGGCATAGTGATTAACCGTAAATAAAACAGCTAGTTATTGTGAAAATTGTATCTCATTGTGCTTGTAAACTGTTGGCAACACATTCGCCACTCATTCTGCAAAAAATCTGCAAATTGTACCCAAGTACTCCAAGTACATTTGCTGATCTCACTTTCATTCACCATTCATTTTTGGTTAAATGGTCTGGAATTACTCGCAACTGTTCTCTGGCAGGTCTGTAAACCTTCTTTGTGGTCATTAAGTATTCTTCAATAATTCACCTTCCTCAGGAATGTGGCGAATTAGTTAAAGAATACTTGGCGGACAATTTGTGCACTCTGTGTATAGTTAGTGAGTGTCTGTGGTCACAAAATCATCTGGTGATTGTGACGCTAAAAGATGGCGAATGTGAGGGTTTGGTGAACAGTCGGCACTTGCTGACTCTTTGCAGGTCTTCATCAACTACTTGCCAGAATATCACCAAAAATTCACTAGGAAGTCATCAACAAATGGCCAATTAGTATCTCCCTGACTGACAAATACTGGGTGAATTGTTAAGTCATCAAAAAAGTGGTGACTCGCTACTCGGCCCGAGCCTCCAAACGTTTATCGCTAACATAGAGCTAAGGTTGGCTATTGTTTGACTTTTCTCAATTCCCTGGGGAACTTTTATTTTGAAATCTTGTTGGAACCTTGGTGAACTGATTCTCCTGGGGCCTCATGTACAAAGGGTACGTATGCACAAAAACGTGGCATACGTCCTTTCCCACGCAAAGTTCAGATGTATCAAGAGTGAAATGACGTGTAAATGTGCGGTGTCTCACACCAACTTCATGGCTGGCGTACACTACTTTCTGAAGCTGTAGGTCCTTGGGCGACACTTAGAGGTCATGCTGGGAAACTGTTGATAATGTGAAAATTAGTCCGGTGCTGTCGACTGACTGCTATAAAAGCACCATCACAGGATGAATTTGTTTAAAATTGCAGTCAGTGTGCAGATCATATGGCCTGGTTCAACGCATGATTCATACATCCCGTATAACAGCATGGTTGGGAACTACAAGCTGGCACTGTGCGCGATGGTGGTTGATTTCAACCATATAACAGAGGCAAAGACACAGGACTCACTTATTTACCAATGCGTTTATTGAGTCACTGATATTTGTGAGGACTCCTATCATCTGATCTAGGCGGTCAGTAATGCCGCTGCTTGCTCTCACTATTTCCTCTTGTGACTCTGCTCTGGTGAGGACACTGCTAGTCAGGTGGGCAGCAGCAGCCGGTGGTTGGGGAGCACTGATGCCGGAGACGCCGGGGATGGTGGAGGAATCCCCCGAGTCTGTGGCACATGGTTGTGACTGTGTGTCCGTCGTCTCATTGTCCGTTTTAAAACAATAAATCATACTTTAACATGAGTCAAAGTCTTGGATATCCTCTTTCCCCTACTGGCATGTTTAAATTCAAGATTTGTCAAACCTAATAGCATGCACACATTTACGCATGACAGTGAGCAGGCTATTCACCCGTGTGATCTCCACATGCGCTCCCACCACTGAAAGAGCAGTGTCAACTACGATTGCGGCGACTCTCTTCTAAAACGGGGTGAGGTCCTCCCCTCCTGTCCCTCCGCCTGTTTGGGCTAGACTTTGGCGGTGTGCAGCCGTCCTCCACTTAACGGCCACCTTCTTTTTTTAATTCAGCGTGTATACGCCTTTCCGACCCTACGGCATTGACGGCCTCACACCCACTCCCCCACTGAGACCTCATGCGTTTGGTGTTGATGCCGGAAGAACAGCGTGCCAAACAGTATATTTTTGCGCGCCTCCACTTCAGTGAGAAGCGTCTCTAATTCACATTCAGTAAAATGACACTTTTTCCCGTCTTACTCATGTTTTCTGATCCTGCAGAGAGGGTAATCCCCGGTGCAGTGCACATTTAAATATGATTTGCATATAGAAATGGTGACGTGGACAGGGAGGTGTCGGGTACTAGGGCTCAGTTCTAATGTGGATCACAGTTTGGTCCCCAACCCAAGATAGTACACAGTAACTGTTAATCACTGTATATAAGTATGTGATTTAGGACCCAGGTCAGACACTGTGTGACATGGTGCCATACTGCTCCTGATATTTACATTGGTATTGCAACCTTTGGATGCTAGATGCTAGGTGTGTAGAGACGACACACTGAACACCCACAGGATGCATGTGGCAGCCATTTTGTGTACTTGTACACGTAGTTCAATGCAAGAATGATCCAGATTTAAACAGCAACACGGCTGACTTGAGCCTTGGGACAGGAAGTGAACCATGCTTATGGTTGAGAGAAGGAGAGAATGGGATGAAAGACAAGGAAATTAAATATTAATTGTTTCTCAGAAGGTGTGTGTGTGTGTTATAGTGGTGCTGAGCTTTAATGTCTAGAGTCGTTATGGAGGTCACGGGGACTTTGCACACAAACTGAATGTAAAGTGTCGTTTTTTTTGCTCAAGAGAAAGATGAAAATTCACATAAAGGTCATGTTAACATACTGGATTACAACCGGTGTTTTTCCAAAGAATAATATTTGACAGCTGACTGGCTTTGTCAAATGAAGTATAAATTAATGTTCAACTTTGTTGAGAAGTGAACTCTCAGACTGCAAACACCTGTAAAAGTGCACAGCTTGTTCCATGGCTGCTGGAAACTGATCTATAAAATCTGATTTGATCTTATTAATGCTTATAAAATTATCCAGGTAACATTATGAGGAGCAAAAAAATGTAAGTGGTGTATTGTTGTTAGGATATATAATTTGTATGTTTTTCTTTTTAAAAGGCAGTTCTTCATTGTCACACAGATGTATAGTGATATGTCTTATACAAACATTACCACTGTGGAGTTAATTGAGTGCGTTTTATTATTTAAAAGATAATGAAACCCAAACATAGTAGAAGCTTGCATGCATAGGTTGTCTGTTTCTAATAAATCTTGCTACATTACATGACCGTTTCTATGATGTAGAGAATAAAACTGAGCACACAGGACAGTGAGATTGTAATGCAAAAAGTAGTGAGTCATCTTGTGTTTCCGTCGGCAACACGGAACTAATTTGCATATGAATACATGACGCTGTATTGTTTGTTTTATATGTTCGAGTGCTTGTTTTAATGTATGTAAACAGGGTTGTAGAAGTGCCTAGGTTTAATTTATTCAGAAGGTAATTAGTTTATATCTAATTTCTTAGCTTAATATCTGTATATTCTTCTTATTCTTATTAACTTGCCTAATGTGAACTGATGGATTCGCATGCTATTCTCACGATTTCGCACACTCGCCAGAGAGCAGTCTTTTCAAGGTGGCTAATGCAAACTATCAAATGGATTTTAGCAGAAAACAACTTTGAAAATGTAAGTAAAAACCACCTGACTATGAAAATATAAGTATGTCTATGTGTTACAGGAGATTTTGGAAGGCTCGCCTTTCATTTCATTTTAAGCACCCCATTTTTTGGAGACATGAAGAGTTTCCATTTGTTAGACAAAATGACGAGGTGAATAAAATTCCTGCACTGACAGGAACGTTATAGTGAGCTATGCCAAGGACTCTGGTGATAGTAAAAGTCATCTTAGTGATAGCTGTTCTACCATCATTAAATCTATTTAAACGTAATGTACAGAAGCAAATTAGATTGCAGGTCAAGAATGTACCACCAAACCAAGGAAAAGTTTTGATACATCACCAGGAAGTGTTTCTTTCAATTAAAAATGACATGTTAATTAAAAATGTCATGATGTCATGAATTTTCAACTCAACAAGGGGATCTACTTTATTTCTTTGAGGTTAAGAAACAGATTTATATGAGCATTTATTCAACATGGCATATTTTTATGGGTCATACGTTTACAAACATTGTTTGGTTGCACTGTCTTTTAAAGGGTACCTGTGGTGAATTAGTGTCACTGGTTATTTAAAAAACAATCACATATAATATCAGCGGTTCCTTCTGGCAACATTAGTGCTTGCCTGTTTTCAAAGTGTGCTCTGAGACATGTTGCCTTTCTAAATGGCTGCAACAGGGTGCAGAAATCACGGAAAACATTTTTTTTTGTTCCTAAACCAACTGATGACAGGAAAGTCCTCAGAGTCACTAGAATGTAACATCTCACTGTCTCTACAAGAGACATCAACCCTGCCCAACACGTTGGCATTACTTCCGGGGGGGGGAAAGAACTGTTAAGTTGCTAACTCCTGCAGTTCAGCCTCCGCTAGTAATCCACAGGATACAATTACCTGTTTTGTGCTTTTTATGGTAATTTATTTTAAAATATTATTATTATTTTTTTAAAGTGTCTGTATCGCTAAAACGTTTTACATTCGCACAAATTATGCTGTAAGGATGAGCAATATCGATACTGTTTATTTCCTTAAACTGGAATGAAACATTATGGGTAGTGTTCCACAAGCTTCTCACAATACTTCTAGAATTTTCTCTCATTCCTCCAGACAGAGGCGGTGTAACCTTCTTTTGTTCAGTTTGTGAATTTTCTGTGGGATTCATATTGGCTTTGTGATGTAAAGCTTTAACACTCCGGCTGATGTAGTAAAATTCTACATTAGTATTTTCAGAGAATCCTCATTACTCTTGATCTGTTTTCTGTAGTGGACCAATCTGTTTTTTTCCCCCATGAAAGCACCCCCACATTGATGCCACCACCCCCATGTTTCACTTTTGGGATGATGTCCTTTAAATTGGTGTTCTTCCTTTTCTTTCATACTAAGACCATGCAGTGTAGGTTTAGTTGTATTTGACCAGGGATCACTTCTCTAATGGCTGGTAAATATTAATACTTTGGTATCCACTGCCTCCTGGATCTGTTAGTCCGTTATGTGGATTCTTATTAATTTAACATCGATTTGTTATATTAATATAGTAAGCTATGTTGCCTTTACCTTTAATTTGCTTGAAAACCTACTCATGCAAGCTGTTTGGCAGGAACTGTGGTATGAAAATGCGGTACTGACGTGTCTTGAGTTCATACAGAGTTCAGTCAAGCTCTGTGGTAACATCAACATCTTTCACACCTCCAGTTCATTCATTCATTCGTGTGTGTGTGTGTGTGTGTGTGTGTGTGTGTGTGTGTGTGTGTGTGTGTGTGTGTAGTGAGGTTATCCTCAAAGCAGGGTG
>JAQMYF010000006.1:14299164-14310470 GCA_030014195.1 Neosilurus mollespiculum
GGCGGATAGCGCTTTCCCTCCAAGTGTGTTAGGCCGCCCCCAAATACGCATGCGCAACAGTTCGAAAAGAGGCGGGCAGTAGCATCGCATGTCACGGAGGGGGCGTGTGCTTGCTTGCGCCCCTCCCTGGTTGGTGGTGGTCATGTGATAGGGAAGGCAAAAAGTTGATGGGTGGGAATTGGAAACAACTAAATTAGGGAGAAAAATGGGGGGGAAATCCAAAAAAAAAATCCAAACAGAACAAAGCTTTTCTTTGAGATTAAATGTACTTGTCTACAAGGAGCTGAAATTCTAATAAATGATAAAGGTGATATTGATGTGGAAACAGTTAAAATCTTTTGATTTCACAAAAAGAAAGCGATCCTTTTCACTGTGAAATGTTTACTGATATAACATAAGATTATTATTTCACATATTATGCACCTTTATTAGAGATGATTCTAAAGATCCTGAATTTTGATTGTGAAAAAAAATTTTATTGATTATTTTAGGATATACATTTGGAGAGTAATACTGTTCATTACTATAGCAAAACAAGAGTATTTGAAGAATGCCAACCTCCACCAAGCTAGAAAACGAAGAACATACACAGCACCCTCTGGGTCTGCTATGATACCACACTTCCGAAAAGATTGCCCTGTCTCACAATGTTAAGGGAGACTTAAAAATCTTCCTTGTCCAAAGCTCCACTTCTGGTAGAAATTTCATGAAATTCCATTAGCAATCACTCAGAAAAAAATCCTGCTAACAAACCCGCAAGCCCGGTGGAGCTAATTATTGTATTGTATTCTACACCATCTTATATCAGAAGGATGTTCAGCATAAAAAAATGAATATTTGACACAAAGATTAAAGGATTAAAAAAGTCCACCTTGCCCACTTACAATATTTGTAACTCATTTCATTGGCATGTTCCTACCTTACCTACAATACCATGCAACTGCCCAATGATGGGGGCACTAATGGGAATTTATTTGTATATAAACAGGGTGTTCATCTCCCCATCTTTCTCCCTGTTCAAACAGGTCACCTTCTAAAGCTAAGATTTTGAAGCTAATGTCAACCCCATAATGCAATTAATCTCATACATAACTAACTAGTCAAGCCTCATCTAGCTTTATTTAGTCTAGTATTACGTAGCGGCATTACTGGATTTCTTATTAATATAACACTGTCTACTTGCTTTTTTTTATCCATCTGGGCTAACAGCAAAACCTGATCACTATTTATTTTGTCTGAGATGAGTGAAATAATTTCTTCTAGCATGGTCCCTATATGATGTCAGGGCAGCATAGAACTGCAGTCAAAACTGTCATCAACCAACAGTTTTAACATTGGACTCACTAAGAACATCACAAATATTTCAATATAAAACTATTTTGTGTATCAAAGTGGGTTTTTCATTAATGAGGTAACATTAAGTGATTCATGTGTGCCAGTTTTCCATCCTGACAATGAGTCTCTGCATTTTGTTTCACAGTCTGATGTGTGAGAAAAGGATCTTTGAGACGGTGAACAGTGTCCGGCACCCATTTCTGGTCAATCTCTTCGCTTGCTTCCAGACCAAGGAGCATGTGTGTTTTGTAATGGAGTATGCAGCAGGAGGGGACCTGATGATGCACATCCATGCCGATGTGTTCTCAGAGCCACGTGCAGTGTGAGTGACCTCATTCACTCTTGCATAATATTACAAAATCTAAAACCACCCATTTTCAGTCCTGGAAATGTACAGGAATATTTTGGTTGAAAAGGTGTGATTAGTTTTTTGTCAGATGTCCTCTAATGGATACCTCAAAAGACAAGAATGGACTACCTATATTTCCTATTGTTATTCTGCAGATGTAGTTTGCTTCTTTTGTTTACTAACCAAGCTAACAAGTAATGGAAATCTATCCCACCCAGAATTGGTTCAATACACATTGCCAACACACTGATTATAGGACTCAAACTACATTTCAGACAAATTTCAAAAATTGAAACCAATTTGTACCGAAAATTGTACTAAACAACAGGAAAGAGTGCACGCTCAATCCATGAGTGTGCGCTCGGTCCTAGTTAGTTATTAGCTTTCTTGTGAGCTGTTTATTGTTCATGTTATTATAACACATTTGAGAGCGTATAGAAATTGTACTAAAGTAAAGTTATATTACAATAGTCATTACATTTACCTAGACAGGAACTTTCCAATAGGTCTTATGGGATCTAGAAGTTCAACTTTGTCTTCAAGTAAGACAGAGCATGCGTGTGTCCGAGTACCCATAACACACGAACGTGTGTGTTTGCTCCACCAGTCATTTATTTAAAAATTAGATTGCTTATAAAAATAATGTCATTTGGGATTTTAGTGGGAAGAATATCTAGTACTTTTTTTAAAGCTGTTTTTGCCTTCAATTTTCAACCAAACACCAAGCAGGCCTTGGCATACCATCTACAGAATGTTTCCAAAATATTTAGAAGCTAAAACAACATTAACTTTTTATTTTAGCTAAACCTTTCAACTTTAATGAATGCCTGATGGAGGATTATTATTAATATTTTTTTTTTTGGATAAGTGCTCATACTTTTCTAATGTTTGGCTGCAGTCCCTGGCCACGTTGTTGCCAAAAATTGGTCAGTGTGTCATAGTGATTACTCATAATGGTAAAGAATATTTTACCTACTATAATTTTGTTTCCTGGGGCAGTGGTGGCCTGGTGGGGCATGTAAAAGAACCATTACTGATTTGCGTAAAGAGTAGGCTGTATAGCCATCAGCGTGTTTCTGCCCTGCGATGGCCTGGCGAGCTGTCCAGAATGTACTCTGCCTCGCCCAGAGTTGGCTGAGATTGGTGCCAGCCTCCCCGCAACCCTAATTAGGATTAAGTGGTTCAGCAAATGAATGAATGTTGTTTCCTCCCTTTTTTTCTTATTGCAGTTTCTACGCTGCCTGTGTGGTCTTGGGCCTGCAGTTTCTGCATGAGCACAAAATAGTGTACAGGTATGTTTCATTCAAACTCAAACAAAATGCACTGCCTCTGAACTGAGATTCGTGTGATAATGATTTTAATCCTTCAGGGACTTGAAGCTGGATAACCTGTTGTTGGATACTGAAGGATATGTAAAGATTGCTGACTTTGGACTCTGCAAAGAAGGTACATGTACTGATCTGTGGAATCTGGTTTGTCCTGACACCTGTTATACTTTAAAAATGTTCATGACCTTTATGCAGGTATAATATGTCTTGTCGAATTAAGTCCATAATTAACCGCAATAGAGCTCTGACTTTTTTAGTTGTTAGCATGAAGAGTATGTAGCATTCAGTAATCAGATTACTAATAAGTAACATTCCGTCTATTTAAGATGCTTGGTGGCTCATTTAAACACAAGCAAGAGTGTGGTAATGATTAGGCTGTGGTCATGAAACCACAGCGTGACTGCTGTAGGTAATCTTCATAGCAACGCTGATATTCTGTATATAATGGAATGTGATATTGCTTTTAGACATCAGTACTATAAACAAGAAATTAATATCAGTACTTTCTTAGCAATCTGGTGCAAGTCTGAATGACATCATGACATGTTTTCTTGGAACTGAGCCTGTAATTTCTCTGTGGATTTGAGTGGGCACGCTTATATAAATAATTATTTATCCCAAGACAGAGAACCAGTCAGATTACTCCATTCCCGTGTAGGCTATACTAATGTGCGTTACAGCACAGTGCTGTCAATTCTTTATTTGAAAGCATAGATTAATTGTCTGACAGGAAGTTTTCTGTATCATTGACAGTAATTCCGTTTCTTTCTCGTGCTGTGTTTAGGAATGGGCTTTAGAGATCGCACAAGTACGTTCTGTGGCACTCCTGAGTTCCTGGCTCCTGAGGTCCTGACAGAAACCTCATACACGCGGGCTGTAGACTGGTGGGGTTTGGGTGTGCTTATATTTGAGATGCTGGTTGGAGAGGTGAGAATTTCACTAAAGTATTTACCAAAAATCTGATTAGTTAAACATGCTTAATGGAGAGGTCCAAGCTCAAAACTATGCGCTAGAAGGCATACATTATAAGTATGCATTTTGAGGATGTGGCTTGTCAGCATTTAAAAGTAAAGCTGTGTTGCTTACCTGAAAGTGATTATAATGAATGTTGCCCCATTTTCTGGAGAAACTCAGTTTCATCCCTTACTTGAGGAAGAATGACAATGAAGCTTAAGGGAACACACCAGGAACAAATGAATATGCAATATGCTGTTAAGTACATACATGTTCGTCACTTGAACTCCCACTCAAAATCATTTTGGGTCACCAGTTGTTATAAAAATAGGATTTTAAAAACAAAAACAGCGCTGGGTATATCACGTGATGACGCTTTTTAGCTGGCTAATCGCCAAGCTGCTGCACGGGGCCATGGGTGTACTGTACAGTAGTGTATAGGTAATTTTGGAAAAATAATTGTCCCCTATTCTTTTTCTGCACGGCATTATAGGGATACTGTGTATTACTCACTATCCTGAATTCCCTGCAGTATGCCTGACCTATGTTCTGTACCATCATAACCACCTATGGTTGCCAAGTAGTTACAAAGAGTGTTGGGATAGTGTATTAGGTACAAACATCAGGACCTACCAGTTATGTTCAAAAAACTGTATATGAAAATCAAATTTAAAGTAAATACATTTACTAGTCTTTTATTTACCAGTTACAGTTCAGCTACTCTGTCTAGGAATACCGAGTGCTGTGAAGGGTTATGGAAAGATCTGGCAACCTACCCTATAAAAGAGACGTGCCTGGGCAATAAGTAAACATTCTTAGGTTTCATGGATATACTGCAGTCTAAAACCAGACTCAATGTACTAGAGACAGTCAAATGGAGGTTACATGTAAAATATACAGAGAAAAAAGGCTGGTAAAGCGTATCATTCAGGTTTTTTTCAACGTTTTGGTGCATCTCCTGGAGCCTGTCTTCTCCATTTGAAACTTGATAAGTCATCTCTGTTCGGTATGAAAAATAGGTCCACTGAGATCACTGTATAACTAAAAACTGGCGCATGTTGCATGTGTTCCACAATGAATTACAGACACTGTGGGCCATATAATGTCATCATTGTGAAATTTCTCACAGGATCTCATGTTTTTTTGTAGCAAGTGAGAGCTGATTGGGGCAATAAAATCCTGGTTTATTTTTTTTTTTCGTAAAGATAATATGACTATTAATTGTTCTTAACTGCAGTCTTTAATTATGTTTATATAAGTTGGAATACTTTGAGAACATTGTGTTAACGGCGCCATTCGAAATTTCTACTTTTTCACTTATTCACTATATAGTGATCACTTCATAGAGCACTCATTAGGAGAACAAGGCAGAGATCAGATTTTGGATTATGTTGAAACATAATTATGCACCTAATTAAACATACATAAGCAATTTGTTTTCTTTTCATGGTTCAATTTTTTTTATTCATATTGTTGTAACTCCATGGTTAAGATATAATTGCAGACCTCTTGAGCAGAACACCATAATCATGGAATATGGAAATCCAATAGGGCTGAGAAAGAGTTGATGCTGACTGGCTGTTATATATTCCTTACTTGCATGGTGACGGGCAGCAATAAAAGAAACATTTATTATTGATAACGGAACTGAAACCCAAAACACACACTCTAACTCAGGTAGGCAGGCTAACTTGCAGTTAAATAATGTTCATGGAGCAAATACTGAAATCAGAAGCTTGACAGTACATAAACTTGTTAAACAGGTACTTAAACTAACAAGACAGGCGATACAAATGAACACAGAAGGCACAGAAAACATGTTAACATTTTGGATTGACCAAGAGCACTGTATAGTTTTACAATAACAATTAATCCTCAAAAATACAACTTGCCTAATAATTGTGCACACAGTGTATTAATGTATATTAATCCAGAGATAGCGAAACAATCAGATCACATGATTCTTGTGTACTATACACTAATTGTAAATAATAGGCAAAACATTGGTAACTAAGGATAACTCAATAATGCTAATACATTTTAGTTAGTTTAAAGCTACCTCTTGCAATTAATTTCTTGTGAAATGTGTTTTGAATATATTATGTGAGTAAAATTAAAGTCAGTTACATCACAAATTACAGCAGAATGATTCTCTTGCACGTGCTCTCTTCTGTGCCTGCAGTCTCCATTTCCAGGTGATGATGAAGAGGAGGTATTCGACAGTATTGTCAACGATGAAGTCCGTTACCCAAAATTCCTCTCCACAGAGGCCATTTCCATAATGAGACGAGTACGTTCTTAAATAACCGCAGCCCAAATTTCATTCTTGAGATGAGAAAATGAATTGTGTGTTTAAAAATCTTTGTGTACATTTGACTTGTTATATCTGTGTTCTGTTCATTTGTCTGCAGCTGTTAAGGAGAAATCCTGAGCGGCGCCTCGGTGCAGGAGAGCGAGATGCTGAAGAAGTGAAGAAGCATCCCTTTTTTAGAGTAGGCTCAGTTTCATGCCTTCACATGATGACACACACACACACACACACCAGCAGAAGACACCAGATGAAAACACCTGTCTCATCTATGAACTGTGTACTTTTGAATGTTTTTGTAATTATGTAACAGCTGCTAAAAACAGTGAGGTTTTAACAACCTGGTAAATGATTGATTAGATCAGAATGATCAATAATTTTAGCTATGATGTACTAGTATAGTGAGTTAAACAGAATATACAATACCAATACAAATGTGCAGTGCATCACAAATGCATGATGCATGAAAATATTTGGCATAATTCGACCTCTAAGTATTTAGTTCCACAGAGTTCCCACAACTACCTGTAGGTGAGCTTGGAAAATCACTTGTCACTTATGAGGCTACCAAAAAGCCTGTTTTATTTGCAGAAATGTCTGTACCAAGAATCTCAGTTAAAATCACAGAATTGTGTTGAGAGTGGAAAGCTCTTTTCATGCCATTTCAGCCAAGTTAATTCTGATGAATTATTAACCAAATTTTCTGATTTCTTGAGAGAAAACTTGGCAAGCCACCTGTCCTTTATTTTATGAGTTGCTGTATAGCTGCTTTGAAGTGAAAGACAAATTTCTTGCTACTGGTTCTGATCTATTGCACATTTATACGTCATAAATTTCTAATCTTTCCATTTATATGTCTGCACTGTATAGCTGTGCAATTGATCTCCTCGTCTTTTATTCTTTTCTGGTGTTGCCTTTATTGTGTCCAAATTTTGGCTTACATACTGTGCCTCTCCATCTGTTCTATGTTTTTTCCTCTTTATATACTGTACTTATGTCTTTTCTCAATCATCTCTTCTTTGCCTGATTGTTTATTCCTTCTCTGTACTTATGTTCCCTCTTTTTGTTATTTTAAACTTCTCTCTCCCTCACTTTCATCAGAACGTGGACTGGGCAGCTCTGTTGGCGAAGAAGATCCAGCCTACCTTCATTCCCACCATTAAAGGTCGGGAGGATGTTAGTAATTTTGACGATGAGTTCACTTCAGAGGTTCCGATCCTGACCCCACCACGTGAGCCCAGAATCCTGACCGCCTCAGAACAGGAGCTCTTCACAGACTTCGACTACATCGCTGACTGGTGTTAGCTGTTCCAGCTGGCCATCAACAGCCCACACACACAATACTGTGAACCAAACAGACAAATGAGGCTCACTGTCTGAGCCAGAGAACCTCTCTGTAAGGACCACTTCCCTCTGTCTGCTCTAAACTGTGCCAGCTGGCACAGTGTTTCTCCTGCTTTAACAGTAAATCTTTTACCCACTTTCATTCAGCTGGAAAACTTTTGGTAAACCCCCCCCTCGTCAAGAGCACTGGGATTTCTCATGAGTGATCTTCACATTCATAAATTTTCTCTATAATGAAGTCCTCTTGCTGGCTGTTCAGAAAAAAACAAAAACACTACAAACGTGTTGAAAGCTAATGATATGCTCTTTAAAAAAACAAAAAAAAAAACAAAAAAAAAAACAGTCTATCCAGATGAAACACTACAAATACTTGATTCTTTTTAAACTCAGACAATCCCTACATACAACCCTTTTGGTTTGCATATTTATTTAGTGTCTTCCAGCGGTGCCTTAAACTCATCACAGATAGAGGGCTTCCAGAAAGTCAGCATCAGGTACTGAAAACCTCCAAAACACTACCAAATCGGCTCTTGAGGAGTCCTTGTCCAAGACCACCCAACACCAACTACAATCTTGACTTAAGAAGATTTTTTTTTTTCCATGGTGGTTTTCAGACTCTGAAATTTCCACTTAAATATGTATTCGTATCATAACTGAAAAAAGTGTAACTTATAGTTTTATATGATATTTTTAGGAATTAGCATCTTGGATCTGCTGTATGGCATGCATATGTGCGTGTTCTTTTTTTTAAGGCTATAGTTAAGGAGAGGGCAGCTCAAATCACAGAGCAATCATAAACCTGACAAATGGAATGTAAAAATGTATATTCATCAAAAAGAACACAAAAGTATATATTTTTAGCACATGGATATGCCAAAGCAGCCTGTATTTTTAAATAGTCTGTTTTTAAAATGATGATCGTAGAGTGACTTTTCCAGATCTAATCCTGACATTTGGCCAGAGATGTTTTCACACAGCTTGTAGTTCTGTGTGCCAAGCAACTATTCTGTCTTGAAAATCAGGAAGTGGACATTTGGGCATTGCCCTACATTCCTAGTGGATGAAACCCCCTGGATACATGTGTCTAATTCATGGACTGTTAACATGGAGCAGACTCTCCCTGGTTCAGAAGGAGCTCTTATGGATTTTTGCCAATGATTTCACTCTGTGTATCACCAAACCTTTTTTAAAATACACTCTGTACCCATAATGGCATCTGGTCTCTGTCTCTTCCTCCCAGTAAAGCCTGTAGAGGAATGCATGCACAAAATAAACAGACTGAGTCAGTGCTACAGGTCCTGTTTTGAGTGTGTATGTTGTCTTAATTGACAATTTAATTCAATTAAGTTTTACTTGTGTAGCATTTTTTTACAGTTGACATTGTCACAAAGCAGCTTCACATAGTAAAACAAATATTAAAAAGAATTTAAAAATCTCAACATTTCTTCTACAAACCCTACATATTCCTAATGAGCCAGCCCATGGCGCAAGTGGCTAGGAAATACTCCCTTTACTTTCGGCTTCATTTCTGAGCATGTCATTTTCAAACTAATACCACTATAGCGAAGAGTAACACACACTGAGCAAAGTGCTAACTGCCCTTCTCCATATGCATAAACTCATAGATGCCTACAGTTGGGTAAGTGAGGCTCTGTATTTTCCAGTGACAATCCATCCATGATCTAATCAGCTTATACTTTGCAATGAAGCTGGAGCCAATGGTAGTCGACTTTAGGTAGAGAGAGACGGTATACCGTGGACAGGGTGCAGTCTGTTGCCGGGTCATCTAAGAGAGACAAACTGCTATTCACAGATCCCACTATAGTGTTCTCACCTATGCGTAATTACGAGTAGCCAGATCAGCTAATGTCTTTGAACTGTGGGTAGAAATCTGTGGAAACCTACAGGCAGGCAGTAGAACATGCAAACTCCACACTGAAAGGCCCTGGTCATTAGGCAGTGTAGAACTCATAACCTGCTTGCTGTGGGATGTAATGCTAACTTTACCAACATTTTGCATATTTATAACTGTTAGTGAAATGAAGTATAGGGTGATGCAATGACTAGCTGTGGATGAACATATGGTGAGTCAATTGAAAACCTAATGCAACATCAGTTATATTTTTTCTAGAGGAATCTGGACAAAAGTGCTGGAGCAAAATGGACATTATGTACAAAATTTGCAATGCATTTGTGACAACTGTTTGCAATTCAACATTAATAAGAACGTGACGACACCAATTGCATCAGCAGCGATGCTTCATCTGCCAAAAATGAGCCACAAATATGATGTGCAATTCATTGGATCTGTTTATGTATGGGTGAGCACATCCCCTAACAGCAAGATGATCTTGGGTTCGAGTTCCGGGCTCGGCGAGGGCATTTCTGCATTGAGTTTGCATGTTCTCCTCGTGCTTGGGTTTCCTCCAGGTTATTACTGATGGCATCAAAAATAATGATCTGCACACAGGGGCTTCTGGGACACAGGTAGGCCACATGTCCTGTGTTCATCTGCCTGTGCGTCAGAACATTCTAGATAAGATTACAGTAATGTGTTTCTCTCACACGTCTGAGACTTGAAATACAGTGTATTTTTTGTTGTGAAAAAAGTTACTTCTTTGATAGAATTGAGTCTGTATTATACACTGCATTTCCTTTGATCCAAGAAATGACTAATACATTTGAATTGCAAATAAATGGACAGCATTCCATAGAAAATGAACAGAACATGAGAGCCACTGCGGTAGTAAATTAGTACAGGATTTCTCGTACAACAGTTCCAGACCCTAAACAAGGGTGAGGATACAACTGATAAAAACACATCCTACAATACACATCGTACAGAATATTTACAGAAAAGTGAAGAGGATAACAATTTTGTATCTGTGTCTACCGTCATCTGGCTTCTTTAAGATATCCAATAGTAACATCTACCAGAGACCATCTCATACTGTAAGATAAGGTCATTTATAACTGTAAAATTGTCTTTAGTTGGAGCTGTGCTGCCTTTTTATTATTGCTTAGTGCTAAAAAAACACAGCTGTTGCACATTACTGTATGAACCTCCCCTACTGCAGTGAGTGATGAAAGCTAATACAGCGTTTCTGTAACATCCAGGTTCAGGCTTTGTTCCAGTTTTTTAGAATGACTTCAGCAGCATCCAATGTACTGTCTTGCTGCAGGAAAAAACAAACAAACAAATTACACTGTGTTTTATTGACCTGGATTAAAATGGCATTGATTTATTTTATTTTTTTTCTTAAACAAGTACTGCAATTGTACCACAGTGTTGTTTAATGCTTGATTACAATTGGTCAGTGTGTGGTTTCACTTTGCTATGATTTCGTGACTGCTATTTCTGACTGCAAGTTTAATATCAATGTGTCTATTCTAATAATATTTAGCCCTTTCTTGATACTGAACTGGTAGCTGGAGCTGGGAAATATGACCTAAAAAGTAAATACTTAGAATTTTTCTTACATAATGATAAGTATTATATATTATACTATGAAAATAAGGTTTATGGACAAAAAAACCCAACAGCACATGCATACTATAGTAGAAGTATACTGGTGCCAGGTGGCACTTGTGCATTTGTGTTTTGGCAGTCTTGTCATGTCATGTCATTTTCTGAACCGCTTAATCCTAATTAGGGTCGCGGGGAGGCTGGTGCCCATCTCAGCCAACT
>JAQMYF010000006.1:14314547-14330199 GCA_030014195.1 Neosilurus mollespiculum
AGAACCCGTTGATAGTGGGGCTTGAACCCCCGACCTTGGGATCAGTAATCCAGCACCTTACCACCAGGCCACCACCGGTTTTGCCAGTCTTGTCCAATTGCATTTATTTATGAATTTATTTTTACTCTACTTTTTGATTCATAGGGTGCTGTTTTTGTTGTTGTTTTTTTTTGCACTTCTGACTCGGTATCTTCATCTCCTGTTACTGCTGACAGGATGATTGCAATATAACAGGTATAATATTTAAGTTAGTTCTTCGATGTACTCATGGGATAAAACAGTGTAGCCACCTTTTCAATTCTGGAGGAAAGTTAATATTTCTTCTAACCTATGATGCCCCAGATATTTATTTAGGCAATAATATGGGCATATCCGAATACCGATATTTTATTACCCAGCCCTACTGCCTACTGATGGCTAAAATTGTCAGTTACTTGGCTTTTAGCTCCAGTGTAAAACTAAGGAATGAAACCTTAGACACTAAACATATTTGCTTTAGGAGTAAAATGTTCTACATTTATGGCTAACATAGTGCTTCAATATATTCTTTCCTACCTTAATGAAACACACCCGGATGTATTTCTCAAACTGTTTTTTGGATTCGTCCCCGCAGAACGCTGTTACAGGTATGGCTGCCAATTTCTACAAGAGATGCATTTAAGAATAAATGTGACTCAACATGTACTTGAAGGAGATTTCTGATGAAAACAAAAGATCACAAAAAACAAAATGCAAAAAAAAAAGTCATACCTTCTCCTTTATCATCCACTTGACAAACTTGTAGTCATATGCTTCATCACCTTCCATGCCTGAAAGATCCTGATCTACACAGTAGGAGAATTCAAGGTGTAAGGAAGAATTTTATATTGTAAATAAAAATACTTAGATATTATTTAGTCGATTTATTTGCTCACTGAGAGCGGTGACATCAGCAAGCATAAAATAGCCTCCTTCAGGAACTACAGGACACATCCCAGCCTGCTTCAAAATAGCTGCCATGCGGTCCCGCTTTCCCTCCAACTCTTCAGATAAGGTGGAGAAATAGCAGTCAGGTTGCCCCATTCGCTCACAGTCAATTAAGAGTCCTTGTGCAACTGCCTCCTATCAGCCAACACAGTAAAAAAAACAAACAAACAAACAAAAAAACCCCAAAACAGTTAAACACAGTCAGGTTCACTATAGCTATGATGTGTTGCTGAGTCAATGAGAAAGTGTGGTGTATTTTCCTGACACTAAGTCACACCTTATTCAATTTTGTATTAAACTTGTAATAAATGTAAAATTTATGCTGCTTTTCTAAACAGCTCTGCTGTAGATGTAGTTAATTTTTTTGCCAGTCACTGTAGTGGAGTGCTGTATTTTTGCTGAGTCTTAGTTACAGTACTGCAGCTGCATTCACAATGTGTCATTTGTGTCATTTAGTCAGTTTTCAGATCTCTCTCTCTCTCTGGGAAAAACAAAAAACTAACACTTTCAACAAAAGAAAGAATCTTTAAAATAATAATAATAATAATAATAAGGAAGAAAATACTGGCTAAACTTTTTGAAACCAAAGTCTTTATCATGAGAAACTGTAGCTTAGTTAAAAAGGAATAAATAAAATATAAAATCTGTAATAGTAATTTTTTTGAAGATGGGCAACTAGGAGGCTCACAACAAATTCTTACAAAGGACAAGTGAATGAGGTGCGAAATATCACATAGTGAGTAATTAACATGATTGATGGGGTACTTGTATCAGTTCAAATCACCTGAAGGTTTTGATAAAGTTTTCATGGAATAAATTAGTTTTGCTCATTTGTTAAAGATTTAGAATGTTAAATTCATCCAAGGCAAAACATCAGGAGGCAAAAGTAGGATAAACTTTTATTCCAGTTTAAAACGTTTCTCTTATTCAGACAGATAGGAGCTACTTTAATCCTGGCAGCCCTATTCAGGTGTAACCACACAGCACTGTTTTAATGTTCAAACTGGGTAAAACACTTTTAAGTTACTATTGTTTGTCTGACCATTCATCTATTTTGTGTACCGTTTTATCCGTCAGGGACATGGGGGGGAGTTGCAGCCGATCGCAGTTGACTTTGGGAGAGAGGTTTTGTACACCCTGGGCAGAAAATCAATTTAAAGTCCTTCCACATGACTTTGTACTGTGGAAGGAAACCAGCGTACCGAGGGGAAACCTACACTAACACAAACAGAACATGCTAACAGAAAGGACCCAGTTAGCCACGATGATCAGCTCCTCGACCCACTTGATGTGCGACGACAATGCTAACCACTTCACTAACATGTTGCGTTGTTTGATACTTTCCTCCTGACAGTGCTCACCAACCATGTTCCTGGAGATTTTCCTTCCTGCGGGTTTTATCGCCAAACAAAATCTAATGCACAACTTTTAGCTGATCAAGAGTTTCTTCATTGATTAGATGGTCAGGTGGGCAGGATTAGAGTTGGAGGCAAAGTCTTCAGGGAGGTTAATCTCCAGGAAAAGGGTTTCAAACCACTGATCTATGATGCTCATGTACCAGCACAGTTTTGAGGTTCTGTAGAGTCACGCTATAGTATTCCTATCACTTACTATTATTGATCAGACCAGTTATAATGCAAACATTCACCGTTAAGGTGCAAAAAATTGCATCCGGTATGCTGTGTAATACATGCCTGCAGAGGTGTTGGACACGTGTACAGTGTGTTCTGCATGACAGTTTGAAGGTGTTTGACCAAGTGCTCAGGCCCAATTGACCATCCCAGCTGGGAACAGAGAAATCAGAAATGTATAAAACGACAAGCATCTTTATTACTTCTATAAAATACAGTCTGAAAAGAAGGGATTTATGAAAAGAGTACGGCTTCGCTAATGGAACACCTCCTAAATCTATTACTTTGGATGTGGGATTTAGGATTTTGCACATGCTACAGAACACTTCTAGCAGACTGAACAAATTTCAATCCATTCCACATTCATATGTCCCAAAATTATGTGCTTTCCAAAAAACCTTTGCGCAGTTGGACTCCATGAAACTCACAAACATTTTTGAACGCCTGCCAATTTTAATGTACACAGTTCGGCCATCAATCATTTTGAGGTGTGGTTCTGACTATCTACTGGCATGATTTAGATCTTGTTTTATTTAACCTGAACATTTAGACTAGGTGTCCCAATTTGTGGTTCCATTAGCAAAGCCGTACACAAAAGGAAAAGTGATCTCCGCTAATTACCTTCCAACCCGTCACACTGAAAGTTTTTCCAGCACTGCCAACAGTAATGGTTCGCTCCCACATGCCTGGAAGAGTCGCTAGACACAAACATGGCATAATAATTACAACTCACAATTCATATTCTCATTTATTCATTCATTCATCACATAGTTTTATCCAAACAGCTTGTCTTAAACTATTTTTAAACAGGCAAGAGGAACAAGTTGCACCATGAGCAAGCCACACCCATTTTCCTATATGTTTACACTGTCATCTTTACATCAGTGGTCAGCTGGAAGCTAGAGGGATGCACCAATCACTGATCAGAAACAAAATGTTGGGGGAGATTGTAAGGCGTGCTTTTGCAATTTTCAATGATTACAAGGCACTAGTGAGGAAAATAAATATAAATGCAAATGCACGGTGACATTTCAGAATATTTTAAGAATGCCAACAAATGGAGAAAATGACTGTTTATTGCTGATGGCGATAAAGCAACTCAATGGAGAAGATCCACTCATCTGCCTCAAAACGAAAATGACCTAATAACCTGGATGGATGCTACGGCACGCGCATAAACCCTCCTGGTTGACACCCAGAACAAGATAATTCTGAAACAAGCTGTGCCACCTTGAAAAATGGAAATAATTGCGCCCAAGTTGTTTGGGACCAAATTGTTTTCACACAGGTCAACTTGTTCCAGATGCATGTTGTTCCGGTGCAAGTGTCAGTGTAAAAGCACCTTAAGTGTGTAAGAATTCCATCTATATAAAAGGAACAAAACATTATAGAGTATCCTGTAATATCGTATTTTTAGTTAATTTCCAACATTTAACTTTTTGTTCTTATTATTTAGCATTATTCAGTCCTAGTGTATGAGATGTGGCATCTCACTCCTTACAACCAATGCTGTTAGAACAATCTTGAATGATACTATAACATCAGTAAGACATCATGTGTATTATTGCTTTTTAATTGCCTGGTGATTCTGCTGTATCAATTGCACGTACATGTAGCTTCCACTCATCCGTTAACAAAAACATTGTATAGACTTGGGAAAAGAGAGCAAGATAGACATCACATACTAAACTCCATATTTTGTGATTTTTCTTTTTCTTCCATACCCAGATTTGTGGTCAGTGGATTCCACAACTAAACTCTGCACAAACATGCAATGAAAGCTTTATGGCCACACTGCCGTACCTATCTTCACGTGCTCATGCCCCTTGTATATGAGCCACTCATACACTTCATCACTGAAGCACAGTGTGTCATGCTTGATGCAGAGATCTGCGATAGCCTGCAGCTCGCTCCTGCTGAACACCTGTTTATAAACACAAAAAAGACATCAGCAAAGCTCTGCTCATGAGCAACTATATGAAACATGGCACAGTGTTTAAAATGAACTTCTCCAGCAGGAATTAGCCTCACCTTTCCAATGGGATTATTGGGAGTGTTAATAATGATGGCTTTTGTTTTAGAATTAA
This sequence comes from Neosilurus mollespiculum, assembly GCA_030014195.1. Taxonomy (NCBI): domain Eukaryota; kingdom Metazoa; phylum Chordata; class Actinopteri; order Siluriformes; family Plotosidae; genus Neosilurus; species Neosilurus mollespiculum. The sequence continues at coordinate 14,319,232 of JAQMYF010000006.1, forward strand.
ATTTACTGGCAAGTTCATCGTGATCTAGAACCCAGTCAGCACTGCTGATGTCTGCCTTCTTACTGGATTTCTACAAGATATAGTGAATAAATACGTTGTTACTTTATTGTTTTTACAGAAACCATTTCCTGCAAAACAGTAAAAGAGGGAAACTTACAAGGTGAAGTGGTATTAAAACTGGTTTGGCTCCAGCCATTTTAACCATTGGAACATAGCAGTCAAAAAAGGGTTCAATTATAATAACCTGGGCAGGGACAAGAAAGAGGAACAGTTACTCCACAAGAGGGCGCTAGGGATCTTTTGATGAACTGCAAAACTCCTGAGCTGCTTTACCTCGTCTCCCTCTTCCACAAGGGCCTGAAAGATACAGAATAAAGAGCCGTAGCCTCCCACCGTCACCAGGATCTCTTTAAAAGGATCGATTTGACGATTATACACTTTACTGTACACCTTCGACAGGGCTTTTACCAGAGTTGGGTGACCCTGTTAAAAATAACACTATTCATCTGACCAGAAAGCATGCATACACAAACAAACACAACATGGCTTTCCTGTTGTGATATTATTTTACTCAGTCTGTCAGTCATCTTCTTCCGCTTAATTCGGGGAGCAGCCTAAGATATGAGGTCCAGACTTCCCTCTCCCAGCCAGTTCCTCCAGCGCTTCCAGGGGGACACTGAGGCGTTCCCAGACCAGCTGAGAGACATAGTCCCTCCAGCATGTCCTGGGTCGACCGCGGTGTCTCTTCCCGGTTGGATATGCCCGAAACACCACAGTATGGAGGCGTTCGGGAGGCATTCTAATCAGATGCCTGAGTCAAGATTTGCACTTTTAACCTTCTACTCACTACTACAGAAGCTTTACAGTTGGGATAACACTGAACCGAAAGTGCATAAATATTTAGCGTATGTTTTACAGGGGAACGGTGCAATCTGCTTGGTACTGAGTCTTGAGATCATTATCAGAAGTGGAAAAATAAACCATAAAATCTAATTTAATTTGTTTTAATAAACTACTAAAAATCTAATCTTAGTTTAATTTACTTTGCTTGCATGTATTATATATTAAAAGTATTAAAAGGAGTTAAAGAGACGCCATTACACAGATCTGCACCTGCTCACGCTCTGTCCTCATACATCTGTCATGATTTTACTTTTTTTTTTTTTTTTTTTTACTTTTTGTCTTGGGGATTACTCAGCAACATCCATCTCACCTGCTGCATATAATTGTTAAATATAAAAATGTGTGGAGAAAGCCTGTGTTTATATACGATTTTAACTACACATACCAGGGTTTTCCATGCACGTGTTCACACAGTACTAGAAGATAGAACTCTATTCAACCGTAACATTATAACCGTCATGACCACTGATTGGTGCAGTAAATACCATCGATTATCTTGTTACAGTGGTACCTGCCAAGGAGTGGGATGTATTAGGCAGAAAGTGGACAGTCAGTTCTCAAAGTGTAAGGAGTGACTTGGATCTGAGTGAAGGCTAGTACATCTGATCTGATCCCACAGAAAAGCGACTAGAGCTCAAACTGCATACATATATACAATTCCTTCTAACAGTATTAACTCTCAGGGCTTCCTATTACAATTAGCGTTTCAATGGAGCCTTCAAGTATTGTGTGACAGTCATCTAGATTAATAAATTCTTCTGACTGTAGGGTTGCAGCCTTCTAGTTGAAACGGAACTCATGAGGACAATCATAACGACAGTGCTCAACATGTTTAAAAGCGCGGGTATAAAATCTCTAGGCTGATGCACAGAGACAAATATCGAAACACTTCACATGTTGACGTGGACAGAGGTTTTAGCTCTAAAGCGCCATCTACTGGATACTACTTTCAAGTATCCAAATGTACATTAGTGACAAAAGATAGTACGAGAAGCAATCTTTCCCACACATGTATGCAAAGTTATTCATCAAATATAAAGTAAGCCTAAGAAGAGCTGGACCTAGTTTCTATAATAACGGTGTCTCTTGAGGAATAAAAAAGTTGATGCACCAGCACCAGAAGGTTGAAAGTTCAAATCCCAAGACACTGAGTGTGTCATGCTTTGTGCAAAAATAATGCTGGGAAATTCCCAAAAGCAGAAATATAATAACACTTATTTTAAGGTATATGATTTTGTTCTAAATTAAATTGAAAGTACACAACATGATTATCAAGACGTAAAAACCGTGACATGAACTGAAAAGGACTCATCATGAGTGTCGTACAAAACCACGTGTGTACTGGTTGAGCCGGTCCACCGTTGCGGCCTTCGCAAGACCATCTTTTACATAAGATGGAGGAGGAATATCTGGGAAACCCTGACCAAGATTCACAATGGAGGGATCCGCTGCTAAGGATGTGAAGGCAACCCTGTAATGGCGCAAGAATAGAAGTCATGAAATCAACAGATATCGTTAAAATTAATCGATAAAGTTAAATATGCAGGAAATTCAGCTCCCTTCAGTTTTTGTACATGTTACTGTATTAGATATTTCATTTAAAATGGATTCAATTTACTTTTTAGCCATTAAGCTGAAACAAACTTCATCACAAAGATAAAGCAGGTACTTGTATGTATGGTGACACAGCTCTGTGCAGACGTATAAAATGTTGAAAGCTCCCAGGAGAATAGGCTCCATCATTGTAAAATGAGAGACGTTTGGATCCACCATTACTCTACCTACAACTAACTGTCCAACCAAACTGAGTAAACAGAATAGATGGATCTTGGTAAAGGAGGTGACCAAGAGCCCAAAGGCCAAACAAACAGTGCTTCAGAAGTTCCCTGCGGAAATGTGAGAAGGTCAACCATCTAAGAAATAGTCCACCAATCGGGCCATTAGTAGCTAGATGGAAGCCAGTAAGGCACATAGAGTGATATCAGGTAGTCATGACAGCAAAACACTAGTTCTAAACAACCCACTGAACAACTGCTTTCTCGCATGTCTATAGCATCTTTTTTTCTGGAAATCAAAATCTTACTGATTGTGGCGAAAACAACTCAAAATCTGACCATGTACAAAGATGTATGTATTCTTCGGGAGTTATACAGTATGTGCCGAGGTTCACGCCAAAAAAGTCAAAGTTATTCTTGATCTCACAAAGCAATGTGTGCTTTCACGGTTCTGTCTACCAATTACACACAAACAAACAGCTGAAAACAAACTTTGTATCTTTTAGTTTTGTTGCTGCAGACTTTCCTGGACAGCAGCTTGCAGATCATGAGCACGGAATGTGAATGTCCGTGTGGAGAAAGAAAGTGCGGCCATGTCACAGCCAGAATTAAGGTTATGTTATCAAAAGAGAGTTCTTGAAGAATTCAGTACGCATTAAACCGTGTAAAGCACGAGGTAACAATAGCAATGCAACATCATTAACTTCCTTCTCTTGTTTAGGACTGGAAATTTGCCGTCATGACAACGTGACGTCAACACTTTAGGGCTCTATAGCAGGTAGTGCTGATTCAGCTGATTTACACTGTCCTGACAGAGAAGCATGATGGTGGATATTCGGCTTCATGATATTGAAGTGCTCTTGAGCTGCAGGGGCAAGGAGACTGGTCAGAATCAAGGGAAGGATGAATGCAGTCAAATACAGAAAGGGCCTTGGAGAAATCTTGCCTCCAGAGTCCACAACACCAGCAAAGGTTTTCATATAACAAATGAGCAAAAACTGAAGGGGTCTGAATAACAAACCCACTGCACACTGGTTAAATTTGCCCGGTAATCTTACCATACATTTTTGTCTAGTCCTTCTATCCTTTTTGTATTTTTGTGTTTAAAAGATGTCATGCTGTACTGAAACACACACAAATTCAGCACATTCAAGAATTTAAGAAATAATAATAACATAATAAGAAACAATGAGTAATATTAAGGGAAAGGAGGCTATACTTACATGTGAGAAGGAAAAATTCCTTGCAGGATTGGTCTCTAGTAAACTATAAACAGTTCTGAGGCTGTGCAGGGTGCACCTAAAATTCATATCTGCAAAAACAATAGCAAAATTTAACAGTATTACTTCACCTATATCAAATCTACAAAGGCATGCCATACTGTTTATATTACATCTGCTGACAGTGCTGTTAAGCTTTGTTTAATATTTGGGTACATCTTCAGGTTGTTTAGCCCTCAAGATACGAACAGAATCAGAAAATGCAAACTGCTTCCAACTGACAGCACAACTATATTCTATGCAAAATAGTGACATGATAATACAGGAATGCTTAGCATCTTCCTGCTGGTAAAAGGATTTTTGGACTGTTAAATGACCCCTTTGCGTGAAAGAGTTTGTATTACTTTCCTAAATTGACATGTACCAGTGCAGGGTATATTCCCACATTATATGAACTAGGGTAACCCCAGGCATGACTCACATTAGGAGGACACGTGTCCAAAATGAAGACAAAGGTTCAAAAATGAAAACACCACCAAGATCACAAAGAATTTTAAAAGTGTTTGTAGCGTAGGACAATAATATTAGTATAGAAATCCATTTTTATTTATTCACTGAATAAATTCACTTGAAAGAAACACAATGACATTAGTGTAGGAAAACAATTTCAGCCATTTTCAGCATTGCTTCAGCGATCCATTCAGCTAATCAACATTCACACGCATTTTCCGCAGGAAATGCATTTTATCTAGTTATTATTAGTAGCAGTAGTTACTAACTAATGTGGGTAGTATCAGGGTATATTCCTGTTGTTGACTGCAGGCAAAATCCTGGCGTGAATCATCCTAAATCGTCTGATCAACACCATCGCAGAGGACTCACTTCCAGAAGATCAGTGTGGCTTTAGACCAGGCGGCAGCACCGTTAATACTGTCTTCATGGTCAGCCAGGTCCAGGAAAAGTGCACAGAGCAGAACTTGGACCTCTACGCTGTCTTCATCAACCTAACAAAGGTCTTTGACACAGTGATCCGAGACGCACTCTGGACAATCCTTGTCTCAGAAAGTTTGTCCAGCTCATTCGTCTGTTCCACGACATAAAGGGCCTTGTTCTCTCTAACAGCGATGTCTCACAGGCCTTGCTTGCCCCTGTCCTATTCAACTTATTCTTCAAGTGCGTCATGAACCATGCTGTTCATGACCTAGAAAGAGGGCACTGTCTGCTGACGATTGTGCCCTCCTGGCCCATATGGGGTCTGACCTCCAGGTTTTGTAAACTGATTTGCAGAGTCTTGACAACTCTTTGGCCTGACTTACAGCCTCAGCAAGACTGAAGTCATGTGCCAACCTGCTCCAGGAACTACACCACCCCTTCCCACCATCTGCATTGATGGCATTCAGCTGAAGGTCATCGATCAATTTGAGTACCTCGGGAGTATCATCTCATCTGATGGTTCTGTCGACAAGGAAATCAGTAAAGCGAGTCAATCGCTGGGCCGCCTTCACTCTCGTGTGTTGAGCCACAAGAACATCAAGTTAGCAACCAAGATGAAACAAAGCAATTGTACTCACAAGCCTTTTTATATAGCTGTAAGACTTGGACGCTCTACAGAAAACACCTCGGGCAGCTTGAGCTCTTCCACACGAGAGCCCTGCGCTCACTTATGGAAATCAGATGGCAGGACAAGGTACAAACCTGGAGATTCTGGACAGGGTTGACCTTGTCAGCATTGAGGCCATGGTCATGAAAGCCCAGCTCCACTGGACTGGGCATGTAACTCTCGATTACTGCGCCAAATGCTCTACGGAGTACTCTCTCAGGGCCAGAGGAACACAGGTCGCCCAAAGAAGCGATACAAGGACTGTGTCAAAGACAACCTGAAACACAGTGTCGTACCGGCCCGGGAGCAGGAATTCCTCGCCCAGGGCAGAGTGAGCTAGCATGCTGCAACGTGAAAGGTCTTCACCTCCTGTGAGAACAACCAGTGAGAGAGAATCACTAGTGCCAGAGAACGTCAGAAGGCCTCCTCCTCCACACCAGCTACTGAGTCATTCCAGTGCCCTCACTGCCCCCATGTGTGCGCCTCTAGGATAGGACTTGTCAGCCACACCCGGGCCCACAACTGAAGACAGCTGCACAACTAGACATTATCATTCTCCGATGGGCTACCACCAGTAGTAGTAGTAGAAGTAGTAGTAGTACCATGCAGAAACATAATGAAACATAATGAAAAGCAAGCTAAAAAGAAATTTTATGGGTTTTTTTTTTTGGATGGACACTTGCGAGTTCTTACTGTAGCATGTGCAAAGCTAAAACCCCTTGCTCACGGCGAACAGTGTGTGGTGAATGACGCCGAAGGCAATGAATGAGGGCGAATTAAAAATCTGTGATTTCAACACGATTTTTTCCGCTTTCACAGCCAATTTCTGCAAAATCACCATCCTCTCTTCACACCCCTAGCGTGTTAACTACGCGTCAACTGCGCATTGGGACTGGGTTGCATTCGCCACCATCACGTTTCCTTCGCCACCATCGCACTAGCTGTGTGTTGGAAATGCCCCCTTCGCCACCACAAGAGGCCGAGTAAGGGGACAAATAGGCGCAAAAGTGAGCTTTGCCAACACGCTGGGAAGACGCAGGGAAGACGCACGTGGCAAATGACGACATGGGTAAAACGACATGGGAAGATAAAGAATATCTAGGAAAGATGACCAAAAATGAGAGCAACAAGGATAAACAAGTCCAGTGAAGAAAGGAATGAACCTCCATCTACTGTTCCTGAGCAGTATGTTCATGAAGACTGTCGCCATGATTACTGCCTTTGGCAAAATATAACACACACCCACAAACTGGGAACCGCACGAGCCCCACCCCAGATTACTTGGCACTCACTGGGGCGTGCTGCTGAAAGGAATATTAAATAATTAATCTAGATTGCCTTTTCTGTGGAACTATCGCTTTGGGTGTGCAAAGAGAAAAGGCCAAGATGACAGAATCTAAAAACTCAAATGTTCTTCTAATTTCATATTTTCAGTTTTTCAGAATTTTTAATTTGTAAAGTCCTAAATTTGCTCAGTTTATAGGATATTTTAGCCATTTTCAGGTAGTAACTTGTAAACTTGTGAAATTTCATGTTCGTAAGCTTCGATTTTGAAGGTGTTCAACTGGTTTGATTAAATTAGTTTTTTAGTAAGTCATTTCTGATGGTCATTACAATAGAACTGTGATGAAAGACCTTCTGTTGTAATTACTTTTAGGTCATTCCATAAAGTTACTGGACTACAAGGGCACTTCAGCTGTGAAGATGGAGGAAGTGGAAGGTGCTGCTCACTCCTCTTGCAGGCCCACATTAGTCAATGAGTACGTTTCCATGCACAGTTCAGTCAAGCGACAGCTACAGCTCAGCTAGACCACTTCACTGGATTACCGTCCTTATCCCGAAATACAAGCACAAAACAGAAATTGATTTATTGGCTAAAGTATATCCAACTCTGCTACAATAGCGATATGCCCACTTTCAGCTTGTTAATACTGCACATTTTTTATTCAATCACAGACCAAAACAACTGGCTGGTGGCAGATAGGTCCAGTGCTGAGGTGACAATTGGAATGATTCACAGCTCTGTACATTTCTTATGCTTTACTGTATGTTTTACTTTTTTTATGCGCTGCATACAAATCGCTACACGTTATTTTTTTAATGCCAGGCACAAAAATGATCTCAGTTACACCCCTTGTGCCACCCCACACATGCATTGGCTATATGGGTCATTCTCTGAAGCTGGTACCATAAAGTGTGATATTCACAGTCCCCACTTTTCAGTGTAATCCAGCTTATTTCCTTCAATATTGACCATAAACTCATGAACCATTGTTATAAAGACCGTGAGAGAACTACTTCATGCATATAACTGCACTTTTATTAGTAACAAACAGGAATAAATCTGTATGGAACACCAAATTCATCTTCAAATTCATTCACATGTGGACCCCAAATTCATCCCATTTGTTTTTGGTGAACAAATTAATTACTACTTGACTACGTGGGAAATGAATACACTTCAGGAGGAACTCCGAAAAAATGGGTCGGTTCCGTATGTAACTGGCATGGACACCACTGGTTACATTGTAAGGTTACAACCGTAAATTGATGCGCGATTCTCAGTCCACAAATTAAGAAAAACAGGAATTTCTACGTTGGCTATAAATTTTAATGCAAGATCTTTATTGCATGCCCTACAATTTGCACTTTGAGTTGAAACTTCAGCGATAGCATGACATGAAACATAAGTAACAAAAAAAAGTCACAATTTTCATCCACATATTACAACCAGTTTCGAAAAAAAAAGTATTTTCTTTTTTTTCCCCCCACTGTATGTTTCCAAATTATTTTATCTGACCTGTTGTATGTGTCCATGAGGTATGTTTTGAACAGAGATTTTTTCATTCTTTATAGTTTTTGGTCCAATATGTGAATAATTAAATTTGACCCAGTTTCAGAGAATGACGCATATGTAAATGATTATTTAGAGAATGTGAATCAAAATCCTAACATTACAGATTTGTTCCATCTTTATTGTGTGACTGTCAGGAATAAACACAAAGTCTTGAACTATTTATAGGGTGTTTTTATCCACATTTCTTGAAACAAACCCGCTTTAAATTAAAATGCTTTTAAATAATTATTTTTGAAAAATCTAACATTTAATACACTTCAATAAGTGTCACTTTAAAAACGGGTCTGAACTTAAAGACAGAGAGACAGTAGGGTGATTTAAAAAAACCTAAAACTTACATTATAAGATATACAGTACAAAAGATAAAACTCTGCCATGTTTTGGTAAGACAGTGGATCACATCCACTTGCACTAATTTTTCCTGGTGTAGAAGTTGGACTGTTTCAGAACATGGATTTGCTTGTATGTGCTTTAAAAGCTCAGCTATGAACGGGCTATCCAGCAAGCTTAATCCGACTTTGAGAAAGTTGATTTAGTACAATCTGAGTTGTTTACATGTTTTAAAATTCCACTTTTATTCAGACTAACACTTTTTCTACATTATCTCTGGCCGGCGGGCCAAATCCAGACCACCGCCTCATTTTATGTGGCCCGCAGGAGCATTCAAAGAATATGATTATCGTACATTCTTTGCTTCAACCATTACCATGAAACCTAATTCATCATCCTTCCACTAGGTGGCAGCAGCCTGTTTCAAGTAAACAGCTAGTCATTCTTGGCTCAAGAAATATTGCATGCTAGCTTGTAGCTGTTAAGCCCTTTTAGAGTAGATGTCCGGTGATTATTCAGCCCTCGATCGCCTTTAAACTTGGTGAATGTGGCTCTCAGTGAAAATGAGTTTGACACCCCTGCTCTAAACATACTAAGTGTAAAATCTACAGTGCTGCATGTCCTTCATGCTCCAGTACCTCCGGATACTCATCAGCTCTCTCAACGCTGGAGGTTTGCTTAAGGAATCAGTGATTAAAATAGATCATTCGTTACTGACAACAATCGGGTTGTTCTTGACAATAAGAACAAGTTTCAGTTTTTTCACCTTTATAGTATAAACTATACTACATACACAGGGATATACTTTACTGTCAATCCCTTATGCTTTTACTTTGGAAACAAATGGGAACTTTTTTAATATCATTATTAAGTATTATTTGATTCTTTATTTTTACAAGTTTTTATTATTATTTTCCTTTTGTGGTTCATTTTAAGGCAGATGGGTGTTCAAGGAGCTTCTCAGTGCACACTTTTAATAGAAAAAGAAAAAGGCACTGCTACACCTCCATCACCTACGGAAGCCCAAAGCGGACATCCATTCATACATTTTCCCCCACTTTCGTTTTCTTGAAATAACGGGATTGATTTCCTCGAGAAACAGTGATTACTTATAGCAAGGTCTTTCTTGAAGACAAATGTGACGTGGTGAACTCTGGTGAACCCACACTATGTTTTGTTACCTGTAGAGAATATTAATTATATCATTATCACGGAAAACAAAGTTTTGGTGAAAATGTATTAATGCGCGTCCGCTTCGGCTTCCGTAGCCACCACCAGCAGTAACTCAAATATTTTAGTCAACTATAGCTCCAAGGGCACTCACTCATGTCTTCTCCAAAAACAATTTAACCTTCTCCTTTATGTGTAAAAAAAAAACTTAACCTACATCCGTTTTCAACAAAATGCAGAAGCTTAGCGAGTGTGTAGTAATTACTGTAGGGAAATAAACTTACCCAGTTCCTTCCTGATGAAGACTATGTTTCACGAGCATAGAGTTCTAAATAAGTAGACCAACCAATGAGCGCTTTAGTATACTGTACGAAAACGAAGCTCGGTCGGCGCCATCTTGGGACCTTACAGAATGTAAACAAACCTACATACGAAGCACAGGTTCCTTAAAGGTCCAGTCTTACATAGGATATGAGTATGCTTAAATGTGTTAAATCTTACCTGCTAGGCATGTTGAAATCATTAGAACAAGAAAATATGTGGATATTACAAAGAAATAAATCCAGTCAAATGGTAACGTGACCTGCTACGTCAGAAACTGGTCTCACAGGTTTATTAACAGTGTGCAAGCATGCAACCTCGGAGTCCTCGTCAGTTTCTAGTCAATTTATCGACCACTGAAGCGATATCAGTAAACCTGACATTGATAAACATGATTTAGGGAATGTTTTATTCGCATATGAAGGTTTGGGGTCATGTTTCAGTAAAGAGGATTAAGACAAGAGCGTCTCGGAAACACTGCATGGTGAGCATCGTCTGTGACCAGATTTCAACCCCATATTGTGTAACTTAATTATACACAAACCAACATATGTAAATATATCACATTGCTATACTGTGTATAAATATATAGCGTATTTAAATCTACTCAAGCAACTATAAAAATATATTAGATGCATGTATAAATGCATGGTACAGCTCATTACAATCTGTTAAAGAAATTTAATCATCTATGAAATATTAACCAACCTTAAGGTTTCTTATTAATGTAAATGACGCTTCTGGAACATGTGAGTCGTTTCCTCAAACGGGGCGGAATCGACTCTGAAGCCT
>JAQMYF010000006.1:14331163-14350874 GCA_030014195.1 Neosilurus mollespiculum
CATACATACATACATACATACATACATACATACATACATACATACATACATACATACATATATATATATATATATATGTGTAGTCTTGGAGAGTAGACCACACACAGTTTCATTAATTGCTGCATGTTTTTTGGACTGAGAGGAAACCGGAGTACCCGGAGGAAACGCATGCAAGCACAGGGAGAACATCCAAACTCCACCCAGAAAAGCCCGATTCCAGGAATCGAAGCTAGGACCTTCTTGTTGTGAGGTGAACATTCTAACCACTATTCCACCGAGCTGCCAACGTTTTTTCAGGAAGTAAATATTTGTTTTCTTAATCGTTTCTTCATCACACACACATCTGTTAAACCTGTTTATGTACAGTATATACCACCTTTTAAAATCCACTTCTTGTTCTTATAAACAGAAATAAACATTGTGGGTTTTAACTGATGCATACCTTCAGCTTCTTTTTTCTAAGCGTGAAGACGATTCTTGTTGTTTAGGTGCATGCCACTGTCTTCATAAACTGAAAGCATGTGCCACCTGCTCTGCTGTAACTGCCATAGGTGAACACCTCCTAAATCCCCTTAAAATGACACAGGGTGTGTTCCCTTATAAATATTCACAAAGACAAACGTAATGGTAAAGCAAACCTACGAGTTCTGGAATGTGAGAGGAGCAAGAATTATATTTCCTCTGAAGCATAAATGCTGCTGCAGAAGGTAAATTCCAGATGAAGTATTACATTCAGTAGTGTGAACAGTATATATAAGGCAGATAAGAGTGAAGCCTATCACGCTATAAAGGACACAGTGAGCATGGTTTAATAAATGGCGCACCACAGAAGAATTTTTTTAAGTGATTTGACCTGAAATCAGAGGCCAAGAAAAACATTGCCAAACACAGGCATGAGATGCTGCCAACTGGAGGTGGGATGGCTGGCCCTGAGTTGTCAGAGCTGGACCAGCGCATCTCTGGTGTGCCACTGGCCCAAACTGTCTCACTTGCTGTCATGCACATCTTCTATGTTAAAGTTCTCCTTGTGAGAAATAGTGAATGAAAACAAAAGCTCTTGATATTTTGTTTTTGGAGCTAAGAGATCCCTTTCAACTGAGATCATTACATTTGTATTCTGTACTGAAACCTGGTATTTATTGTTCTGTGATTTACTACTCTCCCCAAATTCTTATTTTGTACCTTCGAAACCCTTAATGTATACCATCATCACATGCCTACTATTTAATACAAGATTCATTGCACCTCTGATTTATTTATGGATTAAATAGGCATAAGTCCTGAAGCGTGAGGTTGAATTAATTAACTCAGTGCTGGGCCTTTAGGGTCCATTTATAAAATTAAAAGGAATTTCTAATGCTTTAATTTTCAGTTTCTCTGTGGTACTTAATTTTTCATTGACTTCCAGTCAGCACTGAATAGTGAAAGTCTCAGTCAAGATGGGGGTATGATTTTTGTACTTAGAAGCCTACAGTTTAAATAAAAAAGTTTCCTGATGATTTACATGTAAGAATTATGTAAACAACAATATCACAGACACAACTACAAGCTTGACCTGCAGCATTATAGCTATGCTTATGCTCATCTGTCTGTTAAGAACACTAGCATGCAGTACAGTGTCTGTATTCTAGTTTACTAAAGGTTTCATCAAGTATTACAACTGGCTTTGAATTTCCATAGCTCTTTCAGAAACCAGAATAAAGTCTTAATCCATTTGATTTTAAATGAGGAACACCATTCAGAATAATATGTATGGTTTTTAAACTTTATAAAAGTCTCTTCTATACTATTTTACTATTCTGTACAAGAAAGATAGAGCAAGCTATATTTGAGAAGGTTAAAAAACCTAGATGACTTGATCCGTGATAATTTTGCCTCTCTCTTGTGTTCATAGTTTTCACAGTTAATTACGGTACTGTGTTATCTGTGAGCACATCTGAAGACCCATGAATAAAAATACACTGAAAAAAAAAAATTGGTTAAAAATTCAAACAATGTAAGTGGTTATCAAAACATTGGCTATAATAAGCAATATTTTGTTGCTAGAAACTTGAAGTAACCCACATAAAATTGTTGGTTCTACCAATTGATATTGGTTGTCACTAGGTTCTTAAAATATTTGCAAGTGATAAATATGGATTATGCCTTATACCCTTTGGGATTAATTAGGAACTGTAGCCGTAGGCAAGTTATATGACTCAAAATGCTACTATGTAGTTGATAAAGCAGCCAATGTCAGTTGTTTGAGATGCCTAGTACAATATTCTAGTTGGACACATTTCAACCATTCATATTGGTCAGATTTACCCAAGATATTGGTTGTTTAAACCAATCTGTTTTCGCAACTTACACTTGAATACATCTCTTAGTCAGGCTGAATATTATCTAACTTAAGGTTAATTATTATTATTATTATTATTATTATTATTATTATTGTTGTTGTTGTTGTTGTTATAAGCCCCAGTATGGAGGAGTTATGAACTTTTTTTTGTTTTCTTTGCTTGTTAAATTCAAGTTGGGGATGTACAATAAAATAATGTACTAATGTAGCGTTACTCTAAAATTCAAAAGACTGTCATAATGAATTATATATTACAGTCTGCCTTTGGCTGTGAATCAATGCTAATATAATTACAATCTAAATTAATCTCGTAGTCTTAAAAAAATGTATAGACACTATAGTAAAGACTATAGTAATCTGGTTCTGGACTAAAAGAGTAAAGTTGAGAGCAATCAGTGAGCTGACAGTCCTTACACTGATAGACCTGAGGGGGGGGGGGCTGCTGGAGACCAGGGTACCTGCTGAACTAAAGGAATGCTAGTACCTCAAACCAAATGGACTTTTAGTGGATGAGAGGAGCCTAAAGTGACCAGAGGGACATGAAAGAGGGCTTTCAGAAGACAGAAAGGGACTGTGTAGGCATACAGACTGATGGTGCAGGTTATTCACATGATTGTAACCCAATAAGCTGAAACAGAATATGGAGACAATAAACTGACCTACATGTGAATGCCCTGTAAATCTGACTTTCTCCACCATGGTAACTCACATTTATATACATATATTTTTACATCTATTTATTATGTACATTTATTCTGTCTAAAACTAAATGGATTATATTCTTTTTATTAGATTGATGAATGGATAATATATATTTTGATGCTGCAATAAATTTATTTAGTTTTTCGGACTATCACACAGCCATCATTTCTTTGTTAACTGACACTTTTGTTACTGAATGTTATGGTATACCCAAAATTAATTATGAAGTACACATCTGTTACTGTATTATATAAAACTAGGCAGTAACACTTGAAAGTACAGTCATATGAAAATATTTGGGAACCCCTCTTAATTTTTTGTATTCTTGTTTATCATTGGCTGTGCTTCCAAAGTAGCAACTTCCTTTTAATATATATCATGCCTTATGGAAACAGTAATATTTCAGCAGCGGAATTAAGTTTATTGGATTAACAGAAAATATGTAATATGCATCACAACAAAATTAGACAGGTGCATAAATTTGGGCACCCCAACAGAGATATTACATCAATACTTAGTTGAGCCTTCTTTTGCAAATATAACAGCCTCTAGACACTTCCTATAGCCTTTGATGAGTGTCTGGATAGAGGTATTTTTGACTGTTCTTACATACAAAATCTCTCCAGTTCAGTTAAATCTGATGGCTGCCAAGCATGGACAGCCTGCTTCAATTCATCGCATAGATGTTTGATGATATTCAAGTCAGGGAACTGTTTCAAAACATTGTACTTCTCCCTATGCATGAATGTTTTTGTAGATTTCAAACTGTGTTTTGAGTCATTGTCTTGTTGGAATATCCAACCCCTACGTAACTTCAACTCTGTGACTGATGCTTGAACATTATCCTGAAGAATTTGTTGATATTGGGTTGAATTTATCCAACCCTCAACTTTAACAAGGCCCCAGTCCCTGACCTAGCCACACAGCCCCACAGCAAGATGGAACCGCCACCAAATTTGACAGTAGGTAGCATGTGTTGTTCTTGGAATGCGGTGATCTTCTACCATGCAAAGTGCTTTTTGTTATGACCAAATAACAAAATTTTTTGTCTCATCAGTCCAAAGCACTTTGTTCAAAAATGAATCTGGCTTGTCTAAATGAGCTTTTGTATGCAACAAGCGACTCTGTTTGTGGGGTAAGGGCAGAAAGGGCTTCTTTCTCATCACCCTGCCATACAGATGTTTTTTGTGCAAATTGAGCTGAATTGTAGAAGAGTATACAGCCATCTGCAGCAAGATGTTGTTGCAGGTCTTTGGAGGTGATCTGTAGGTTGTCTGTAACCATTCTTACAATCCTCCGCATATGCCGCTCATATCTCATCATATGCTCATCATTTGTCTTGGCCTGCCAGTCCTGGGTTTAACAGCAACTGTGCCTGTGGCCTTCCATTTCTTGATTACATTCTTTAGAGTTGAACCTGACAATTTAAAGCTCTGAGATAGCTTTTTATAGCCTTCCCCTAAACCATGATACTGAACAATCTTTGTTTTCAGATCTTTTGAGAGTTGCTTTGAGGATCCCATGCTGTCACTCTTCAGAGGAGAGTCCAAGAGAAGCACAACTTGCAATTGGCCACCTTAAATACCTTTTCTCATGATTGGACACATCAGTCTATGAAGTGCGAGGCTTGACGAGCTATTCCAACCAATTTAGTGTTGCAATTAAGGGACCCAAATTTTTGCACAGCCGTTTTTTCCACATTTCATACAACTAAATACTGCTTCACTAAAAATCTTTGTTCGGAAAACACCCCAGTATTCAAATATTCCTAGGAAATGAAAGACATAGCACTGTTATCATTTTTGTTGAAAGTAGAGTAAATATTATGCAGGCTGAGAGGGGTTCCCAAACTTTTTCATATGACTGTATATCCTTTTATCAATCTGAAATATGAATCTGGCTTATTAAATTCAAACGCTAGCCATAATTTCAAACACTAGCCATTTTTCAAGGGGGCCAAACATTGGAAATTCATGTATGAGTGTTGGAATACTATCCAGTGTCATTGCCAATGAACCTGCTACAGCCATATTTGGTAGCCATATCGATTTGTATGTTACATGCCTCCCCTTGTATTCAGTGGTGTATTTGACAGAGTAAGTGAAAAGAGAGTCCATCGCTCCATATTTGGTCTGCAAATTAATTTTAATTAATGTTCTCATTCTATGAGTGGACAATTATGTTATTGTTTCGAGAGTCACACAAAATTAAAGTCTAATAACAAATGGAGTTTAAAAAAAATGTGTTAATTCAGCGAAAAACACATAACCATTAATAGGTTGAATGCTTCTGTAAGGAGAGGTTTATTTAAAACTAGTGTAGGCAATTTATGTTAGATGCATTTTCTGTTATATTTCCTTAAAGTGAGAAGGTTCGGTGTTTGAATTTCGACATGGGCATTTCGATACGGAATTTCATGTTCTCCCCATACTTGTGTTTACTCTGGTTACCGCCCACTCTCCAATGACATTAGGTCAACTGGCTACACTAAATTGCCCATATGTATGAATGTGAGAATGAATGGATGCTTGTCTCTGTAAGCTCCAGGCATTTGACAGCTTTTGACAGCTTGTTGGGTAGCTCTGCAGGCTAGAACACATGTGCATGCATTTGGCAAGCACAATTGGTGGATAGCAGGTTTGTTATTGACCATTTTCTCTCTGTGATAGATATGCAGTAGACCTGTTCAGCTGGTCAGCTGGGGTTGGCACCAGCTTCCCCTAAGACCCTGATAGATAAGTGCCATAGATGATGAATGGATAGAAATTATCTTTATGTCTGGACAGCAATGGTTAAATCAATTGCCCTGAAAAAAAATCTGTCATGTATGCCAGTTTTATTGCTGTAAATAGTCCACTTTATTTTAGTGAACTCATCCTCCAGCAGTTATCAGGCATTGTGCTTTCATGTGTTTTAGAGGAATGGCTTTGATGGGAAGGGGTGAGATTTTTTAGTTGAATACTGTCAAAATATATCACATTCTTGCTGGTTTCTCCCACAATGCCCAACGTAACTCTGAAATTTAACATTTATGGACAAAATCTTCAGTGTTATTTTGTTGTAACCATTTGTAAAAAAGATAAGTCTAATGCTCATAGACAGTTTCACGGTTACCACTATATTGGATTTGCAGCAGGCCGCACGCGGTGCACACTGAGACCATTTGGAAACAAACAATTAGAATCAGAATCAGAATACTTTATTGATCCCGGAGGAAATTGTGTGCACACAGTTGCTCCATACCAATTAAGAATAAGATAAAGATAAAGTTAAAAGTCTCAATAAAGATAAATTACATATATATATATATATATATATATATACAAATATACATATTGAAATCTACAAACATATATATGCATAAATATATATGGAAGTGTAAAATTAGAAGTTAATAATATCTATATAAACAGATACAGAATGAATCTTGTCAGTAATATGTACAGTATTATCAATACGATAAACAGTAAAATGTAAATATAGTGCAAAATGCAAGTGTATAACAGTGGATATTGTTGCTATATGGTGGAGTTGTACAGTTTATTGGCCACAGGTGGGAATGATTTCCTGTGTTGTTCAGTGGAGCATTTATGTTGTATCAGTCTCTCACTAAACGTGCTCCTGTGACTGATCAGCAGGTTGTGAAGTGGGTGGGAGATATTGTTCAATATTGTCTTTATTTTGGAAACTGAGGGAACAATCACATCCAGGTGTCCCTCTAGTCACACCACTCCGGTAGTGGATAAAAACTTTAAAAGGTCCTAGCTGGTGTTTGGCCGTCTTAAAATTCCCAGAGTTCAAATGCGACCACAAGCAACTAACGTTAAGAGCACTGACAGTTCAATCCGTTCACTAAAACTTGATGCTCTGATGTTCCCCAATCACTTTAAAAACAGTTGTTCCAAAATTCAAGTAATGTTTCCATGTTAAACGCAGTTATTTGCCACTGCCGAATCAGCACCTCCACTCGTCACCTCACCATGCTTACAACTTGTTTGTTTCCTCGGTTTGTTTGTTCCCAAACGGTCCCTGTGTGCACCGCATGCGGCCTGCAGCAAATCCAATATAGTGGTAACTGTGAAATGGCTGATTCAAAAAATCGCAATTGCTCACCTAAAATACTGAGTCAATAGATTTTTTCTGTACTAAGTTGTATCCTTCTTATCGATTCTGTGTTTTTTTCTTCTAATACCCAAACGGTTAATACGATATTATACCCATGGCTTTGATTGACATCCTTGTAATTAAGTGATTGACAGCCGGTGTGTGCAGCTAACAGTGTCATCGCCGCTAACTGAAGTTTTTCCGGTAAGTAATTTTAATGCACAGTATATAAAATTTTAAATTAAATATAATAATTACAGTGTGGTCTAGAAGCTGCTGCGTGTTTCTCTTGTTTAGTTAATATGAATAATAGATGCAGCTTGCTAACAGAGCTAGTTAGGTTGTGGTAGCGTTAGCTGATGTGTTTACAAAGCGAATGGTACTGGTTTAATGTTTAGGGTTAGAGTACCAGAACCAGTCTGGAGGAAAACCTGTTTTAGTCCCCGAGTTTAATTGTGTTGTTGTAATGCACTTCATTAATCAATGAAACTGTATGTCAGGACACCATGAAAGTTCAGGTTAAGATTTATAGTTCTAGGGATTTAAATGTGATTAAATCAGTAATGTAGATTTATTTATGTTTTTATATGTGATTTTTTTTTTTATATATATTTGGTGCAGGTAATACTGTGTGTGTTGTGTGATGCTTGCTCTGCATGTAATGTTTGAGATCATGTGTTATTTTATTTAAACATAATTTTTTATTGAAACTTTTCTGTCCTGTGTTCCTATTCTTGTCTGGAACCTTATCATGGTGAGTGAGCTTTAATCTAAGACAGGATTTAATTATATGAGTGTGGCAGGCACGAGAGGGTGAATTACCAATCAGGCAAATGATAAACAGGATATTACTGCGATTATGCCACATGGGAATTATATTTTTCTTTGAATTTACCTTACATTTTTTTAGGCAATTAAGGCACACAGTAAAGTTACTAAATTAATGACTGATGTTTAAGTGTGTGAACTGCATTAATAAATTACTGATGAACTAAAAAGCTGTGGATCAGGGTAAAGGTGAACTTAACTGTTACAATTACATTTTAAACCATAAAAACAGGTAGATGAATCTCCAGTTCACTGTCATTTTAATAACAAGTTTAAATTAACAGTCAAAACAGTAAACAATTAAAAAATACACATACAGTAGTGAGCAATAAAGATTTATACATCACCACTTTCATCTAAAAGGTAAAGTAAAAAAAAGCTATTGTGGGCAATGAGAATCAAAAATTAATTCCGACAAGTATACTGAGTTAAAAGTATGGCTAGTAAACAAAAACACTGAAAATACCAATTTCTCAGAAAAATTGAAAGGTGTCAGAAATATATATTTTTTTTACTTTTGCACAGCATGAATGAACATCAAACCATATGGAATGGTTTAGGGACACTAGCAAAGCTCTCTCAACTTTCTTCTCAGTTGCATCAAAATATGTCACTTCTGGAGCCAAAAATCAAAGATGGTAACAGCGAATATTAAACTTCCATGGCTTCCTCATGGCAATTTGGCAGCAAAGCACAGCCCAATGGGTAACTTCCCAGTAGGCTACGTCCATTTCTTTTTACAGTCAATGGTGTGAGAGAGAGAGAGAGAGAGCGAGAGAGAGAGAGAGAGAGAGAGAGAGAGAGAGAGAGAGAGATGGATAGCACTGGTTAGCATGAATTAAATAAGGGTGATTTTGCTAAATCTATTTGCCACGTTGGTGGTAAATAAATAAAAGCAACATGTAAGCAATAATAATAACAATATTACTATTACTAATGCTGCTCCTATAATAATGCAGTTGTACCTATTGTAACATTCCATTACACACTTTAAGGGAGTTAAGATTCAATGTTATGACTGACTAACAAACTCTTACTAACTTTAACTTAGATGACTAAATAGCGACTATCAATTAAAAAGAGTGAAATTATTGCTAACTCAAGCATAGAGAGCAAAATAATGCCAATGTGAGAATAGAATGTTAACCATAAACAAAGATCAAAATGTATTTATTTTAATAAGTGTCAAAACACAAATACAGATAGCTCATAAATTATTATGCTTTTTTATTATATATATTTTTATTATTTCTATTTATAGGGTGGCATGGTGTTGTAGTGGTTAGCATGTCCACCTCACAGCAAGAAAGTCCTGGGTTCGAGTCATGGGACTGTAGGGCAACTGAGGCGTCATTTATAAAAGTGCCGTACATACAAAACAGGGCCTGAAACTAAACTTGCGTACGTCATTTTCCAAAAAAGGCTGTGATGTATAAGAACAAACTTGAAGGGAGAATGTGAACCATGCGTACACATACTCTGGAGGAAAGAGGACTTGGTGACACAGACGGTTTGGTGATGAACTGTAGTCAGATTGCAGAAATGTAGGATGCGAACAATGATTATAATTATTGATGTCCTTTACACGTTTCATCAACACACTGCATGCGTTTGGATAAAATATGACCAGTGATGACGGCGCTCCTGTCGATTGGGACCCGACCCCCAGCACCCCCCGAATTTTTACACCGGATTTGCATCAATCTCAAAAATGACCCATTTAATTTTCAAAAAGGCAGAAATCCCCCAAATTCTCATCCCTGGTCCTGTGGTCCGTCCTGGTGTGGTGCTGCTGGCTCCTGCTGATGAAGATCCATATGGATCTAGACGTGCACTCAGAGACTGTGAAGATGACTTTTCACTGCTGGTGATAATTAGTTTGCTAAAATGATTTGGGACTTACAGTTGTGGTATAACCAACCGGACTACATGTTGGACTGTAATGAAATTTCTCTTTTATGGTTTTTTTTTTATGGTTTCACCCAAATGAGGATGGGTTTCCCTTTGAGCCTGGTTCCTCTCAAGGTTTCTTCCCCGTGCCAACTGAGGAAGTTTTTCCTTGCCACTGTCGCCACAGGCTTGCTCATTACGGATGTGTAGGAAGTTGTAGAAAAATATGTCAATGTTTAAATTTCTTTTTAAATTAGATTTACTATGTTAAGCTGCTTTGCGTCAATTGATAAAAAGCGCTATACAAATAAAACTGAATTTAATTAAACTGAAATTAAATGATTCTCATCAAGGCCGCTTCACACTCAGCTGCAAATCGCTCCAATGAGAGCTGGAGGTTCCAGTTTGATGAAGCCAAGAGGACACTATCATCTGCAAAAGGCAGAGATGAGATCCTATGGTCACCAAACCAGAACCCTTCAACACCTCGGCTGCGCCTAGAAATTATGTCCATAAAAATTATGAACAGAACCGGTGACAAAGGACAGCCTTGGTTGAGTCCAACCCCCACTGGAAACAAATTTGACATGTTACCAGTGCGGTCCAAGCTCAGGTTGGGCAAACTCCAGTGCCCCCTCCATGATCCTGTAGGGTGTGTAGAGCTGGTCGAGAGAAAAGTGGTCGGGACAAAAACCACATTGTTCCTTCTGAATCTGAGGTTCACTGCTTTAGTTAAAGGATTATATTATTATTATTATTTACACAGTATCAACAATAAGTTTAAAAATAAATGATAGGTTTTTGAGAATAAATTTTTAGAATGAAGATTTTATTTAGTCGTATGAGTTTTGACCGCCAGGGGGCAGTGTAGTCATTGACCTACATACATGATATATAGTCGATGGCTGTGATGAAAATCTTCCAGTAAGAAGCACTTTTTAAAATATAAACAAGTGATAAATATAGAATTTATACAGAAAGCCACACTTAAATGAGAATTAAACAGGGCGCAAATAATAATAATAATAATAATAATAATAATAATAATGATAATAATAATAATAATAATAATAATAATAATAATAATAATGATAATAATAATGATGATAATAATAATAACAATAAATATATATTTTTATTTTAAACAAACCTTAGATAATACAAGCCTGCTATATACAACATATAATTTATATTTAGTTATATTTCTATTATTTTATAACACTTCTAATATATATGCCTATTCTTGTTTAATTATCTGCCATTCTGCAGCATGTCCTTCTATGTAAAAATATTATTATCAATATGATCAGGGTGCGTTCAACGATTTTAATGTTACACTGCGTTTGACTAACAAAAGCTATTAGATAAAAGGTTTGGATTTGTTAACACAGAGCGTTAGCTCGGAGAATCTAACGTCTTGAAAAGTACCTAAAACATGACGGTGAACAGAGAAGTAATTGCGCCTTCAACTAACAGAGAAACGAATCGAGGAACAGTTTTGTGCAACTTGTATCACCAAAAATTTTGAGAGCAAGTGAACGCTGCATGATTTGCAGTGTTGTGAATGAAACAGCAGTGAAAATAACTCTGCGAAGTTGTTATCCTCAAATGCTACATTTCCTCGAACACTACGAGTTACAATCTGCTGTCAGAATTAATTCTTTTTGTAACTCGAAAATAAAAAAAAAGCCCTTTTTCGCAGCTTTTTAAAATGAAATCCGGTGAGCTCCAGTGCTTACCCCGGAAGTGAGAGAAGGTTGCACTGCGCATGCGCGGAAGATTACATTGCTGAATGTAAAGTTATCGTTGAACTCAGCCCCTGCGACCCCGACTATATAATAATGGATGGATTGATGTACAACAAGAATGTATAGCGCGTTTAGTAAATAACGTCGTTTGTAAACATTTCGGTTATTTTAACTTCCCGTATCCCAGGGGTCTTTGCGTGCTCCAACGCTAGATGCGACAGACACGTCAAAGGCGCCGCCATGTTGGAGGGGACGACGTTGTACGTGAAGTACAACTTTTGGCAATTAATTTTTATTTATATCATAAAACATCGACTGACTTGTTTGGATGCAGAAACCACTGACACTGTTAAACAGAGTTGTGACCTGTGAAACCCTTACAATGTATTTCCATTTTTACAGTGAAAGTATGTGGGAGTTGAGGATTTTTTGTTGTTTACAGTTTATTGATGTTAGTGTTTAGACTGGTAGTTTGTTTAAAATGTGCTACTCGGCACACATTTATTTTTACATGCACACTGTTGCCAGCCATGAACTCAGAGTACACACCAACTACGCACATGGCCGACATGGACTCCAGCTCCCAGTGCCACGTGACCTGAGATGCTACGACTCCCCCAGTTTCTGAAGTGCACACGTTTATATTTACTATTGAAGAGGTTACATGAAAAGCTAAATAAAGTTTATAAATGAGACAACTGAACTGTGATTAAAAACTTCAGGGCTGGTGTTAATAATAACAAAGATAAAAATATATGGCAACTATTGATTTAAACCACCCGGACCCTTGCAAGACACACTAACGTCAACTGGATTGGAGTAAAATAAGAATTTTAATGTCCTTAGAATTATTGTCTGTGTTGTACCAAACAGCTGCTTATCTGGAAGTCAGTGTTAACCTCTCAACAATTTCCACTGCATGTGCCAGTGATAACATTCCTTCCTAGACACATCTGTATTAATAAATTATCTTCAGCTGAAACTATTTGAGATCCTTTGAGAGAATGAGAGAGAATGTGTGAGTGGTGTGGCTGGCAAAAGAGCAAGAACCGCTACCGCATGTGCTGTGCGTACTCGAATCAGAGAAAATCTCCAGTGCACTGATGTTTTTTGTTTGTTTGTTTGTTTGTTTGTTTTTTTGCAAAGTATATGCTTCAGTTCTATATCATGGGAGTCTGAAACAACATTGTGCCCATGGTATATGTGGATGTTGTTATATGTGTATATGTTATATGTAATCTATGATAAATACAGTCAGTGTAATGAATGTGGTCAGTGTAACACAACATTAGAAAACCTCACAGACAGTATTTGGGTTTGTAGAAGTGCTGTAGCATTCAAACTGCTGTAATATTGGTATCTGTATATTTTACACTGATGAAAACAGTTATTCCCTGGGAGTGTTCCTGTGAAAATGTAGCTGTAGCTGACCGGTAAGGAGCAGTCAGATGTTACTGATATTTGATGTGTGTAATAAAGTGAAGCTCTTGACCTGTATCTGTATGACTTTATGTATTGACTTTAAGTATTGCAGGATGAATGGATAAGTGCATGATAGTGTATATAAACTGTCTTGTTTTGTTCAGTGTGCCACTTTGGTACATGTACAAAGTTGCTGAGTCCAAAATCTGTCCTGGAGGAACCATGCCACTAAATTCCAGATCTATAGTGAAATACCACCAATCTCAAGAACAGTGGTGCAGAGTAAAGCATGGTTTGCGGCATGCCTGAACAGGGGCAGTAGGCCTCTATCGTTTCCCGATACCCTGGCAAGAGATACCAGCAGTGTGTTTGCAGAACTTGGGTGAGTGATGTCAGACAATGCTGTTAATCTGGACAGTAGTCAGATGATGATGAAGATGATGCTGTGTCCTGAGGAGGTTCCTCCAGTTTTTCTTCTTAATTAATCATGGTCTATTTCCCATCATTAGACAGTTCTTCTCTTTCACATGACGGGTACCAGTTCTCTGAGGATCTAAGGATTGCTTTTTAAAATGAATCTGTGAGTCACAATTTTCCCCATTTTTAATGTAATCACCTTTTTCCTGTATAAATATATCTACCAACTGCACCACAGGTTTCCTTCATCCATAAAAAAACTCAATGTTAATTATTTGTGTGACAAGAACAGATTATAGTTTTCTTGTTCTTTGTTGTATGGAGTGAGTGTTTAGTCAACACTGAATTTGAAACAGCTCTAAACATGTTCAGAAAACCACACAGTGAACCACAAGCTTTTGCTCAAACAAATTCATCATCGGTCCATTTCAGAGAAGGCCTGCTTCACAGAATATTTTCCAACCTCAGGCTGATGAACAGCTATTTTTATTGCACACCTAAATGCAACCATCCATCCACACTTGTTGCATTAAAACCACGAAAACAAACTTTATTTTCCATTGTTGGTTTCAGATCATAGCCAGTGGTTTACTGAGGGCCAAACAACCCGACTGTTTAACTATTAAATGGACATCCTTCGTAAGTAAATATTCATTAGTAAAAAAAAAAGACACAAATAACAAAAGTTTATTTCATGAAGATCCTTTTTTTTAACCGCAGAAGAAGCAGAACACACAGTAGTCATTGTCACAGTTCTCTTCTTCAGGGTTTCTTTTTTATTTCACCCCATGCCGAATTTAAAGGCATGCCAATCAACTCTTTGCATGATTTATATGGCTCATTATTTGGTCTTGGGTACATCCTGGGGGACATTTATTAAAATTTTTAAAAACATTTAAAAAATCAAACTTCTTCTCAATTTACAAAGTTAGGACTCTAAAGAAAGCAATAATGTCGATTAAAACATAATATTATTCACAGAATAAATTCTAAAGCCACTTTAAGGTCATGTAACATTGATGGACACATCGTGTCACATGTGGCTAAATCAAGGAAGTCGGATAAGTGTCCACTGAGCATGTCCAGAAGTAATAAATATTTATCAGACTTGGTTTTGTCCACTGACGTGTGAATCAATTTATAAATGAATGTAACATGTAATTGGTTTGACAGACATTTCACCTGTGTTTTATTCGTGTTGATAGAAATACCTGTATGGATTTTTTAGGTCAATTCTTTTAGTGAGTGCAACCAATGCTACATTCTTCCCATATATTTGCAGGTATGTACATCATATTGACCAAAATATCAAATATATGTATCTTGAGAGACGTTACGTTCAGAGGCCCATCTCATTAAAAGGCAATTTTTGCATTTTTTCATTTATACATAGTTTTCATTGATGTTTCACTGCTACTAATGACATTAACACTCTCATCTCTCTCACTCATTTGCTGAACTACTTAACCCTACTAGGGCAGCACTGTGGTGTAGTGGTTAGCACAGCAAGAAGTTTCAAGCCCCAGGCTCAGGCATTTCTGTTTGGAGTTTGCATGTTCCTCTAACCTCTGCTAAAAGCAAGTCAGCCCAGGTACCTTGACCAGGTCTCATACCCTTTTTCTCATAACCAACTGAGCAGTCCATCAGTGTTAGGCATCAGGTATTCATCAAATGTGGATACTGTAGTAACTTGTTGTTGATTTGTGCATCATCGTATTTTTCTAAAACTGATGGATTAACCTATTTGCCCAGCCTATCCTTCACTGAGAGGTAAAAAATAGGTGCGAATTGATTTAATCCCCAATAATTCATAAAATCCAGTGATGCCCTTGTGTGATCTTTTATATTGGCCCAAAAAGCTAAGGAGTGGCAGTGGCAGTGGATGCAATGGACTGGTCAGTGGATTAACCAGATGATATTCGCAAAAGGGCCTCGGTTGTTTGTTGGGGTAGGGCGTTGTACCTGTTTTTCAGGTTACAAAATTGGGGCAGGAGTGGTGGTGAACCAACCGTTGCTGCCCAAGAGCTACATGTACCAGTATATGTACCATGAATTTGTGTAAATGGGCAAACACTTGTCAGATGTATGTAAATGTAATATAGTTTTATGTGCAGATATGCTAGTTTAACTTTTTCAGAAGTTTAAGATTTGTTAGTTTTGTACCTGTATACTACTATTGTTACTGTCATCTTGCCATCTTGGAACTGGCATAATCTATCAGATAACAACTTCCTAGATGTAAGCAAAAACCACCTGATGTTATAATAAAATATTAATATTTAATATATATATATTATATAAAAAAAATAAAAATATTTTCATATTTCCTTATTTACAGTGTAACAGAAGAGCTTTCTTTTATTTCACTTTAACTCAGTAGTGCGGACATTTAGGAAAAAGCCCATTTACAACCAGGTGTCACATCAATGCCAGGGATTGTGTTGCTTTCTGGATCTTGTAACTGAGGTGGCCTGCAAACATGGTTGCTAATTACAACACTCAGCCACCACAGAATTGCTCCTGTTTTGGTAGTGGTAGCTAATGAAGTCTAACAAAGTATTAGAAATGGGACTGGCAATGTCCATGTCTGCATGAGGTCACTATATGTGCAGGGTTATTGCTATGCTGGAACATGATTGGGCCTTTTAGTTCAAAATCAGGAATTTACAGGATACAAAGACATTTTAGCCAATATATCTGCCTCCAAAATACCGTAATAAAAGAGTTGTTTGGTGGGTTTATGCTTCAGTTAGCTTGGTTTCCTTTGGTTTTACCACACGTAAATCACCCTAGCTGAATTGTGCAGTGCAACAGTCAGTGGTATTCAAAAGCACATGTAACGGGTACCAGGGTTCCAGGACCCGATGACAAGTGTATAAAAGCTGAAAAATACAGCAGAAATGAGTACATAGGAAATGTGCTTGTTTACTCTCCCGAATCCTCTAATCTTAAGAGGAAACGCGGGAGAGACTGGTGACCTCATGTCCCCATGTGACTCCTACTGGCCAAACATGGTGAATGCATTAACCACTTACTGCTTAACCAAGGGGTATTATGAATGAGGTATTGTTCCTTTTTATTAAGAAAAAATAATTATTTTCCAAGCTAAACTCCCAAAATAAATTTGACATATATTGCACACTATATGGGCACACATTTGTGGGCATCACACACACACACTTCACCAGAAGTTCTGCAGTTCTGCAGCATGTGTAAGATGTATGAAAATGTTCCCAGGGTTTTTCTTGGCTGTTAGCATTATGGTGCATCTCAAATTAAATAAAATTGAGTACATAAAAAGTCTCAGAAACCAGCAGTACAGGACATGATTAGTTATGTAATGATTGTTGAATGTGACTCATATACCCTGTGTAATGTTGTAATTTAGTTTGAAAATGTAAATGCAAATGGTACAGAGACTTCAAATCAGTGCTTTACTAAAAGTTTAGTCCGTGCTGTGTGAACCAGTTGCTGTAAGACTGGAAATGATTGTAAGGTGAGAGTTGTTTAAAATTTGATATGAATCAGGATATGTTTATGTCATGCAAATGCTTCATGAAGAGTTATTCAGTAAAATCTAAAAAAAAGTTAAAGGTATAAAAAGACTATATATTTTTAATAGAAGAAATATTTTTAAAATGCAATTATTATACTCATTCATTATTTAGGTTTTTCGAAATAATTCTAGAGAATTTCACAAAAAAATAATTGGAAATTGTCAAATTATGATTTGTAAAAATAAACAATAATTTTTTTTTTACTTTGCTAAAAAAATACTAATAAAATAATAAAATGGTTATAAATGAATAAACATGAAGTAGTCTGAGGATTAATTTCCCACTTGGGGGTTGGGGTTCTCTTGACACTTTGATAGATCCGTGATCTTTAAGTCAAGCAAGAGTCCAGTCACACCTGATTATCATCCCATTCATTGAAATTTCACCTTCAAATTACCTGCTAATCCGAGAGGTTCACAAACGTTTGCCCCTCACAGATGTGTAATATTGGATAATTTTCCTCAATAAATAAATGACCAAGTCAAATATTTTATCTAATTTTTTTTTATCTACTTTTAGAAATTATGTGAAAGTCTGATGATTTTTTAGTTCATATTTATGCAGAAATGTATAAAATTCTTAAGGGTTCACAAACTTTCAAGCACTACTGTATACCACACCCCCCTACACACATATAAATCATCATTTGTTTTACCTGACAGACAGTTTCCTCCTCTCTCGCCTGACACGCAGCACCAATGATTCACTATACGCTTTTGGCATTGTTTTTCTTCATGGGTGGTAAGTTTTTTTAACTTTATTAATTGCTTTAATTAATGAACTAAACAACTGAAACCTCCCAGATCTATTACTATCTAAATAAATCACACTGATGCTGGCAAAATAAAACACAGCATAAATGTATAAATTAGCATAAATAAGCTAAACCAATTAAAGCTGTGTAATATTGAGGAATATTTCAAAAAGATTGATATCCTCTGCAGCATGGTGGTATAATAAATTAGCCCGTCTGCCTCCCAGCAAGAAGGTCATGGGCTTGATTCACAGGCTCAAGCATTTCTGTGTGGTTTGCATTTTCGTCCCACAGTCTAAAGACATGTACATTAAGCTAATTGGTGTAAGGTGTAAATGTAAGTGTGAATGGTTGTGTGTGTTGCTCTACGATGGTCGGGCGAGTGTGTACCCTGCCTTCTCCCAGTGTCGGCTGAGATAGGCTCCAGTCTTCCCGCAATCCTAGTTGGATTAAGCAGTTCAGCAAATGAGTGATTGATGGGATCATATGCTTTATTGCTCCATTGTCATTTATTATATTTGTTCACTACATTTAGATAAATACAGTGAACTACAGACTATACAAATACAGAAAATACAGAAATGCAAATTATGATTAAATACTTTTTGGTTACTGTTACTTGTGAATAGGTGAAATCTAGGCTGAATGTAATCGAGTTCTGTAATATTTCTTTTCTTTTTCCATATCATCTTTTATTAAGGTCACAGGAAGGCGGAAGCCCATCCCAACCAACTCTGGGTGAAGGCGGTGTACGCCCTGAATAGTATTGTTTATATAATGCTATAAATTAGGTGTTATAAATAGGTGTGTGTGTGTGTGTGTGTGTGTGTGTGTGTGCGTGTGTGTGTGTGTGTGTGTGTGTGGTTGCAGTTTTACTCTCAGAGACTCTGAGCTATTTTACTCTGGAGGCTGAAGTTGGAGATAAAGTCACTATTTGGTGCCAACATGAAATGATTATTACAGGTTACATTTTCTGGTATAAACACACGTGCGATTCAGTTCCACTTCTGTTTGGTTGTAAACGTTTTTTTGCATCGGCTCCATCAAAGGATTGTACATTCTTTACTGAGAGTGAGAGAATAGTGATGTCTGTTCAGGACAAGAACACGTCTCTCACAATCACTGCAGTAAATGTCTCTGATACAGGACTGTATTACTGCAGCTACATACAACAGGTCAAAACAGACTTCAGCAACTCGACCTTTTTACAAGTGAAAGGTAAATTTATATAAAATGATGAATTTCAGTAAAAATTCACTGGGATGAGTAAGAATAAAATAATGTTTCCTTTTTTTAGGTAAAAATGAAGCAAATAAAAAACCAAACAAAGCAAATGGTTTGTCATTAACATGTTCCTTCAAAATAAAACCTTGTTTAAAAAAAAGTGTACAGAATTTTTACATTTTTAAAACTTAAATAATAATTTTCTTGCAAATTATTTCCCTTTACCAAGGTTCAGTCTCTTCTGATGTGCTCTTTGTAATTACTGTGGTGTTTGGTGTAGTGATTGTGATTCTTCTTGGTGTCCTGATCTTCACCAGCGTGAAACACAAAAAAACACACAGAGGTAATGCACTGCTGTCATGGGGTCAGTGTAATGATAACGCTACTTAAAAAAAAAACTAAATGTTAAAATAATATTTCTTTATTTCTTTCTTTAAAAATATGTTTAGATGATAACACCAGCAGACAGGATGATGAGGTAAAGATCCAAAAATATTACAAAATAAATTCTAGGTTTCAAGTTGTATCATGACATGGTGTAGAATATGATGTGGTACAGATGAAACACACAATGCTCTTTTCCAAATCATCCTTAGTAAGGTTACAAACAATAATTGAGGTTGTTGGTTCTGACTATGTTGAATCTGTCTTATAACCTTTGACTGCAGATCAGTTTTCTTTTATATAGCAGTGGTTCTGATCTACAGTGTAGACGATGTAGCTG
>JAQMYF010000006.1:14350974-14364536 GCA_030014195.1 Neosilurus mollespiculum
TATATATATACACACATATACATATATATACATACACACACACACACACACACACATATACATATATATATATATATATATATATATATAATTTATCCATGTTCATTTTTCCTGTGGTATGACATTAAAAAATCAAGCCCTTAATTCAGGATCATATATCATCAACATTTATGTGTCTCACATTTATATATAATCATCTTCTGAGAAAAATAATCTATGAAAAAATGATTTAAAAATCATGAATGAATTATAGGTGGTGATTAAATAATTGCAGGTAATAAACCCCCTCAAATGTTCAATAAATTAACAGAATATAAAATGAATAAAAAATTCTAATTTTTTCGAATTATTTGTAGTTAATATAAGAAATACTGGCTCATCTTGCATTATCTGCTGCACAAAGTAATGAGCATCGTGTCCGTAGTGACTTCTTCCAGCGACGCACCGGAATCAGCGCAACAAACGCGCACAGCGGCAGATGATCACTTCTGAGGTCCAATCTCTGATTAAACCTGTAAATGTGGACAAATGTGTAACATGTTATCCATCATTTAAGATATAAATATCTAGATCTTATTTATTTTAATCATATTTGATCCGTCAAATCAGTGGCGTTTGATTACAAAGAATATCTTTGTGAGCACCGGATTGTAGATGACAAAGCGCCTAAAGTACCGCGGAGTTAATGATGAACAGCACAATGACGCGATTAATGCGAACCCTGTTCCGCTCAGACGGGGCCAAATTCCATGCAAATGAAACACGGAGGGGGGAGAAACCGGTGGAGTTGATGTTACAGGAAAACACGGCAGCCTCCGGCGGTGGTGGCGGTCACTGCAGCTCGAGTTGTGATTTGAGCACAGAGAGAGAGAGAGAGAGAGAGAGGTGGAACGGAGGTCTATTCAACACCGCAGTCCCAAGGACATGCTGCGTCCCTCCTTCATTTATCCCCAAAAATCCTGCGCGTGCTCTTCCCGTTTCGGGGTAAGTACTCATTTCTGTTTAGTTTTAATTCGCCCCCTTTTCACACGGTGCATTACTGAACACCGCTTAGCTTAAAATAACACGCTGTTTGTGTCAGTGGTGCTGGTACAGAAATAAACGGGGTGCTTTAAATGGATGTTTGAACTTTGTTTTGTTGTGTCGGGCGCGCGCCAAGAGCGACTCATTCATCTCAGAAAACGCGCACGAGTCCAGTGGCACGCGACGCCTTTACTGATGTTTTGGTATGTAGCATTTTGTCACAGGGCCAGCATGCCGTCCTGCTGGTCTGAACGGAATAGTACTGGGGAAAATATGTAAAAGTACTCGTTTGTTAATTTAAACACACACACACACACACACACACACACACACACACACAGAGGGAATAGTGTGTTTTAGTTGAAGATTGTTAGTGGAGGCCAAGGACTGCTACTGAAAACGTGGATCCTTTGTCAATGTAAACATGTTTAAAATCTTTGAACATCTGCTCAGAGAGAGAGAGTGTAAAGTATCATATATCACCTCCTCCTCTTCTCTTAAGTGTGAACATTGTGATTCCACACAATAGATGCCCAAAAGAAAATGTCAAGGACGTTTTAAGTCTCATTTTTAACCCAGTGTTTTTACAGAACAATCCACAACAGAGCACTGTATCCTGTGGTGACTCTGAGCCACATTGTCTCTTTCTTAGAGATTTCTTTTCTTTTCATTTTTTTTTTTACCACCCATATGCGGGAACAGACCCATTTCCTGCCAGGAAATGGACTGACAGGGGAATAAAGATGTGTAAGGCTTTCCAGATCCCTGGTGCTTGATCATAGTGTAATCTCACAGAACAAGTCGCCCACAGTGTTTTTAAAAATAATCCTGAGAATTTGCGTTTACCAAGGCAGATGTAATCGAAGTATATGCCTGTTAATAAATTAACTTAATTCCAACTTTTGTGGTTGAAGTATTTTGGTATTAAAACACTGCTGACATTCCGCCCCCGTTTAGTCTGCTTCCTGTCTGACAGTATCCAATGATTCCTTCCTCCATGAAGCCAGACAACCCTCATCTGTCTTATGTTCAAGCAAAGGTAGAATGACATCAATACCCTTTGCCATAATTGTAGCCTATTAAGATAACCGTAGTCAGAGTTTAAACCATTATGCGTATTATATTACTGTTCTTAATGCTGTTCACTACACCACCACACCACTTAAGTCTCAGACATAGAGCCATTTGTATTTAGAGTACACGTTTACTGGATTTATCGCAGCTGGTAAGCTAAAACATCCACATAGTTTTTCGGCACACCCTTGAAACATGTTTAAAAGAGGAATACACAGTGTCTGAATTTGTTGCTGTTTTTACCCAAGCTACCCTGCTCTCATCAGACAAGAATAATTAATGGGTTTGTTCTTTTTGTAGACACTTTACTAGTCTTGCACTGTATAACATACAATTGTTATTGTGTGTTAGTTGTCTAAGCTAAATAAGGCGTGTGTGTGTGTGTGTGTGAAAGAGAGAGAGAGAGAGAACGAACCCAGGCTATGTGATGTGCAGCATTTTACAGAGCCTGTGATGTGCTTATTACGGCAGACATGTTTATACTGAAGTGCCGTAAACAGATTTCACAGGAAATCCAAGGCTCGAAGTAGAGATAAACCTTGTCACATTCATGTGAATGAATTTAAAGATGCATATTTGGTGTAGATATCTAAAAGTAGATTTCTTGAGTAATTGTTTTGTATAAGAAGTGACCTTTGACCTTGTGATGTCACAGCATCCCACCATTTTGATTTCTGCCTAATCCGTTGCACACTGCAATATAATCAGCTCTACAATCTCAATGGAAATGTTGTGTTTTAAGTGACATGCCACAAAGGTGTGGTGTTAGTTGGTGTAGCAACACAACATAAGATGGTTGCAAGCTGCAGTCTTGGCTGATATGTCCCCAGAAAGTGAAACTATAGACTCACTGTTTTAGAAACACAAGAGAAAACTGGGCCCCTATGAAATGGTCATCATTATGTTCTGACTACCTCATTGAAGATCGTTACTAAACTTCAATCCTTCTAATATTTGCTGGGTGCCATCCTAGGCTGAAGGAAGGTGTATTTCCTACAGTTAAGCTAAGTGAGGTGAGAAAGAAGGCTAAGAAAATTCCAGCGCCGCTTCAAGTCCCTGAGTTAGCAAGCATCTGGGAAGACTAACACCCGGCTGTGCAACTCTGATGTTCTGGAAACAACAGCTGTCTCTCTCCCATAGACTAAACTAGACGGTGGGGGAAGAGACACTCAGAAGCCTCGATAGGCTTACAGGTTTGTATGATGAATACAAATTTTCAACTTTTCTCATCACCTGATCATCTTAAGGTTAGATGGGGAGCTGGAGAGGCCTTCAAGATACAGTCGCTTGCACATATTTGTCATTCCCTCACTATCGTGATGGGGGAGACAAGGGCCCTGTCCACACAACAATGTCAGATTTGGTTTTGAAACAGTCTGAAGTGAAGAGGTTTAGATTAAATTTTCAATTAGGAAAAGAGCTGCATGTAGGTTTGGTTGTCGGGTGACCACGTATTTTTGGTCATGTGGTTTACACTCTTGTTTTGCGTAACAGTAAACCTTTTCAGCTACTTTGCGCATGTTGCAAGTTTTCCTTTCTCCTCTGTTTCTTCTGTTCATTTATTCAAAGTAACTGAGTGGTAATCTTGGAGAAAACATACCAAAACCTGATAAAACTAACACAGGAATCCTGGCCGCTGTTGTATTGATGCCTTCCCATAAATTGTTTTGTGTCTAGTGAGCATCCCTTCAGGTCTGGTTTTATTCTTTTGTTTTTAGCTTGGATGCACTGATTTTGCAAACAATCTTGGAAATCAATTCTGCTGTTTCACATGTGGACTGAATCTAAACAGATGTGGATAAGACCAAGGTTATCTCAGGGCTACCCAAGGCTTGTAGCCTGGGGCTTTATTCCTCAAAGTGAAAACCTGTTTGCATTATCGCACTCATAGTCTAGTCTAAAGTTAGTCTATGCTAACCACAGGATTATGGAGTTATGGTCTAAAACTTGTGTTCTGTCTAACATAGGGGCGATGTTTAGATTTTTTTTGTAAATAAGCTTCTTTTATTATCTTCTTTGCCTACTTTATGTGAACTTTAACCTGGAAACTAAAGCTAAAACAGTTTAGCTTTAAACAACATTCACCTGAATCATTTTTGCTGTTTGGTTAAAATAATAAATCAATGGTTATTTATTTATTTATTTATTTAATAAGAATAATAATAAAAATAAATAAATAAATAAAAACCTTACTGGCTGAAATAGTCAAAACCCTGCCCTCCACCATGACGCACCAGCTGGTCTTGTCTGACCAAATTCTCCAGGCTTCTAGCCCCAAAATAGCTCCAAAGAGGAATTGCAGCTGTTGTGAAATTTGGTGGAGAATGGATGAGGATCTGGAGGTGGTTTAGCAAAGTTGGAGTGGGCCAAATTTTTGTTTGTGAAGGACACATGAATCAAGCCTTGAACAAAAGTGAACCTGGAAGAAAACTGGCTAGATGTTGCTTTGACAATGTTCTTTTTCAGAGGTTGGGCTTTTTCAGCAGGACAATGCTCCATGCCACACAGCCATGTCAGTCGAATTGTAGATGGAGGACCACAAGATCAAGACCTTGTCATGGTAATCTCCAGACCTCAAGCCCACTAAAAACCTCTGAGCTGATTTAATTTTTGCACCAGGAGTGGCATAAACTCACCCAAGTTCAACATGAAAGACTGGTGGAGAGCATTCCAACCTGTGATTTAAAGGTCAGGGTTATTTAACCAAATATTAATTTATGAACTGCAAGACTCAACTATTAGCACCATGTCGTTTAAAATAGAATATGATTTTGACTTCTGTGAATTGTTCAATGTCTAAAAGCATTGCACCTATTATTGTTATTTTTATCATTTGTCTTTTTCTGCAGTTCAGTGCTCCAAGTGACTATTTTTATGTAACCTTATCTGGGTGTGGCATGTTGTTCCTTATATTCTACAAGATATTAAATATTTGGTAATTGGAGAAAGCATTTCTGTTGTATATGGTATGCTAAATTACTAAAACTTGAAGTTTAGGAATTGGGTGCTCTCTTGTCTTGTGTCTATATCTTTTCACACTGTGATGAGGAAATCTTTCCAAAAATATATAACAGACTTTGCAATGACAAAAATTTCTAAAGGGCTGTACTGTGGCATAATAGTTAGCACATCTGCCTATGAAGGTCCTGGGTTTGAGTCCCAGGCTCGGTGAGGGCGTTTCTGTGTGGAGTTTGCATGTTCTTCCCGTGCCTGCATGGGTTTCCTCTACGTACTTTGGTTTCCTCCCACAGTGTGTGTGTGTGTGTGTGTGTGTGTGTGTGTGTGTGTGTGTGTGTGTGCTGGCCCTTCAATAAACTGGCGAGCTGTTCAGGGTGTAACCTGCCTCCATCCAGAGTCAGCTGAAATTAGAATTAAGCGGTTCAACGAATGAATGAACCATTCACCTTGGTAGATACTGCAGAATAATTTCCCCAATGGTCCATCTCATGGACTACTAAGTAATATCCAAAAAAAGAAAAAAATACAGGCTTTAAAAAAAAAAAAAGAATTAAATCAGATAAAAACAAATCCCTCAATTTTCCCACCAACAAAACATGTGCCACAATTATTGGCACCCATGAAAATTATAGTGAATACAATGTAATTCAATCATGTTTCCCATTTACATTGTATTATATTTTTTTAGTTGAAAGTTTGGGGAAACTTCAAGCTGTCCATGGTTCAACCCTGGTGAACTGGGTAAGAAATATGAATATGAAATTACTCCTCTAATATATAAGATCCAACATCTGATTTAGATAGGGATGTCACGATCCAATCGGATTGTACCCAGTAAATGGTCAGGACACCATATACTGGGTAAAATCTTCCTAAACCATCCAAAGCCCAAGCAGACATAGACTTGACCATTTAGTAGATCAGTGCATCAAATGTAAGAATATAAATGCAGAGAGGTGGGCAGCCCCTGCTTTTGAGGTTAAGTCTGTGAAACTTTGCTTAGTTTCGCATTTATGCGATTGAGACTCATCATTCAAAGGAATCTACATCCTCTCCTCCACATTGAAGATGTTGAAACTTTGGAAGCTTGAATTACAGATGTATTTTTGACTTTGACAGATGTTATGTTTAGCCAAGTACCAATAGAAAATTTGCATACATTAGGACACTAATTTTTCATGGAGGTTTACAAATACCATTCTCTAAGAATAGCCTCTATAAACATATCTCTCAGTCACACCAACAGTTGTGCCTGAAAAGTTTTTCTTTTTTCTTTTTCAAAGTTTTTGTTCATAACTTTGTTTATGACTTTCCAAAGAATTATCCTTTTTTTTTTTTTTTTTTTTTTTTAAATGTTTTCTTTGCAAAGGACTCTCTGTATTATGTAATTTGTCAGAAACTGCTGAAATGTTGGATCATTAATTTGCAGTGTAGCCCTGTATAACCACACAGCCATAATTAAAGACACCTTAACTCTATTTTTTTTAACTTTATCTAAAGATTACAAAAGGAAGTACTTGCTAACTGAGAAGACATTGTGTTTTTTTGCGTGCTAAAATGTCTTTCTTCTCAAATGAGTCTTATGAATTTTCTTGGTTTCTGTTGTTGTCGTCTCCATGCCAAGCCCTTGTAAGACTCAACCACAAAATACTTTACACAAATGCCAAGGATAGTGCTATCATTAATAAATTATCAAATTAAAGAGGATCTGTGTTGCTCACGTAGGATTGTCAGTATAGCTATGAGTGACATGACTAGATTGCAGCCAGATGTGGAATGGCATTGGTATGTCAAGAATATTTCAGCCACTTGGGATTTTTATATGTAGACTTCCCAGCTCGTCTTGGCATGATGGTTGGCCGGAATAATTCTTTGGTTTAGCTTGACAGTGGAAAGTAACTGCAAAAACATTATGACTTGAAGCTGTTTGCATGATGTATCTGATCATGGCTGTTAGTTTTACTGACATTTGCATACAAGTTGAAACATATTCAGTGTACTTAATTGTTATATAACTTTTTAAATTATTCAGTGCTTACTATGGAAATAAATTATTTAATATGAAACTATAAAAAAATCAAACAACTGATAAATGACTCCATAATGTGCATGTTACAGTAAGGTGCTTGAAATAGTGCAGATTTAATTGGACAGTTTGCCATAATTCATTAGTGTGAATCTGTCTGTATTGCAGTCAGTAATGTAAATGTGCTGACACACAATGTGCAAATAAAATTGTAGTAATGTATCACAGTAACACTAAAAATGTGTCATTTTATTGCCCATGTGGTTCAGCCTGCTGGTACCACAGAGATCCCATCATGTGCAGTAAATACATTTGCTAAATAGTCTTTAAAGAGCAGCTTGATTTGACAGTTGACAGTTTGACTTCTTTTATCAAGAGACTTAGTCAGTTACGTGTGGCGTCATTGAGACAACAATTTGTTTCTTTCACTGTATGCAAAGAACATATTCATATTCTGACTATTCTGTTTTGAGTTGAACAAGAAAGACGACGCCAAATGAAAGGAAAATGACACAAAAATGCACAAGATGCGTTTTTAAAAAAATACAGACATGCTGATATACCAAATGTATTAATTTTAATTTTGTACATTTTTTTTTTTTATTTAAAAAATTTTGTACATTTTGTTTTTGCAAATGTTATTTGTTTAAATCCAAAGATTTAAAGTGTTGTTTGGGTGACAGCTGCACTTTAAGGCCTCGATATGGGAAAAACAATGATTTTATTATTTTTTTTTATTATTAATCTTTTTACATTTTAAGCTGAAGCAAGGGTCAAACATAAAAATAAATTCTTCCACCAGGAAAGACTGTTCATGAAGAAGAAAGGACATTGGGTATGACATCTGTTACTGTCATTTTGTGCTGACTTTTTAATGTTTATTCATGAGCCTCTGTCTTGAGAGGCGGTAGAAAAGGGACTTTTCTCTGCTGTTGTGTTTTTGTTTTTTTTTCTTGATGCATAAAAATAGTCTTCTCATCTAGTGAGACACACTAGGTTTCTTGTGGTAACCAAACCTCAACCCCCTGCCCAGTATGTATTTTGTTTATGCTGGCACCTATAATGCTATTTCAGGCCAGGCTGTTTCACAGTGGAATTTTAGCTCATCAACTCAGCACATGGCCTCTTTGTAAACATTGTTAATTCAGTTAATCCTGATTTGGTACAAAGCATGATGTTGTGGTTCAGGTGTTCATCATAAAACATTGCTGGAGAAGAAGGGGACATAAAAGCAGCATGGTCGATGTTTGAGTGGATTGGATTTTATGATGAACAACAAGGTGGTCTGTATCAGTAAAATGCATTTATAGTGCCATCAGGGCAGTTCAAGGGCGGTTATTCATGAGGGGTGGGTATTCCAGTCTTCCTTCCTGTTGTGTGTGTGCTTAAACAAGATACGCCTTAAACATGACTAAATAATTCCTGCAAAACATAGCTCTTGATATGGTTCAAGTTAATTAATTTGAGCGCATGTTTCCTTACTGTGTGTCTGCAGGAATATGATTCCGATCACAGAATTCCGTCAGTTCTCAGAACAGCAGCCGGCGTTCAGAGTCCTGAAACCATGGTGGGATGTCTTCGCTGAATATCTTTCAGTCGTCATGCTCATGATTGGCGTGTTTGGCTGTACACTGCAGGTTAGTGTCAGACCTTACGTCTTGCATGTCTCGTTTCGGCATTTGGATATTATTTGAATGTGGCCCCCACTCCTATTGCAGAGTACTTGCTCTGTTTGGAATTCATTGCATAAGTGGGTTCAATGAAGGACAATTAAGGCATTCTTTATAAATTGAGAATAAACAGACAAGGTAACTACAGAAAGACCAGTACAGCCTTTTTCTTGTGCGTTTGTGTGGAAAGTAAACACCTACATACAACAGTCTGATCACACCAGCTCCATCTGTGCACAAATAGGCCACTGTTGGCTGAAGAGTGCTTAATAGTGGAGTTTTGGTTTGCTTACAGGAAAGAGAACCAATTTCAGTAGTCATACACAAACAGATTAGCTCCTCCTTTCCTTAATCTCTTCCTTTTAAAATATTTCTCCTCTTTTTTCCTCCCCGCAATCCAGTCCTGTGTCCTGTTTGCTTGTTTATCAAAGTTCCTGGGAGTAGTTCTAGTCAGCATTTACATTAACCAAACAGCTGTGATTAGATCTGTTGTATCTGGGTGGGAATATGCACCCCATGCTTATCTTGTGGAGCACACTGTAGCCTCACCAAAAAGTGCTTTTATTATAGCTTGTAAGCCGTGCCTGATAATATGCATGGGTTAAAGTCACAAAGCTTGGATAGTGGTCATCACTTCCTTTTTTCTGGCAATTATAGAATCCTATCAGCATTATGAATAGAAGAAATAAGAACATAGCTATACTAAAAGACAATATGGTTAGGGAATGATTGACTGGGCCAGGTTTTATGAGTTCTTTATGGGCTGATGCTGAATTCATGGTGAACAGATGCAAGCCAGGAGGCCGGGGGGTTGGGTGGTCTGGGGGTTGTAAATGAGCTGCTCTTTTAGAGAATGTGTGCACTGGTAGTATGTGAGCATGTTGTATCATTTAAGTGTGCATGTCTCCCTCTGGAGTCAACTGAAGTCCTGTGCCTAACCACTCATTTCCTGTTTGACTCACACTGTTGTCAATGCACTAAAAATAGCACTTGACCATCCCATGCTGTTTCCTTTTGAAAATCATTTCATCCAATTACATGCTTTCATTTTGGTGCAGTTTTATTTTTTGGTTTTCGGTTGAAAACGGCTTCTTTGTCTTATTGAATTCTCTTATGTTACCAGAAGAACAACCACAGAGAGACTTAAGTGGTTTAAAGACATTAGAAAATCCATCCATGAGAGTGAAACTCAATTACACTGGCTAATAGATAATAGATTCTCTGTTATCATTTCAGGTAATGCAGGACAAAATCATATGTCTTCCTGAAAGGGTGTATGCCCCAAACCAAACGGTGCCTTCAGTGAACCGGACGGAGCTCCCAAGGGATCCGACTAATTCCTCCATTCCACCTGTCTCCCCAGTTCCTGTATCCTATGAGATGAAGGGACTCAAAACCAATTTGGATCTGCAGCAATACAGCTTTGTAAATCAGCTGTGCTATGAAAATGCTTTGCATTGGTATGCCAAGTATTTTCCTTATCTGGTGCTCATACATACCCTTGTATTCATGGTGTGCAGTAATTTCTGGTTCAAGTTCCCTGGCTCAAGCTCAAAAATTGAACACTTCATCTCCATTTTGGGAAAATGTTTCGATTCTCCGTGGACTACGAGGGCCCTGTCTGAGGTGTCAGGAGAAAGTCCAGAGGAGAAAGACCACAAAACCAACAATGCAAGTAGATCAAACCTTAATACTTCCACTGGGGAGGGGAATCTGGAGAAGACACAGTCGCTTCGATCAATTCCTGAAAGAATTGTAGTGGACAAACCAACAGCGAGTGCACTTGACAAGAAGGAAGGAGAGCAAGCCAAAGCATTGTTTGAGAAGGTAAAGAAGTTCCGACTTCATGTGGAAGAAGGTGATTTATTGTATCTCATGTATGTTCGACAAACTGTTATTAAAGTCATCAAGTTTGTTCTTATCATTGCCTACAACAGTGTTTTGGTGTCAAAGGTCAGATTTACAGTTCAGTGTGAAGCCAATGTAGAGAATATGACTGGCTACAGAAAATTTTTGTGCAAGCACACCATGGCCCATCTCTTCTCCAAACTTTGCTACTGTTATTTGTGTTTTGTAAGTGTTTATGGATTAACATGCCTTTATACATCATACTGGCTTTTCTACCGTTCCTTGAAAGAGTACTCTTTTGAATATGTGCGGCAGGAGACTGGAATTGATGACATCCCAGATGTGAAAAATGATTTTGCTTTTATGTTGCACTTGATTGACCAATATGATCCACTGTATTCCAAGAGATTTGCAGTGTTTCTGTCTGAGGTCAGTGAAAACAAGCTAAAACAACTCAATTTGAATCATGAGTGGACTGTAGAAAAACTCCGCCAAAAGTTACAGACCAATGCCAGTGACCGACTGGAACTTCAGCTCTTCATGCTTTCAGGGCTCCCGGATACAGTCTTTGAGGTTTCTGAGTTGGAATCTTTGAAATTGGAGCTTATTAATAATGTTACAATCCCTGCTGCCATTTCACAACTAGAATATCTTCAGGAGTTTTCCCTGCACCACTGTGCCCTCAAAATCCACACAGGGGCCCTCTCTTTCCTTAAGGAAAACCTTAAGGTTCTGCGTGTAAAGTTCGATGACAACCGTGAGCTACCTCTGTGGCTCTACAGCCTTCGAAACTTGGAGGAACTCCAATTAATTGGATCTCTGAGTCCAGATGCATCAAAGAACATTACCCTAGACTCTTTACGTGACCTCAAGTCTCTCAAGACATTGACACTTAAAAGTAACCTAACAAAGATCCCTCAGTCAGTTGTGGATGTGTCCAGTCACCTACAGCGTCTGTATGTGCACAATGATGGCACCAAGCTGGTTATGCTGAACAACCTGAAAAAAATGATGCATCTTATAGAGCTTGAGCTGGTCCATTGTGACCTTGAACGCATTCCGCATGCCATCTTCAGTCTGACCCACCTGCAGGAGCTGGACCTTAAGGAGAACAGCTTGCGCTCTGTCGAGGAAATCATCAGCTTCCAGCATCTCCGAAAACTCACATGCCTAAAGCTGTGGCATAATGCAATCACACACATCCCTGAGCATATCAAGAAGCTGGGCAGTTTGGAGCGCCTCTATTTTAGCCACAACAAGATAGAAATTTTGCCCTCGCACCTTTTTCTGTGCAATAAGTTGCGCTATCTCGACCTTTCCCATAATGACATCATCTTCATTCCTCCAGAAGTAGGTGTTCTCCAGAGCCTACAGTACTTTTCCCTTTCCAGCAACAAACTCGAGAACCTCCCAGACGAACTCTTCTTCTGCAAGAAGCTGAAGACCCTCAAGCTCGGGAGGAACATGCTTTCTGTGCTCTCACCAAAGATTTCCTACTTGGTTTCACTGACATTCTTGGAGTTAAAGGGCAATCATTTTGAGGTTTTGCCAGCTGAGCTTGGCTGCTGTCAAGCCTTGAAACGCAGTGGCCTTGTGGTAGAAGACACCTTGTTTGACACTCTGCCTTCAGAAGTCAGGGATAGCATGAAAGCTGAGTGATGTTTCTCAGCTTTGCTAAAATTCCTACAATGTTTTAAAAAGGGCAGCATTATTAAGTATTTTTAACTGAACTTGTATTCCACTCCCACACATAATATTTTGATGTTTACGGGTGAGTACCTGCTTTTAAATGCTTCGATATTTAAAAGTAAATATGTTACTAACAAACTGAAGGTTTCTTTTTTTAGTATTGTATTGTACTTTGAGTTTATGTAGTTATTTTAAGAATTTAAGACTGTTACATCAGGTCACTCATTCATCATAGGTTATAATTTAAGCACCTTATTATGTACAATTTTTTGTTGTTTAACTGTATCAAAAAATAGCGGGTAGTCTTAGTGTTAACATGTAGTTGAAGATTATTACATTGCATGTATTACATTAGTAATGAGAGAATTTCATTATCTGTGTGAAAGTTTTATAAAACTAGTACTGAAACATGCTAGCCTACTTACATTGCAGTGTTTGCCTTTGTAAAATGATGTTTGTACCTTATTTAAGGTTGCTAACAGGGGCATTAAATGGAGAAGGGCTTATCTTATTCAGCAGTTGTATGCCATATTTAGATTTGAGCCTATCATGTTAAATGAGTCATTGTTCTAATCTTTTACACTAAACCAATTTTAGGTGGTAAGTGGCTCCAGTAATAGAAACAGACTGAAATGTCAACCATGCACTGTATGTCTAGTATTATGATATTCCTCCCTTTGCTACAGTGAAATATGATATTTTTTGTTTTTGTTTATGCTGT
Organism: Neosilurus mollespiculum; assembly: GCA_030014195.1. Classification (NCBI taxonomy): domain Eukaryota; kingdom Metazoa; phylum Chordata; class Actinopteri; order Siluriformes; family Plotosidae; genus Neosilurus; species Neosilurus mollespiculum. The sequence continues at coordinate 14,363,984 of JAQMYF010000006.1, forward strand.
TTTGCATAAACTCAAGTCAACTCAAACACCTTCCAAATAAATTTTACCTTGCAGAAGAGTTAATAAGCAGAAGGGGAATGGACATGAAGGTCATTTTTTGTAATACTAGGGAATTTCAATTTAAGCTGATTTTATCCATGAAATCATTCATTCATTCATTTTTCTAAGCCGCTTAATACTAATTAGGGTCATGGGGAGGCCATCTCAGCCGACTCTGGGCGAAGGCGGGGTACACCCTAAACAGCTTGTAAGGCAATTGCGGGGCCAACAACCACACACACACACACACACACACACACACACAACCATCGCACCCACACCTAGGGGCAATATGGAACCTTCAGTCAACCTACTGAGCATGTTTTTGAACTGTGAGAGGAAACTGGGGTACCAGGAGGAAACCCACGCAAACACGGGAAGAACATGTAAACTTCACACAGAAACACCCCAAGCCAAGAAACACCCCAAGCCTTGGTCTTGTGAGCCAGTAGTAACCGAGTGGGTCATTATACAGGTTCTTTGCTCAGCAAAATAAATGAAGTGAAGGAACCTC
>JAQMYF010000006.1:14370688-14399108 GCA_030014195.1 Neosilurus mollespiculum
ACACACACACACACACATATATATATATATATATATGTGTGTGTGTGTATATATATATATGTGTGTGTGTGTGTGTATATATATATATATATATATATATAAAATAGCCCCTCAGTACATGCATGGCATTATAAAACTCATGTCCAGTCCCAAGATGGACACAAATTCATGATGTTGGATATAGGACCTGAAGGAAAATTGATGAGGCTATGCAGTCCCAACATGCACACCAAAAATGTTGATCGGTGATGGTGTTTTTGAGGTAGTGCACAGTAAACAAATTCAAGATGGCAACTGCGGCGGCCATATTGGATATTAGACCGCGACGAAAAATGATAGACTTGTGTAGGTGTAAAGTCCCAACATCCACACCAAAAGCGTTAATGATTGGTGATGGTATTTTTTAGGTAGTGCACGGAACACAAATTTAAGACGCCAGCTGCTGCGGCCATATTGGATATTGAAACGCGACAAAAATTTATATGCTTGTGTAGGTACACAGTCCCAACACTCACACCAAAGATGGTAATGATTGGATACGGGATTTGAAAAATCCCGTATTTGTTCCAAGCCGCTCCTGGGCCCAGAGACTAGAAAGGAGAGGAGGGGAACGCAGAGGGAGAGGAACGAATACGGGATTTTTCAAATTACCCAACAGGAAGTAAACGGATCTCCAAAAAGATTTAAATGTTTGACATCTTAACAGCTGCCTCTAGTCGTTTTATTTCAGGAAAGCTTATTGTGATGAATGCTAATATTCATCCCAATATCAACATTATCGACCCATCTTTAGGCTCAGTGGTTTGAACCCGTTTCAAGATGTTGCTAACAGCTGTAAAACAGATGTTGGGTTTCCTGATTCAGTTTTAACGAATTACTGAAAGTCTCACTTTTACATGGAAAATATGAATAGAGCTCTGTGGTAAGCGATCGGACCCAAACAGCACTTTATATAATCTGCGTCAGGCGTCCTGGAGGAGTTATTTGTTAAAAACCACTTTAAACGAATTCTGGAAACAGAACAGGCGTTGTTAAATGACCCAAATAACTCCTCGATGTGCTGGTCACGTTAAACGTGAGCTGGTGCCTAAATCCAGTCAGCTGGAATTCTTCTGAAGAGCCGGACAATTTACAAACGCTGATCTCCGCTGTGATATTTAACAGGCTCTCTCGCTCTTGCCTCTTGTATTTTCTCTCTCTCTCTTTCAGTTTCTTTTTCTTTCATGTCTTCTTGTTCTCTCCTTTTTTTCTTTCTGTTCTCTCCTTCTCTTTTCCCCTTACATTCTTTTCTTTCCATCTCTTGCTTGCTTTTTTTTTTCTTGCCTCCTCTCTCTTTCTTTCTCCATTTCTTGCCCTTACATTATTTTTTCCCTTTCACACCCATGTCTTTCTTTTTCTTTTCTCTGTAATAAGGAATTGTTGGTCTAAAGGGAAACAGTGATAAAGTTTGGGAATCTGAGTCTGGAAGTCAGTGCCAGAGAGAAGTAGGTTAAATGTAGCCTTGGGGGGGGGGAAGAAGAGAGAAGGAGAAGGCAGTTGTTGTTTTTTACTTTCTGATTTTAGCTTCAGTATAACTTTTGGCTGCTATTCTAAGCACAGAGTTCTCTTTACTATAAAACATCCTTAAAGCATCTTTCAAGCTCCACAGATGCAAACAGAGGCAAGCCGAACTCTTCCTCTTGTTGTCTTTACTCTCTCCTTTTCTCAGTACCAGGTTGTGCAAAGGTCAAGGTTCAGAGGTGAAATTGACTATTCCACGTTCCGAGTGCTTGGACTGTTAGACTGCGAATGTGGAGTTGATGCGTATTTCTCCTTCTTGACCCTCCCCCCATTTCACTCCTCCAGCACCAAAGGAATAATCCAGCATTGTTTAACCTCAACTCGAATTGTACGATTTCCACAGACAGGAATCTCAACGTACTTTCACATACTGAGCTGTAAACAGAAAATGCATTAAATTCGAACTAGATAATAATAATAATAATAATAATAATAATAATAATAATTGCATATGTTGAATTGTCAAATGTTTATTAAAAAACTACAAACTTTAACTTTAAGTCATTTATCAATTGTCTGATCAAACATGAGTACTATTTATACTGTTTCTTATTTATTTGATTTTCTCATCTTTGTTTTCGTTTGTCCATATCAGTATCGAACGTGTTATTTCTCCGTTAAGGACATCTCAATGCTTTATGTACTTTTTTAAAGTAAAAACATGCATGTTCGAGTACTTTGGTTATCGGCTTATTCATTGTAACATTAGCTAGCTGCGTTAGTTACCTTGGTTCACGTAGGCTTGCAGTGGAAAATGTAAAGGCGCCCCTAGCAGCTGATCACAGAGAGAACTACATAACTGGGGTAAAAGCTGGTATTTTCTCTCACCTGACCAGTTTGTAGATTTTTGCTCGTCGTTCATGCCAGCGCTTTGCTTCTCCATTGTTTTATGTTGCTAGGAAATTTGAAGGCAATTCATAAAATGTTGTGGATTCAGTTGATAAACTGAATGAGATTTGTACCTTGAGTGTCTTGGTTGCTTTTGCACCTCCACGTCAACATTTGTAAATAAGTAAACGAGTGTTTCCCAATAAGGCCAAATCTAAACAGGTTAGGTTTGGAAGGGTCGGGTGTTGTCACATGGGGCACCGCATCTGCAATGCGTGATTTCTGCGGGACCTGGGGCTGTCCGTGTAGGTGTGATGCACTTGTAAGTGCATGCTGTGGTTGGGTAAGGCATGGCTTGAGGTGTTCAGTGCTGGTGCAAGGTTAAGGCGATAGATCCCTAATATAAGAGTTTCCAGTCAGCAGGTTTTTCTGTCGCCACTTAACTCCGGAGATTGTTTTTAAATTGTTCTTTTTGGGGTTTTTTTTTCTTTCTTTCTTTTTTTTAAATATATATAATTGCAAATGGTTTGAGTTTTCATTAACTGATGTTTAGAGTTTAAACCCAATAATGCTTCAATTTGCTCTTTGTCTGGTGACAAAAACAAAAACGCATGTTGTGAGTTGTGGCTTTTTTTCTTTTCATGTTTCCATCACTTTTTTTCTTTTTGTTTGCAATTTCAAGTTGCACTTTTAGCAGGTGAATAAATATGGCTATTATTTAATATTGTTTTGAAATTGATTATTTGTTAATTACTGATAATCCTCAGATGTAGAAAATTTCTTAGATCATCTTTATTTCGGGGAAAAGTCTGTGCTGGAAATGCATTAGGAAATATTAGCAAAAGTAAATTGTATCAGCAGGATAAAAGTTTCCGTTTGAGTATTAACTTGCTTGGGGATGTAGAAACCTAGAAATCTTTGTTCCAGTAATGTGTGGGTGTGTGATTGATCTTTTGCTCATGATAATCCTTTTTCATGCAACTCCAACCTCTATTAAAATAAACTGGGGATTATTGTGAGTTTGTGTTTGTCATGAGGAGATGTTAAAGTCTCAGAATTAAATTATAATTGAGAAATTTGGGGAAATCTGAAGGAAGGAGTGAAGAGGCAGGGTGTGTGTTCCCATGGGGAGTAGCAGAGATTCGGTTAATGATGAATAATCTTAAATGCTAGACAGGTCCAGACTCCTCCGATGACAAAAATGGCATATGCAGCCATCGTCCTTGTGTCACATCTAAACGCCATCACGTTAAGAAACTCTCCATGCAAAACTGGAGATTTACCAGCCAGCATTCCGAATTTCATCACCTTTCCGTGTTTTTCATCGCCTGCATAACTGCAATCAGTGCCAGATCAGTGTGTTTCAGGGAGCTCCAGGTTCATATCTGTGACATGTGAGAGAAGGATTTTAGGCAGACCGAGCGTGGGGATCCCGTTTTCAAAGGATCACAGACTGTAGAGGAAGGTGATTGACAGGTGGTTGGTTCTCTGTCTCTTTTACACGAGTGGAAACATCTTGACACGTGGCTTATGTGTTTAGCTTTTGTAAACGTGGCACTGAATGATGATTTTTTTTTATCGGTAAACATCTTGCAATTGGCTACCAGATTCACCAGATTGCATTCATACCAGATTGCATGTTCCAGTCAGCACCCAGCGTTCCCGGGATATGCTCCAGATGCACCTTCGATATACTGAAAAGGAATGGATGCCCAGGCAGTGTTCTTTCGTTAAAAAAATGCATTTGTGGATGAATGATAGTTTTGTTAGCTAGCCCACAGCCCCAGTCTGCTGCCCAGATCACTGTTTCCATGAACTGTTGCTTCAAAATTGGTTCTGAATGTAATACCAATGCACTGTGAGCTAATTAGCTGGTTATGTGTTATAGACCATGGGGAATAGGATGAGGGTATGCGTGGAAGCCATGGTGTAGCCATATTATTTCCTGTTGGGTTTATTTGTGAAATATTTGCACTCTTCTTGCATCACAAGTAAAATGAAGTCTTTTAATTATCTTTCAATGTAAGCAACAAGATGTTTACGGCATCGGAATCCTGATGCACTTGCTTCGTAAGATGGTTTGTCTCAGTATAATATCTGTAAGTTTCAGAGAAAGGACGAATATGTCCACAGTAACTCTAAAAGCTTGAAGTCCTGATGAAAATAAAGGGATTCTGGTTTCTAACACTTTCTATACAACGGTTGCCTTTTTTTAAAGCTGTGAAATAGTTTTGTAAATGATTGATTGATTGCTCCAGAAATTATGTTCACGCTCAAAACTTCAAGTCATTGCCATCCAAGGTGGAAATAAGCACTCAAAGAGTGCAAACCTCTACCAAGCCCAGCAATCTCTCATATGAACCGAAACGGCAAACTCACAACATTAAAGAATCCGTTTAAAAAAAAAATTCCCTTTCCCAGAATGTGACTTGGATTATTTCTAAAATCTAATGGAGTCTTCCTTGTCCAAAGCTCTGCTTCATGAAAATCTGCACATATTTTGTGTAATCCTGTTAATAAACAAACGCACAAACTGAAGTAAAGCTCCATGTTGGAGGCGATTACATGAATATCCTGGCATTTTATGCAACTAGAGGAAATAATGTCTCCTGAAGTCACTGTAACCGGTGATGTGCACGAATGAGTTTCATGCATCACTTCTGAGAACATGTGGCTTCCAACCCCTCCACGTGTCATTATCCTTAGCTCCTTGTCAGGCCAGTGCTTTTAATCAAAGGCAGTTGTGTGTGTTTTTGTTCTTTTCTCTCTCTCTCTGACTGAGACCTCAGAAGAATGTTTGTGCTGGTTGGGGTGCACAGTCAAAGAACTTGCATGCAGATATTTGCCTTTATCTTGCCTAAGGACATTGTTTTATAAAATAACCTTGGGATTTAAACTTTCCAAATCTTTTGATCACACTGTAGCAGCATTTGAAATTGTCAGTGGAACCTTTCAACCTGAATTACTGAAATACTTCTTTAGCTCTTCTTGAAGTCCTATTAGCCTTAATCCACATGCACTACATGACAGGATAGACACTGTAATTGCTGTATTTTTTGCTGTGATTTATAAAGAATAAAGAATTTGCTATTTTTCCACCCATGTGGCTCTGTGGCATGAGCAGGATTCGAACTCATGATCTCATGATGAATGGTCTCTAATGTTACACTTAGAAACCACACCAACCACTTTTGCCTTGTCAGGGTATGGCAAACCAATAGCCCATCCAGGAAATACTGGACGTGAGGACAGAAAAGCCTATTTGTGGGATGATATCACAGGACACTATGAACCATAGCTGGATGGGATTTACATTGCAGGGCACAATGTGCACACAGATGTTGATGTACTCATTCACGCCTAGGATCAATCCACTTATTGGTATGTAGGTGGCATTTTTCTGGGAAGTGGGAATAAACCAAAGAGCCCAGAGGAAACCCCCGACTGTATAGGGAGCACAAAAACACCACACACACTCCAGATCAGTATTAAATCTAGGACCTGCTGCACAAGTGTAAATTTAAGCTTTCTAATAAAGCTGGTGTCTGAATAATGGCTCCCTGAACTTATTTTTGGTAGACTGTATTTTACATGCATGGTTATCATATTCTTTATGGTCTTTAATAATAGATTTCATGTTTCTCAGTGGCATTTGACTTTTTAATTTTATTTTTTTAATAATAGCCAAACACTGAATCATACTCTTTCCAGACTTGTTTTGCTAGATCCTTGGTCTCCATGATGATATTTGTATTGATCTGTTCTCTAACAAACTCTGAGGAATTCCTGGAACAGGTGAATTTATATTGAGGTCAAGTGACACTATCACAAAAGGTTCATTTAGCTTGAATCCTACCTATATAGAGAGAATACGGGGGTATTTATAATATATGTGGGTATAATCAACAAATGTTCACTACACAAATCATTCAACGTATTCATTTTTGCTAAATGGCCGTGATGCTAAGGCACCCATTAATGGGTGTGTTTTTTTTTGCTACTAAGTTGTCAATGTGGATGTTGTAGCCTGCTCTGACAGCATTTATAGTTAAATTCATTTCAAAATTGGAATGTGAACTGTCCTCTAGTATTCTGCTGAAGCCATGCAAACCAACAATGTAGCATATCTGGCAGGACAAAGTCCTTCAGTGATCAAAGTCCTGCTTGGTTAAAATAAACCTATAGTATGACATATTTAACCTAGAATTTCTAATGTTTATAACTAATTCTAATTACTAATGTTATCAAAAATGATTCCAGTGTTCATCAAATCTCACACTGTGTTATAGAACAGTGTACCAAACTCTGACTAAAATCTAACTGCCTTTTCCATGTAGACGAGCTTATAAACATCACGAATAGTTAGTGTTCTAATGACTATCAAGGGGTAGAGCAATGACAGCCTCAAACCTTGAGAGTGTGGGTGTGGAGTGATGCTGCATTGGACATAACTTGGAAGTGGGATGTCTGAACTCAAAATGGGGTCATTTCAAGTTTGGTGCTTTCAAACTACATAGTGGAGGGAAGACACTGATACATCAGTGAGATCATTATTGTTAACAAGCTGCCTGGTTAACACTGGTCATCATGAGCTTATGTTTCTCAAAAACTAAATTGTGTGGTCAGTATTATAGATTTAATGTGTATATCGATTAATCTCAAGTAAATATGACTATAAACTCATTTAAAATGGTGATTTTTTTTATTTACCATTGCTGGTGTGAACAGCCATGTTGACGTATCATTTGCTTTCCAAGTAAGAATTCCAAATTCCAGGGATGTATTCTTTAGTTTTCCCTACTCGGAAGTTGGAAATTCCAAGTTACAAACTGTAATGTTATTTTATTTTATGTTTTCACTCATTTAGCTGCATTAGCTAGTGTTATTGTTGGTCAACTTAACCTGGTTTATTCAGTATTTTTATTCAATTAACATTAATATAAACTTTATCATTTATAATTTTTATTCTTTGGGCTTGTGTTTAACTCTAAGTTGACACTGTGTAACCAATTCCAGAGACTTTTTTTCTCTTCAAAATAGACATTAATAAATGCCATTGTACACCAGTGTGTAAAGCTGACTAATCTGCATGTGTGTGATCCTATTTGTTCCCAATGTCATATCATGATCATAATTTCGTCCCAACAATCAGTGATCCATATTGTCTCCCAATGACCACTGATCACAACAGTCACTGATCACCACTGGTCCTTCTGACAAATCATCATTGTTACCGAATCACTGATCACCATATTATTTGTCCCACACAAGCATGTGTATGTTTTTTTAGTTTTATATATATTTTGGCTTTATTTAAAATTTAATAAAGGTGAGTTTTCGTACCCATAACTGTTTCTTTCATTCCTTTATGTCTATTTTCTGTCAACTTACAGTTTTTTTTGTCTGCATTCTTTACAGAAATTAAAGTGGGCTACAAATGCACAAATTGTTGGTTTGACTATTTTGAAAATACATAGATGATCTAAGTAAGTGGTATCATGATCAAATAAGAAGTAATTTAGGAAACTATTATTTTCCATTCGAATGAAATTTAATAGACATTCAAAAGCATGTTATTCAAGTTTAATGTATGTTTTGAAAATAAATCAACTACTTATTATAAACTGCTTGGTAGTCTTTGTTTTCTTCTTTTCCTTTTTCTTGAATTAGAGATTACAGTGATTCAGGGGATGATGAACATAGGCGCCTGTATTCATGTTCCTCCTAAAAACACGTAAAAGGCACATTTTATGAACAGGGTTAGTCTGAGCAGCTACAGTGGGTATTGAAAAGAATCAATCCCCTTAAAAATGTCACATTTTGTTGCTTCACAGCTTGAAATGATGACACACAAAATATATTTTTCCATAAAGAGAAAGTTATAACAGCAACATCTCAGAATTAATTTTTTTTTTTTTTTGAGATTGTTAAAGCATCTTCAAACACTCTACCAACTTTGCACATCTAGACTGTGCAATATTTGACCACTCTTATTTACAGAATGTTCAAGCTCAGACAGATTGGTGACTGTTGGTGACCTGCAGGCGACACACCCTTTTCTCCTTCTGCCTCTGTGTGCTCAACTTTGCTGTGTGTTGAGTGTTTAAGGTCACTATCATTACCTTGTTCCAGTAAAACTTTCTGGCAAAGGGGAACAGGTTTTCCTTAAGAATTTGGTGGTATTTTGTCCCATCAATCTACTTCTCTAAAAGTGCCTCAGTCCCTGTTGTAGAGAAACACCACCACAACAGAGTACTACCACAAGCATGTTTTACAGTGTTCTTAAATGGTAATCTGTATTAGCTTTCTGTCATATATACAGTTTGGCATGAAGCTAAAGAGTTCATCACCTTTTTTCATTTGGACTCTTCAGATATGTTTTGGCAAAGTTCAGTTGAGACTTCATGTGGCCTTTCCTTTGTGCAACCCACCCATACAAGCCACATTTGTAGAGCATTTATACCATTGTTGTCACATGCACACAATGACCACGTTCAGCCCAAAATTCCTGTAACTGCTTTCAAGTTGCCATAGACCTCTTGCTAGCCGCTCAGTTTCCTGCATGCTTTTCCATCCCGTTTGGAGGAATGTCCTGATCTGGAAAAAGTTCTAGTACCAAACACTTTCCACTTGAGATTGGTAAATCCTAGTCTTACTTGTATCTATCTGCAACTGTACCCCTGAGATCATTTAACTGGAATGATCTAAAATCAGTTGTTTTAATGCTGAACTACTCAGAATGATTATTGTTGATTACAGGTCAAATCCAATAAACTTAGTGTGCAGTGGTGATTAATAACACGAGTAAGTATTTTTAAGAGGGCAAGTGTGATCCTTTAAGTATCTTGATGATTCTAGTTTTTATTCCCTGAACTGCTGCAATTATATTTTTCACTTGACTGTTATAAGTTGCATTGCTTGAATTGTGTGTGTGTGTGTGTGTGTGTGTGTGTGTGTGTGTGTGTATATTTCAGGCTGCAAAGCAACAAACTGAATATTTTGATGGCATGGGGGTGCTTCCTTTCTATACCCACTGTACTAGCTGTCCAAAACCCAGGTAAATACAAGTAGATTTAAGGCAGGGATTTGGTTGTCATTTTATTTTAGAGCGGTGATGGCTCAAGTGGCTAAGTCTCTGGGTTATTGATCAGATGGTCAGGGGGTTCAAGCCTCAGTCCCACCAGTCTGCCTCTTTTGTGGACTTGAGTAAGGTTGTGTAAATGAGTTCATTCATTTTCTAAGCCACTTAATCCTAATAAGGGTCGCGGGGAGGCTGGAGCCCATCTCAGCCGACTCTGGGCAAAGGTAGGGTACACCCTGGACAGCTCGTCAGGCCATTGTAGGGGCAACACACATACCACCATTCACACTCACTCTCAGACCTAGGAGCAATTTGGAAAGACCAGTCAGCCTACTGTGCATGTTTTTGGACTGTGTGAGGAAACCTGGAGTACCTGGAGGAAACCCACGCAAGCCAGGGGAGAACATGTGTGTAAATGTAGATTTAGTAAGATTTAAGTATTTAGAGTTTGTAACTGCTATACTTCTTAGCCAAATCGTGCTTCTTTTTAAATTTCTTTTTTATTTTTTATAATGTTTGATGCATGTCTGATGTTTTTTATATGTAGAACTTGGTGCTGCTGTCATTTTGGCCAGGGCTCCCTTAAAAAAGAGATCTTGTAATCTCAATGGGACTTACCTGGTTAAATAAAGGTTACAAAAAAATTGTTGAAAAAACAAAAAGGAAAGAAAAAAGTAAGTCACTGTAGGTAAGGGTGGATTAAACTTAATGTAATAACTGAAGTTTCAGATGATCAGGATTAGATTTTGGATTGGGAAAGTGTTTTTTTTTTGTCTTACTGTTGTGATTTTCCTCGAAATAATGTGTTTGCAGTGAATGCATTAGTAGCGGTGATCCAGAAACTGTCGGACCAAACTGGATTTTTTTAATTATTTATTTAACAGCGACACACACACACACACACACACACACACTCAGGAGGAAAACAAATCGGAAATGTATTGCTTCTTGTGTTCTATTTACAACCAACACTTCTGTAATAAACGTATCTTAAAGTGTCAAATCTCGCTATTTATCTTTACACTGAATATTTAAAATAATAATAAAGATAGTGGCTCGTCTGAAACCCCGTAATAAATAAAGCTGTGAGTGCCGGGGCTGACCTCCTAATAACTCCCAACTTCCTAAACAAGCGCACTCCATAGTGCAGGAAATAGCAGACCCTGAAGCCTACATATAGTGCACTCGGTGCTCAGCGACGCGGCGTTTGAAGGCTACTTCATCCCGGATTCTGTAAACTTAAGCACCTCCCATGAGCGACTTCCTGATTCGAATCATATTTTGCTTTATTTGTTTGGTTTGGATTTCTCTCTCGACATGTTCGCGCTTGAAGAGCCGTGGACATGTTTTAGTTGGTGAAAACATACACACTGAATAGAGGTACGTGTTTTTTTTTAAGGATAATTAACGCAGGGATGGAGGAAGGAGAAGCGGAGGCGGCAGCAAACTGGTGCAGTCTGGTTATAACTGACTACTGCATGCAGGGGAAGACGGAGGATGGGGGTAAGGTGTCCATATGCACATCATGCAGCCTGAATGCCTCTTTTGTCTCTTTGTACTAGGGAAGAAAGCATCCATCTGTTTTCCAGTCATATTCCCCCCCACCATAATGAAGAGGACACGGAAGGACAGCACTGTGCGTTTGGTTGCGCAGTATTGTCACTACGCCAAGATAGAAATGAGATAGTGGATAGAGGATCATAAGCAGACTACGCTTTAGGATGCAGTAAGTATGCAGTTTATAAATCAATAACCACTTTTCATTCAATGCATTATTATTATTATTATTATTTTTTTTCCTTATGTGAGATTCTTTGAATTTTGAAGCTGTATGAGGTTTGAAACCTGAGGCTGAACACCTGCATGCTTTCCAGCTGAGAGAGAGAGAGAGAGAGAGAGAGAGAGATGGGGGTAGAGAATCCCAGGCATTGTATATGTAGAATTAGTTGTATATGTAGTTTTAGTTGTGGTTCATTACATTGTGTGTCCTCAACACTATGAATATTAAACAAGATTAAGGGCAGGTAAATAAATAAAAGTCAAGGTTTTCATTAACATGTTCCAGCTGTAGAAGTTTTCGGATAGACACTGTTTGATGTTATACTCTATGATCTGGTATACAAATAATAGAAATAGTGTACTGTTATATTATGAATTAAACACATCTTATTAACTACCACTACATGGTTTGGCTTTAGACAGTTGATCGTTACTCTAGGAATATTTATAAAGTCTCATCTTGAGTGAATGGATTCATACACACGTAATTACCCGATTTAGTTATTCCCTAGGAAGTTTTTTTTTAATACAAAGCAGAATTGGCATGAACGATGGCGTAGTGGTTAGCACAGCTGACTCAGAGTAAGAAGGTCCTGGGTTTGAGGCTTGGAGGTTTCTGGGTTAAGTTTGCATGTTTTCCCTGTGCTTGTGTTGTTTCCTCCCACAGACCAAAAACATACACATTAGGCTAACTGGCTGTTCCTGATTGCAAACCCCACCTCATCTCACCCCCATCCTTGTCATTATGTTAACAAAAAGCACATTGAGGTGTACACACTGGTAGACTGATCTGAAACTTTCCTAACACATCATCTTTGTCTGACTGCCTGAGCTCTTCACTGGTCCACTTACAGTATTCCCACAAACATTTAATCGGCTTGTCTGTACATAAACAGCTTTGGTTGGTTACTGTTGGTGTCACATTAAACAGCGAGGAAAGACTCAGCAAATCAGTATGGTGCAGCCAGTGACCTAGTTAAATGAGAGAGAACTGTGGTTACAACACTGGAATGGCCAACACCATGAAGCGGTTAAGGATATTATATAACACTGCCACAGATAATGATATTTCCTGTTTTGGTCTTCAGGTCTCTGTCTAAGCTTTGCACTGATAACCTGGCAAGATTAGATTCATTTACTGATTATCAGTTGCAACCTAGAGCTCTATAGATGTAGAGATGCTGCCAGGTACTCTTCACAGAGAATGTGAACCAAAAAATAACAATTATTTCACAGAAAGTTTTCAAAAAATTTCACAGTATAATTGAAAGGTGTACCAATTTTTTTTTTTTTTGACTTTTGCATAGCATGAATGAACTTATGAACCATATGGAATGGTTTAGTGAGTGAAGAAATTATAAAATGCAGTGATGATTATACACTTACCAAAATGAAGATAAATCAGAAACCAAGTTCAATTCAAGTATTAATTTCATGTAATATTGGATCATATTGATGAGAATAAGTAAACAAACAACAATATATAATAAAAACAAAAATAAGTCTTTTTTTGTGAAAAAAAAGTCAATATTTAGTGTGGCCACCCTTTACTTTGATCACAGCATTTAACCTTTCAGGCATGGTGTTCACATATTTCTTAATTTCTTCACTCGCTAAACCATTCCATATGGTTTGAAGTTCATTCATGCTATGCAAAAGTAAAAAAAAAAGAATTTTTTTTTTTTTTACAATTTGTCTGAAAAATCAGTGTTTTTGTTTATCAGCCATACTTTTACCTCAATATACTTGTCGGAATGATTTTTATATATATATATATATATATATATATATATATATATCTGCAAAGTACACCCTGGGCAGCTAGCCAGGCCATCGCAGGGCAGAAACACGCAGACGGCAAAGCAGCCTACTCTTTACGAAAGTCTTAAAACAAAATTTTTACTGTTTATTTTTTACAGATTTTAACCGTGAGAGAGGCAGGTTATGTGAGCTCTGCATGCTAAAACTGTGAACACGCCATTAGATACATAGCACTATGCATGAAAACAAATAAACCATGCTTTGTGATGTTTTCAAAATTATTAGAAGTGTTAGTCCATACTAAGTGGAAACACACGAAAAGCAAACTAAAACAAGATTTTTATGATTGATTTTTCCATTCATGTGTTCTGTTATTTTTAAAGAATGACAGTGATGTCAGCTGCTCCAAGTGACCATGACAAACTGTCTGTCTTTTTCATTCAGTCACTATACACTTGGGATAATGTTTTTAAATCTCCAAATAGCATACTAATCAGAGTGGACCTTTTCCTGTATAGTATGTACTAATTTAAAATGTATCAGTTAGAGACCAGCACTAATTTTCAGTAAAATATTGCTCCACATACTCAATTTTATTATAAGCAAGTCTGGGTGAGAAATATTTTAGATTTTATCTAGCAGGTCTGAGTGAGAAATAACACACTGAAAGATCTTATCTTGTATGCTTATTCATCAGTTTGAAAACTTGTAAAGTCTGGTTATCTGATGACATTTGTTTTGGAGGCCCTGTTCTAAAATTGAACAAACACTTAAATTAAAACAGTTGTATGTTTTATATTTATACCAGATCAGCTAATTGCCGAGCTTATTAAACAGCCAAGTCCACTGCTTAATAGCATAAGTTTAATATTTATTACTTTCTTCTGTTTTATTTTTGTATTTTGACCCTTCATTTAAAGTATCATTAACAATCAGCTGCTAAAATGGAATAATCATATATTCTGAGTAAATGTATTTTTCTGCATTCTTGGCTAGTTCCAGTACCTTGGGAAGTGATGGTTCATTAGACAAGAGTTGCATTAGTGCCCTCATGGCACTTAAAATCTACTTCTGGAGAGATAATGTTGGGCTGTTTAATTGATTTTTAACTCACTTCTATGTTACTTTGAATAAAATGTCCTTTGAATAAGGAATGGTAGTATTAGAGTTCTAGAGATAGAACTGCATAGATACTATATTAGAATGAATATGCGACAATTACTCAGTGACTAATGAAGTTAGTTAATGATATATAATATAACTGTAATACAATTGTATCTGATCATCTTGGTTAGGACCCATCTTCATATGAGCAGATCAGTATAACAGCATATATTAACATAACATAATATCAGTATATTGAATTTAAGCAGTTATTTGCTCATGATGTGACAGCACTTGCATCACAGTGTGTCCCTATTACATTACATTTTGTAGGCCTCATGATTTGACAAGGTCTGCTCGTGCCATACTGTACGGCAAAATATTTAAACTTGTTTTGAATGCAGCCTTTATTTTTAACATTTTTAATAAATAAGACTTCCATCAGCAGATGTGACAAATAACAATGGGAACATGAAGTGAGGTCTCTAAAAGCTCTCTTTTCACCATGCAACAGAAAGTATGTATGTCTTATTCTGACCTAATGTCTGACCAGTAGTGGTGAGTTTTATTTCTTTCAAGTTGTTTAATGGTAGACATTTTTTAAATTATGGAAACTTCAGAAGTTTTTGCTTTTTCAAGAGTAGTTTGCTAACAGAGATGACGTGTCTGACCGAAGTTAAAGACGTTCCCTCATTTTCACACTGTCTTTTTTTTTTTTTTTTTTTTTTTTTTGTATGTTCAGAGAACGGGGATTGTTCCCCACAGTAATCCAATTTTTTTTTACATTATGAACATTTTTCAGATTGTCCCAGAACTCCATGTTCCTTTCACTCAGAAAGCAAGCCATAGTCAGGATAATGAACAAGTATTTGCCAAAGGTGAGTTGGATGTCGCTGAATAGTACCCAAGAAGTAACCTCAGCATCCAGTGAAAGCTGTGTAATGCTGTCTCTTTATTTCTTTAAGAGTTGGGTATATACTAAACAAGGAAAACGTAAAGAAAAGCAAACCAAAATGAGCTTTTTAGCAGAGCTCTTTAGTGGAGCATCATAATCATGGAACATGGCTTAGATTGTTATCCCATGTCCTGTTCGGTGTTTGCACATGCCCAACATAGGAAACCCAATAAGGCGAGTGAGTTGTTGCTGTCTGGCTGTTACATATTGCTGACTTACATGACGACAGGCAGCAATAAAAAAAATATATATATATTAATAACGAAACTCAGACTGGCCTGGTGGTAGGGTGCTCGATTACTGATCCACAGGTCGGGGGTTCAGGCCCCACTGTCACTGGGTTGTCACTGCTGTCCTTCCAGTGCAGCTAACTGGGTTATGAAAGGCCAGCCTCGTCTCTCACTTTCTGTGGTG
Organism: Neosilurus mollespiculum; assembly: GCA_030014195.1. Lineage (NCBI taxonomy): Eukaryota > Metazoa > Chordata > Actinopteri > Siluriformes > Plotosidae > Neosilurus > Neosilurus mollespiculum. The sequence continues at coordinate 14,386,171 of JAQMYF010000006.1, forward strand.
AGAGGCATGTTAAACAAACATTTCTGATTTTTGTAAGGAGTAGGTTGCATTGCTGTCAGCGTATTCTGTGATGGCCTGGCGAGCTGTCCAGGGTGTATTCTGCCCTCGCTTGAAATGGGCTCCAGCCTCCACGCGACCCTACTTAGGATTAAGCGGTTCAGAAAATGAATGAATGAAATGAAACTCAGATTTACACAGAAAAAACACACAATCTAACTTGGATATGCAGACAGACTTGCAGGTAAATAAATATTCATGGAGCATATGCTGAAATCAGAAGCTTGACATAAAATGAACCCGTTACACGGACACTTAAACCAACATGGATGATATAAATGAAAGCTGAAATCAGAAAGCCAGTAAAAAGCAAATCTAGGCTCGTACTCCTATCAAGAGACATCTATTAGGATCTCCTCTTTTAGGCATTGCCTAAATCTATATTCATTTATCGTTCATTTTCTGATCCGCTTAATCCTAATTAGGGTCGCGGGGAGGCTGACATCCATCTCAGTCGACTCTGGCCAAGGGCAGAGTACACCCTGGACAGCTCGCCGGGACATCGCTGGGCAGAAACACGCTGACTGCTATGCAGTCTACTCTTTAGACATCAATGGTTCTTTTACATGCCTCTCACCACAGACAGTAAAGAGACATGGCTGGCCTTTAATAACCCAGTTGGCTGCAGTGAGGGGGCAGCAGCGACAACCCATTGATAGTGGGGCCTGAACCTCTGACCTTGGGATCAGTAATCCAACAGCCTACCACCGGGCCACCAATGCCCCCTAATTCTATATATTATAGGCATTTTTTTTTACATATTATAACTATTAGAGTGGCAGGTCTGGTGAGCTCTGTGCTTAATCTGTATAGCCTACACATTCAGAATTTGGTACATACTACATGTGCTCCATAATGTTGTTTTAGTGTATAAAGTATATTTAATATTCATATTTATATAATATTGTTATAATGTTTTTAAATCCTGAGATAGTGGACCAGTTAGATTGCGCCATTCCTGTGTAGTATATATTAATAGATATTATACACCATGCAAACATAGGAGACTGCTTGAAACATTAAAAAAAATGTACAAAAAAATTAAATAAAATTCCCCTTTGTTTACTTTTCTTATGTTCCCATGTAGTATGTACTAAAACATATATACTTTTAGGCTTAGTGGAATGTATCTGACAGATGGGACACAATTCCTTTGGTGAATAATTGTAATGTAGAAGATTCTGTTTGTGGTGCCCTTTTTTTTTTTTTTTTCTGTGCAGTATATAGTATAGGTAATAAACAGTTAGAGGGAATTGTTTACTCCTCACACCCACTGGATTACACCATTCTGCAAGTATATGTTGTGCTATTTTCTGGTGTCTAAAGGTTGGTGAGGTTAATTTGCATACATAATTCAAACATTCGCATGTAAAACTCATTCACATCTTTATTTGCCTATGATGTACTGTCTAGACATCAAAACCATGTTAAGAGCATTTTCACAGTCTTCTAGAGCAATGGGGATGCATAAAATGAGGGTTATTGTTCCAAAACCAGTACATATTAGGTAAAATTTCATATATGAATAAATTCACAATAGTATGAAGTACCTTCAAAATAAATAATGAACTAAAAGTATCAGCTTGTCTTGAAAATGTACATGGAAGTTTAATTTTGGACAAATTTGAGTTTCCCCCTTGAAAAATTCTCAGGATTCCAACTGAAAAAAATTTCTAATGAGGATGTTTGTCATGAAAATGTTTCCATTCAAAATTAGATAAGCATATGTCATTTAACTAAATCATGCATTGGTGGCAATATCCCCGATTTGCTCTGCACAGGGCAGAACTGAATACGTGCGAGGAAGTATCCATCCAAAATGTCCACTTCGACTTTTCTCTCTTGTGATAATAAGAAATGTATCTTTTTTCAATCAGATGCACTTTTTATGAAGTACATCTCGGTATGTAACTTTAGAGCAAAACATCTGAACCAGATTCTGAAAGGTTGATTACACAAGCATGAGAATATGTGTCCTTCCAAAAGTGTCCACTCCGAAATCCATTAATAATGAAATGTTATGCGAACATATTTGTTTCTAAATTGTAACAAGTCCTCCAGTAAACTAAATAAATAATGTGATTTAAAAAAATTAAAAGAAAATTTAACTGGTTTTAACTTTGAAAGCTTGCTACTATTGACAATAATAGTTTTTAAAGAAATGTTATTGGACATGCATACTTTGAAAGGCCATAACTTCCAATAAAATAACAGTCAAAATGCTTATAACCCTGAACATTTAAGAAAATTACTACTTAAAAAACTAGCAAATTAAAAACATTTATTTTTGACCCCTTTTGACTGATTTTTCTTAGAGACTGAATTTTTTCTTAGAGAAAAATACCTTTAAAAAGGTGATAAGACTTTCCCAAGGAAAAGCAAAATTACAAAGGACAAAGTTATGTCTTGAATAGTTAGTGAGGGAAAATAAATGTGACTGCTGTTGGTGATGTAGGTCTTGTCATGTACTTTAGAGCTGAGAGTGGAAAATATGCAGGACCTCAACTGCTTAGTGTTTCACACAGCCTTTCTACTAAAGCTGTTTGTATGTGGTGGGTTGTAGGAATTAGTAGTACAAGTTATAACCTCTTTCTAACTTGTGTTAAACAGTCACTAGCTGTCACACTGTGCCTAAGAAATATAAATGAAAAAGAAGACACAGCAGTGGTGTCCTATGCAAGCAGTAAATATGACAGGTGAAGGCATTGCTGTGACTGATAATTAGGAGGATTCTGGATTGAGTAATAAGCTTAATGAACTTAAAACTAAAACATTTTTTAATCACGTTGAATTATTACATGTTTGTGTCTGCAACAGGACACATAAAAACAAACTTATTAAATTGAATTATTTAAAATATTTGCAGCCTTAAAGTATATACAGCAGCCTTTTGCATACAATACCATTTAAATTCTGTTCAGTCTGTTATTTTATTCAGAGTCTACTGAAATCAAACTTTAACTAGAAGAGATCAGAAAAATGTATGGTTGCTGGTGAAAGATGCTTTCAATTGAAAATGCAAAGATTATTTTGGAAGGGAACAAGAAGACTCTGAATTGGAAGGGACCTTTTACTATATGTTCCAAACTAACATATTTCGTGGTGGAAATTTGGGCGAGAGTTGTATGTTTTTTCAAACAATTCATGTTTACAGAACAGGTTTCTGACTTCAGTATTATTTTGAACAGTGTTATAAATATTTTGTTGTTTTTGATCTTTATCAGAGTTAACTTGAAATAGTATGTAGTCAACATTTTATCAACTGCTATGGACAGAGTTTCATAAAAAAAAAGAGTGACAGAAAGAACAGTCTACATGCACAGAATTGTACAGTCCTACGATAAAAAGAAGGCTAATGGAGCTTCTTCAGTTATTTAACTAATGGGTATTTGTTTTTGTACATCCAAACTATCAAAAGTAATTTTTTTCTTTTAGTCCTGTGAAAAATCCCTTTATGAATAATACACATGCACAGCTTGTGAGAACTTTCAATTTTTTTTTTTTTTTTTTTTTTTGCCAATTTGATATTGTTTGTTATTCTCTTCATTTGATCTAAGGCCTGGAGGTGGGAAAGAATACACTATTACATGAAAACATTATTTTTGGCTGGCTCACTGCTGCAGCAAGCTTTTTTTTTTTAAGATCGATCAGACAGCCAAGAAGTGTTGTGTAGTTTCTTAGGTTTTGGAAGCTGGAGAGTTTTCTCATGGAAACTGATACAGGGCAGAGCTCCAAAAGCCTGCTGTCTCCTTTATAAATGTTTTAGCATAGTGGATTTCCTTCCATGAGGTGTGGACTAGTCCCAAAGTCTGGCAACTGGAATCTGGTTATGCAGTAATGGTAGCTAATTAGGAATTAATACCTATAACTGTTTCTAAATTTAGTAAGTATCAGAGTTCAGTTACATATTTTGAATGAAAAACTGAACCTTATCAAGCCCTGCAATAGATTGGTGACCTGTTCAGGACCTGCCTCTTACCTAAAGTCAGCTGGGATTGGCTCCAGCTTCCTTCATGCTCCTGAAGGATATGTGATACAGATGATGGAAGGTAGGATGAATCTTATCGTTAATATAGGCATTAGTCCTTATTAAAAATAATATAGGCATTAGTCAAGTTAAGCACTACCAAATAATATAGTTATTTGTCAAATATAAGTAAATAAAGAAAAATCGGATTTGTATGAAACTAGCAGACTAACAGTTTAACTATATGCATCCCGTTGGCTATTAATACTGATAATACCATTTATTTATCATCTGCATTGGTCTAAATACTTTAGGCAAATGTTCAAATCGTGGGGAAACAGAATCTGGTGAGAAAATCTTTATTAAAACTTAGATATAATTGTGCAATTTAATTAAGAGTTTTATTTAAATGATATTTAGCACAGTTATGAATGCATAGAATACTAGTTATTAGACAACAATCACTGCAATTTTAGTCACTGGTGTTATCTTCTCTCCTGTAGGAATGTTCACCCTCACGGAAGTTGCCTCTCTGAATGACATCCAGCCAACCTATCGAATCCTGAAACCATGGTGGGATGTGTTCATGGATTATTTGAGCATTGTAATGCTCATGGTGGCGATATTTGCTGGGACAATGCAGTTAACCAAAGACCAAGTTGTTTGCTTACCTGTTCCGAATTCGGGGGAAGAGTCTGTCACCACACAGAAGCCACCAGAAACAGCTTCTGGCCTTGGGACAGGGGGAACCAGAGTTACATTAGCAGCTGCGCCCTTAACGAGCAATGACCAGCCTGAAACAGTTGTGCATCAACTGCATTTCTCTCAGCCAGCTGCAGTTATACGTCCTCAGCCAACAGGGGTGAAAACAAACATGGACTTTCAGCAGTATGTCTTTGTCAACCAGATGTGCTACCATGTTGCTCTCCCTTGGTATTCAAAATACTTTCCCTATCTTGCCCTGATTCACACAATTGTCCTCATGGTCAGCAGTAACTTTTGGTTCAAGTATCCAAAGACAAGTTCAAAAATTGAGCATTTTGTGTCAATTTTAGGGAAGTGTTTTGAGTCTCCTTGGACCACTAAAGCATTGTCTGAGACAGCTTGCGAAGACTCTGAGGAAAATAAGCAACGAATGACTGGAGGCCTCTCATTACCAAAGAATTTATCCACCAGCAGTGAGGAGGGGAGTCCAAGCCCATCCACGCCAATGCTGGGAAAATCCAGTGTTAAATTTTCTACTGAAAAGCCAGTAATTGAAGTTCCAAGCATGACCATATTAGACAAGAAAGATGGTGAGCAAGCCAAGGCCCTTTTTGAAAAAGTGAGGAAGTTTCGCGTACATGTTGAGGACAGTGACTTGATCTACAAACTTTATGTTGCTCAAACTGTAATTAAAACCTTCAAGTTCATTTTGATCTTATGTTACACAACAACATTTGTTGCATACATTTATTTCGAGCATGACTGTGAACCAGACGTAAAACATTTAACTGGCTACACCAAATTTAAGTGCACTCACAATATGGCATATATGTTGAAAAAGCTGCTCATTAGCTACATTGCCATCATTTGTGTTTATGGGTTGATATGCATTCACACACTTTTTTGGTTATTCAGGCGGCCTCTGAAGGAGTACTCATTTGAGAAGGTCAGAGAGGAGAGCAGCTTTAGTGACATTCCAGATGTAAAGAATGACTTTGCATTCCTCTTGCACATGGTAGACCAATATGACCAATTATACTCTAAACGCTTTGGTGTCTTTCTCTCAGAGGTCAGTGAAAACAAACTGCGGGAAATTAGCTTGAACCATGAATGGACATTTGAGAAGCTACGGCAGCATATTACAAGGAATGTGCAAGACAAGTTGGAACTCCACTTATTTATGCTTTCAGGTGTTCCTGACGCAGTGTTTGACCTCACTGATATTGAGATATTAAAGCTTGAGCTTATTCCTGAAGCACGAATAACAGCAAAGGTTTCCCAGATGATCAACCTTCAGGAACTGCATTTATATCACTGTCCTGCCAAAGTTGAGCAGACTGCATTCAGCTTTCTCCGTGATCACCTACGGTGCCTTCATGTCAAGTTTACAGATGTTGCAGAGATACCCCCATGGGTTTACTTGTTGAAGAGCTTGAGGGAGCTCTACTTGGTGGGACATCTGAACTCTGAAAATAACAAGATGATTGGCCTAGAGTCCCTCAGGGACCTAAGGCATCTGAAAGTGCTGCATCTGAAGAGCAACCTTACTAAGGTCCCAACAAATATAACAGACTTGGCCCCCCATCTGGTCAAACTTGTGGTACACAATGATGGTACTAAGCTTTTGGTATTAAATAGTTTGAAAAAGATGATGAATCTTGCAGATCTCGAGCTGCATAATTGTGAACTGGAAAGGATACCACATGCCATTTTTAGTTTGACAAATCTGCAGGAGATAGACTTGAAATCCAACAATATCCGCACTATTGAGGAAGTTATCAGCTTCCAACACCTGAAAAGACTTACATCTCTCAAACTTTGGCACAACAAGATCATTACCATTCCACAGTCCATAGGTCAAGTAAAAAACCTTGAGTCCCTTCATCTTTCACACAACAAACTAGAGTCTTTGCCTGCACCTTTGTTTACTTTACCTAAATTAAGGCATCTGGATGTAAGTCACAACTCAATTATGGTGATTCCAATAGAAATAGGATTCCTGCCGAACCTCCAGTACTTTGCCATCACAGAAAACAAGGTGGAAGTGGTGCCCAAGCAACTGTTCAAATGCACCAAGCTACGTACTCTGTGTTTGGGCCAAAATTGTATCTCTTCCCTGCCGGAGAAAATTGGCCAGCTGGTGCAGCTGATACATCTAGAGTTAAAGGGAAACTGTTTGGACCGCCTTCCACCCCAGCTCGGACAGTGCAGACTCTTGCGTCGAAGTGGTCTGATTGTGGAGAACCACCTATTCGACTCTCTGCCGATAGAGGTCAAAGATAGCATTAATCAGGAAAACAGTGCTACATATGCTAATTGAAAGTAGAAGTAAAGTAAAGAAGGGTCTGTGTATCTCCTGTTGCTTGACCTCTTTTGAGCAAAATCTGTTATCTATGTTAAATGGGATTATACAAAGGGGGCATAATGTTTTCTTTATTTTTATGGTTTGTAATGAGTTTACCATCTAGTAAGGAAAGTTTGCCTCAGGACCTATTACATCTAAATTAAATGCTTTAAACCACAGGACTTAACCATGAATATTAGGGTTGATTTTATTGTCTACAAACAAAACATGAAGAGATGTACAACATATCTGATGTACTAACAAAACTTATTGATTTGACTGAAAAAGGTTTAAAAACAATGAATGTCCCTGTTTAAAATATTTTAATTTCACTGCTACAAAGCAAACTGTGTCATGCTTCAAATGCCGTCTGCTCTTTCTGTATTCTTTGATTTGTTTATGCTGTCATGTTTTGTATTTTAACTAACAGCTTTCCACACAGTACAGCCCACATTGTGGTGTAGTTACTGACTGTAGTTATTCATTTTGGATATCAGGAAAGTGTTAAAAACGAACAAAAATCACCGATCTTTGTGTATGGCAACATATTATAAGGAACCATTAGTGCACCCAATGCATGGTCCTTGCTGCTCATAACACTTCAGCATAGAAATTAATGTTCTGATATTTATTCTACTGTTCTTCATATTAGTCGGAAAACATGTATTTATGTTAGAAATTACAGCTAAAATTGTACTGAGTGCTTTAAGAAGGAATACAAATGCTTGTTATTTGCTTTACAAATAATTTCTGTGCAGTTTTTAGTTACAGGCTATTAAATACTCTATATGCTACTTGGGCTGCATACTGTCAGCTTTTGAGAAACTTCCAACACATAAAATTCAGGCTGAAGGTTAAGCTTTAAGTATGTCTGTTCGAGTCTGAGATGCTTTGCGATTTTTTTTTCTTTTTTTCTTTTTTTCTGTTTTGATTTGACTCCAGTCATCCGGGGCGGACAGCAGTAGTTCTGATGTTGACCTCAGCATCACCATGATCATGTTTCATTGACTCTCAACCAAAGTCATCTGTTATGTTTATCATTTTGAAATGTTGCCAGTGACTTCTTCAGGGTGATCAATAATGATATAATGATCAATAACAATAAAAAGCTGCAGTTTAAAATCTTACAGAGAGCTCACTACGGGTACAAGCTCTAGGTAAGGATGTGATATGCTTTCCTTTGAGGCGTAATATTCTTGTCCTGTCTATCGAAAAATGTGGGTCTGCAGTGAAGTAAGATATTGGCAAAGTTGCTGTTCGACTTCTTGCCAAAACCAAGAATCTTGAAGTCTCTCCAAAGGTTGAATATTGACTTTCATAGACAAATTCTGGTGGGTTTCTCTTTTGTGTTTGGTCTACCCACGGGTCTCCTGGCATGCTTCCATGGCCAGATCCATCAAAGTGAACAGGAGATTATTTATAATTAGGAAATATCTCAACAAATAAAAGCAAATACACAAAAGTTTCTACAAGGAAATCCACTTGATGGTCAAGAAAAAGGTAAGCTTGAGTATGATTTGTAAACATTGTCAAAGAACGAATTCTCTAGCCTACTATGCTCGACTACGCACAAAAAGCATCAACGACTCAGATGTACTTAAACTTTAAAATTTACCACATTTCCATTAGAATTAATTAAATAAATGTGCAGGTTATATTTGAGCTTGACAAATAAGCCCAAATTTAGTTTACTGCAATCTCACACATGGCAGTTTATACAAGCCCTACTTAAAACACACATGCAGCTCTGAGCTAGATCACAAATTCAGATCTCTGGTTACTGCCTCCCCTGCAAGCACACAGGAAACAAATAAACTGCTGGTAATTAAAACTGAGGGCTGCTCATCCAAGATTTCCCTGACTCATTTCCCATGGACTGAGAGGAACAAAACTATACCCAGTTACTAGTCTTTCTTTACACTGGTAACACCAAGGCTCACACTCCTCTCCCATCGTTCTCTGCAGCTGTCGAGACCTCACCTGTAGATATCTGCAGGTTGTGTCAAGAGGCCACGGCTTGTGGAAAGAAGTGCTTTGTTTTCTGTCATGTGCTTTCCTCTCAAAACTGACTTGATGGTTGGAAAGAAGTGGAAGTCAGATGGTGATTGGTCAGGAGATTAAGGGGGTGAGGAAGGATTTTATAGTTGCAGGGCCATGCTTCCGTTTGGGTAACATGTGAGTTGTGAACCGAGCTGTTGTCTTGTAGGAGGCGGATGCCACACCTCTTGGTTTTGATTTCCTTCCTCAATTTCTGCAGCAGTGAAGTGTAATATGTCCTGTAACTTGTGGTACCCTTTGCCAGGAAATCCACCATCACTACTTCATACAGGTCCCAAAAGAATATTAAATATTTAAGTATCACTTTGCCTTTGTACACACAATGTTTGTTCATCCCTGTAGCCACTTACCATCCATCTTCCATTAGTGATTTGAGTTTTGATATTACTTAAGTCTTACTGACATCTTAAAGCATAGGATGTTCCATTTCAATATCTAAGCCTCTATATCCTTTATAAGGGTCATGGCGAGGCTGGAGCCCATTCCAGCCGACTCTGGGCACACACACAACCACTCACACCTAGGGGTAACTGAGACTATTACAGCAAGAAAGTCCTGGGTTTGAGTCCCAGGCTTGGTAAGGGCATTTCTGTTCCCCCCATGCTTGTTTGGGTTTCCCCCCACAGTTCAAAGACATGCACACTGGGCTAAATGGCTGTTCCAACTTGCCCCTATAGGTGTGGATATGTGATTGGTGTTGTGTATGCTGGCCCTGTGGTCTGGCAAGGTGTTTAGAGTGTACCCTGCCTTTGCCCAGTGTTTCAAACCCTCCCCCAACCATACTAGGATTAAGTGGTTTTGTGAATGAGTGAGCGAGAGAGTTGTGGATTTTCTGGGAAAAAGAACAATGACAACAACAAAAATAATATTCCATGTCTCTCGAGGTTAAACCATACACTGAGACATCATTCTCATCATCAGATAACATTTGACATGTAAAAAAAAAAAAAGAAATCTGACTGATTATATTTAAACATTTCTGTTGATTACTGATCCAAAGGTCGGGGGTTCAAGCCCCATTGTCACCAGAGTGTCACTGCTGTCCCCCCAGTGCAGCTAACTGGGTTATCTAAGGCCAGCCATGTCTCTCACTGTCTATGGCGAGAGGCATGTAAAAGAACCATTGGTGACTTTCTGCATTGCCGTCAGCGTGTTTCTGCCATGCAAAGGCCTGGTGAGCTGTCCAGGGTGTACTCTGACCTCGACTAATAAGGATTTAGCGATTCAGAAAAATAATAAATGAATGAACATTTATACACAATGAGATACCTAATGCTTAGAATTAAATCAGAGTTCTACATTTTAAATCCACATCTACACTTTTAATCAAAAATGAATAAGTTCAAATGAAAAAAAACAAACAAACCCAAATATATATATATATATATATATCTGTGTGGATTATGAACAGGGCATTGTTTTGTCAACTTTGGATAGTGAATAAGTCTCATGTATTATTACTGAATCAATTTATTTTAAACACAAGGTAGTTTGGTTTGATTTTGGTAATGGGGCTCCCTCTTGCGGGCAAATACTGCCACGACAAGCAGTGCAAATTATTATTATTATTATTATTATTATTATTATTATTATTATTATTAGGCTCTGTTGCAGTCCTCATATTTGCGACATTGGTGACTGTAGGTTTAATAAGTGTAAAGGACAAGTAAAAACAGTATGTGACAAGCAAAATTATAAAAAAATGAGAGTTTAGATCATTTTTAAATTGCTTCTCTGTGTGGTAAACACTACTAATGGTAACATTTGGGACAGGGTCTTTCTGTCCAGGTTGTTGTAAAGGGGATTGTCGACATAGGTGGATACTTAAATGTGTGTGTTTATCTGTTCAGTCCTTCAGTATTGGTTTTCTGGGCAAATCTCTCTCTCTCTCTCTCTCTCTCTCTCTCTCTCTCTCCCCACACACTGCTCTGATTGGAGGCATCAGCTGATGATTTAATCCAGGTGTGTTGGATTGGGGTGGAGCCAGTAGTGCACTGTGAGGTTTACGTGAAAGTAAATCTTTTATTTATTTATTTATTTATTTTTGGAATGTGTTGCATACTGTTTATTTATCTGTTGTGAGAGGTTCTGCTTTACTGAGCTGTTTCATTTTTTTTTTTTTAAGTGTTTGGCTAACTAAGCCAAGCATCCTCAGCTCCTGTAAAACCCTCCTGGAATGAATCTGGCCTAGATGTTTGTTATGGAACTTCAGTAGCCAGACAGAATTGAGTAATAGTTCAGAAGTGTTTTTTTTTTCCTCCTTTAGATCAATATCTATACTTAATCCATGTTTTAAGAATAATGATGTCTAATGATTCAAAAGGGAAGATCTCAGAATTTTTTCCAAGATCATCTGAAGAGTCCTGTGGTCTTTTCCAAAAGTTGGTTCTTTGTATTCTATCATCTTTGACTGTGCTTCTTAATGATAATAATAATAATAATAACTTACAATTGTAGTAATGCTATATTTTGAAAACCAAATGTTTAATTCATTTTTTTTAAGATACACAGATGGGGCATCTACATTACTGACGACACCGAAGAGTGCAGGCAAGTTCATCTGTCCTTTTATTTCTCTCTCCCTCATACACACACACACACACACACCCTACAGAAAGCTTTTTCCTTTTTGTTATTTATCATTATGGACAAATCAGGCTGTCTGGTATTATTGCCTCAGATTTTTTGTTTCTTTGAACCACTGATGATGCATCTTGTGAATGTGTGGTAATAATAATAACTTTTTGTTTTATTGGCCATAAAATTTGAGAGATAATATAAAATTTTCATGAGGTCAATAACTTTGTAAATATGCAATAAGGAATAATACATATGTTTGTTTCCCCTCAACAGTTTACGTTACATGGTGCTGTTCTAATTTGCAAGGTTGCTTTACAAGAACGAAACAGAGTAACTCCATAAAGATCTTTTGTCTTCTGTTTCCTTTAGAGAATTCTGACAGTTGGCAACAGTTCAGATTGTTCCCATCTGAGTCTTCTGAACTAAGGTGAGATCATCCTAATTTGAAATCCTGATGGTTAACTATTAATTTATTTGGTAAGTTTTCAGTTACATGACCAGTACTGTTGATTTTAGTTTTTTGCAAAGTTCCCCCAGTTATGGTTCCTATGAATTCTTTGGTCTTGGAGCTACACATGCTGGACAAGAAGGAAGTTCCATGGATGACACATGTGCTGCTGCCCTGATTGATAATGTGCTGTTAGATTGCCGTTTGCCTCATCTAGGTTCCTCTAGGAGGTCCAGGTCACCGTTTTCAGACAGTGATAGCAGTCAGTACACCTCCTTCAGCGATGTTTCAAACTCGTCGTCCACTTTATTTGATACACCGTGCACAAAGCCGACATCCATTGGCTCATGTGGGAGAGGAGGAGATACTGCTATGCTATGTAGAGTGAAAACCAGAGGGGTGAGTATTATGTTGTGAAAACAAGAATGCGAAGGTGCAGGAATCACATGCACAAGTGTGTTTAAAGGTTGTTTTAGCTTACAGATTTCTCAAGTGTTTGCCTTTTTGACATTTTATGGAGTTGGCTAGTTTTCTTTCTTATCTCGTTAGGATTCAACAAATTATCTGTTAGAGAGTTCCAGTACCATGTTTTTTTTCCTTACCAGACTTGACCAGCGTCTGCCGATAGCCATACTGATTCTATACCCATGCATTAAAAATATTTGTTTATCTTTGCTAAAAACTGTGGCCTGCTTAACCTGTGTAGATCTCTAAACATGTGCCCATGCAGAGTGTGTGTGTGTATATGTATATGTGTGTGTATATGTATATGTGTGTGT
>JAQMYF010000006.1:14409701-14420766 GCA_030014195.1 Neosilurus mollespiculum
CATATAATAGATTTAAGCTGGTGATATTCTAAAAATTTTGTACTGCTGATTCCATATTGTGAAGTGAGAATATTAAACGACAAGAAGTTTCCATTTTCTATTAAATGTTCTAACTGTGTTATTCCTTTATTTTTTCATTGAGTAAAATTAATCATCTTTTTGTTTTGCAAGATGTCAGGGTTGTTCCAGATGGGTGTAAGCTTATATGGAAAAAGTGAAGACTTGATTATTTTTAGAAATTCCCACCAAGCCATTAAAGAAGAGCTGGTGTTGATGCTTTTAAAACAGTTAAGAGGTTTGATTGATAATCATAACTTGCTAAATCATTCCATATGGTTTGATGTTCATTCATGCTATGCAAAAGTCCAAAATATAAAATTTGTGACACTTTCCAAAAATTGGTATTTTCACTGTTTTTGTTTATTTGCCATACTTTTACCTCAATATACTTGTTGGAATTATAATTTTTTTGGTTCTCATTGCCTACAGTAGCATTGTTCAATACATTTTCACCAAAAAATTATACCTTTGTCAGTATGTACACAAACCAGAATGTTCATTCATTCATTTTCAGAACCGCTTAATCCTAATGAGGGTTGCCGGAAGGCTGGCGACCATCTCAGCTCAGCTCTACAGGCCATCACAGAGAAGAAACACGAGGCTATTGGGCTGCAACCCAATAGCCTACTCTATATGAATGAAATCAATGGTTCATTTAAATGCCTCTCACCACATACATTGAGAGACATGGCTGTCCTTTGACAACCCAGTTAGCTGCACTAAGGGGGACAGCAGTGACAACTTGGTGATAGGGAGGCTTGAACCCCTGACCTTCGGATCAGTATGCCAGCACCCTACCACCGGGCCACAAACCAGAACATAAAGGACTCAATCAACATGTCAGCATTATGGTAGAAAACCAATACAATTATGCCAAATGCGAATTTAAAAACACAAAACAGCTCTCACAGGTTATTAACTCATGTATACTTTTTTATATAGTGCATGAGAATTTCAATATTTTGATTACTGTAAAAAATTGGCACTCATGGTGGTCCCCATAAACTTTTCAAATTTGTTAAAATTTCAAGTGTGATTCCCACCCAGAGTGGTACACTTTTAGGCAAGGTACTGAGAACTAAAACAAAATGAGGGTGAAGTAGGTACTGGGGCTGACTGGCTATTTTAAAAGGTTTGTACCTAATTTTTCAGACATCATTAGCTCATTAACTGACCTAATTAAAAAGACGGCACCAGACTTAGTCCAGTGGACAGAGCTGTGTGAACAAGCTTTCTGCCAGTTAAGGTGATTTTGTATGGGGGCACATTGACTTACAAACACAGACATGTCTGAAATAGGTCTGGGGAGCATTTTGAGGAGCACCTGGTGCTGTACATCCCCATAATGATGCCTGACCATCAAGTAGGAGCTTGGTGTTTGGATCACACCCCGCTTTGATGGCTCCACTGCATAAATGATGTCAATGCACAGATGACTTGTTGGTAATTAGCGTTATATCCATTCAATTTCTGGTGGTCCACAGGTCAGGGGCGCAGATGGTGGTAAATAATTATTTCTCTTGTGGTTGGGGGAGTCAGCTTATGTGGCAGTAAGGGCATGTTCCAGTGCCCTCTGCAGGTGGTAAAGAGTGTGGCAGCACCAGAAGGACACAGGATATGTTTCACCTGTGTGTAATAACTGGCACTATTTGAGTGTGTTTTTGTGTGTGCTTACATATATGAAAGACCAGTGACAAGAAAAGGAGCTGTGAGCCATCGTATCTATGTGTGTTTTGGTACACTAAAAAGCATCAGTCTAAGGACTAAAAAGGCATCTGAAAATTGCCCAGTTTAGGTTATAGGTGAATGAACAGAGTGACATGTCTTCCCATCTCTGAGTCCTCAGTATCCTCAACCTGAAAACTGTTAGACCTTTTCTTTAAAAAACAGATACTGTATGAGAGAATTTAATTTTAGATGTTTTTAAATTCTCACTGCTGTGCACTCATGAGACCTGGTAGATTTTCAAACAAACTAGTGTACAGAGAATTATGAGAAGTGGTTTAGTAGCATGATTTTTTTTTTTTTAACTGAAGACAATTATTGGTTAACCAACTAAGCAAGTTGTGGTAGCATTCTTAAACATTCCTCATTGAATACACATAAGCTTCAAATAATATAAATATTTAAGCACTGCCTAAAAGCAGAGCTTTAAAAATGTTTGAATTTATTTTCAGTAAACTTAACTATAACTTTGTGTCTTTTCAATGGTATTCAAAAATGTATTTTTTCTCAAGAAGAAAAAACTTTGACTAAACAAGAAAACTTTCTGTGAAGTGCAAACCAACGGTGGCGGTGCATGTGCACAATATATTCTTCCAACCATTTTCTTCATTTATTGGGTTGCCTGTGTGGGCACGTGCAAGGCAAGGGATCCTCTAGGATCAGGGTTGGGAACCTCCTCTCTGGATCCTACCTGAAACCAAATCTTCTATGCTTGCAGTGTCAGTTCGCTACTCAGGTCTATGTAGACACCTGCAGAATTCCAAACATGGTCACAGTTGTCCCAT
The DNA here is from genome assembly GCA_030014195.1 of Neosilurus mollespiculum. Lineage (NCBI taxonomy): Eukaryota > Metazoa > Chordata > Actinopteri > Siluriformes > Plotosidae > Neosilurus > Neosilurus mollespiculum. The sequence goes on from JAQMYF010000006.1 coordinate 14,412,272, forward strand.
TTTATGTACCTGGCTAATATTATGAAAAGAAAACAGAAATGAATTAAAAATAAAGTCTAGATGAACAATCTGAATCACTGAATCGCCACAACTGACTAACCAAACACCTCACCGGGAGAATTTCTACCATGAGCTGACAGCCATATGGAAACAGAAAGAAGCTCACTGTTACTCTGTTACATTTATTGCAACATTTTTTAAAGCAGACTGACTATGTTATTTTGAGCAAATATTATTTATCCAAAAAAAATTTAGGTCAGCCAATTCATCCTCAGGATGGCATGGTAGTGAAGTGGGTATCATTTTTGCCTCACAGCAAGAAGGGCCTGGGTTCAAGCCCCTTGCCTGGCAAGGGCATTTCTGAGTGGACTTTGCATGTTTTCCCGTGATCGCATGGGTTCTCTCCAGTTAGTCCTGTTTCCTCCTACAGTCCAAAGACATGCACATTAGACTAACTGGTTGTTACACATTGCCCCTAGGTGTGAGTATGAGAATGGTTGTGTGCATGTGTGAGTGCATGTGTGCGTGCAGGCATGCGTGTGTGTGTGTGTGTGTGTGTGTGTTGTTCAGGGTGCATTCCTCCTTTGCACAGAGTCGGCTGGATGAGCTCCAGCCTCACCATGACCCTAATAAAGGATAAAGAGGTTTAGAAAATGACATGCCTTTAATTAATCATTACAATCCAGCTGTTTCACGTGTGTCTGCATTGAACATTAACACACAGAAGGGAAAAAAATTCACATTCATGGTACTCTGTGCTTATGTTAAACACACACTGACACTGATCTTAAAATATTCATCACTGAGTGTCATTTTCATAATCAGTTTTACAAACACAACATATTCCTTACCAAAGCTTGCACTTTTAAATATCTTTCAGAAGTAGGATTGCTTTTAGACTGCTACTTAGGATGAGCCTTTAAATAATAGACACACCTATAGTGTCTGAGTCCAACATATCTTATGGTCTAAAGGGCTTCTGAGTCACTTGCAGAGGCCTGTTATGGCAATGTCATCATCCTGAGGAGTCAAGTCACCTCCTCCACAGTGAACACATCATTATTTTCTTTGCATCATGATGCCCCCTTACCCGCTTCTGCCTTGTAGTATCCAGTGTCCTGTCTGAGATATCTGCCATTTTTGTGCTTCTGTCTGTTTCCTCTAATGAGACAGGAGCTCTGTGTCAAATACACATGCTTGTCAGAAGCTTACAATAGCAGCACATCTGTGTGTAGCAAGACAAGTTTGTGTCTCATGAATTCGACGAGACAGTAATCACAAAGGCTGCAGCGGTAAACAAACTTTAAAACTCAAGCCTGAGGTGATGAAATGGCACAGTATACAGCTTCTGTTGTCTGTAAGCAAGCATAGATAATAAGTGTCTGGTTTAAGAAAATCATCACAGTCATGCCAACAAATGGGGAAGCTAATTTTTAGCAAGGATATATTAAATATTATGTAGCTAAAAGTGGCAAATTGTTTGATTTTACCAATTGTGTCCCAAAATGCCCTGAAAGGCAAAAATGGATCTGCATGAGTGAGGAGACTTTGTGTCATTTGTGTTTTTCTGTAAATGGATACTTTGTTAGTATGGTGGCCTGCATTTTTTATCAGATCTGTGAACTAGTGTGTGTTGCCCAGAAGAGAGGAGATAAGATTCAGCGTTGGCACTTTGTAAGCACTTGCACAGATGATGAGCAGTAATTACGCTTTAATTACATCTTTAGGGCATCTCTCGATCTCTCTCTCTCTCTCCAACTCAAATTCAGACTCACACACTATCCTTCATGAGATCTCCCAATCATCTTCAAATTAAGACATATTTTGCAAACATTCAGTGATAAAAAGCTGCTCAATGAGGTCTGCTAATTGCCACGTGAGGCTCATGTGATCGTTATAACTTGGCAGTTTGTGAGACAGCCAGGAACCAATTGGGCACTGAGTGGCTGTAATTGGGACAAGTTGTTGTTAAAAAGGGCATCCGTTGCTCGACTTTGACAGACGCTTTGGCTCCGCTATGGCCTGGAGTGAGGACTTGCTTGCTCCTCCTGCTCCCACAGGCACTGAGGCCTCGTCAGTTATTAAAGGAGCCTGTCACCACAAAGTGACATGTGTCATGATTGGATGTGTCTGTGTCTTTGGCTTGTTAGTACACAGAATCTGAGAGATGACCGAGAAGCCTTTTTCCATTAATAACTGTTAGCTTTATCCTTCAGAGGCTTAGTTTTTTGTCTTCTTCCTCTACTTCTTCATCTTTGTCCTTTTACATTCACTCAGTTCCTTCTTTGGTATGGAAACCTTCATGTGCTTCTCAACATTCTGAGAACTCTCTGTTTTCTCCCTAAGGTTTTGACCCTGTTGCTCTGGGTTTCTGAGCTTTTTTAAAGCTCAATTTTCACTCAGGCCAGTCATGGTGTATCAACACATACACACATGGCACCTTTCTTCGCTTTATGCCACCTCTCTAGAGAACCAGCTCATCCTTTTAGCTTTTTCCACAGGTAAAATTGCAAAGAGTCTCTCCTGGGCTCTACAACACCTCCTCTTGAGGTAAAATCTATAATGCAGTTTGGATTCAAGCAAGAGCCTCAAAATGGGCTGCTTTAATCCACATGGCTAGCACTCAGAAGGTCAGGTGAGACCACGGGAGAAAAGGGCAGAACAACACCCCATGATTACCGAGGATAAGGGCACCCCACAGACTCGACTACTTTTGCAAAATAACCTGTTGGTACATCACGGCTTCTAAAGCCTTCACGTTTTGGTGATGAATTATTCAAAATGTAAACTCAGTGAAACATGGAATGTGGGAACCAACACAAGCTCAGTATACTATACCCAAAAGCTCAAGGATACGCTGAGCTTTACTACTGGGGTTTTTGAATATTTTTTACGTGTTTATAAGTTATAACCACTAAGAAGGCTTTTGAGATTTCAAATTAATTGGAGATTTAGAATAACAAGTCTAAATATCAACCATCCAGATGATACAAATCCCTGAACTGAACAATAGAGGGCCCTCCAGTATAACTTTGCACCACCAGATTAAAAAAAAAAGCCTGAAAATATTTAAGTATTTGTTGTGATGTCAACTATACTTTATTCTTAATGCCAACTGCTGAATATTCATTCATTCATTCATTCATTCATTCAAAGATTAGCTCACTCCCATACTTACAGAGATCACAGTGAAGCATTAATGTGGACCAAAGGCACAGGTCAAGGTCAGATATTTGTGAACTGTTTCTTTTTGTGTAACTTATAATTTTCTTTTGAACTAAATCTATTATCTAATTTTACAACTTACCATGTATTACCAACTATTATCAGTGACAACCAACTTGTTTTCTGTAAGCTTGTTTCAACAGTTTAAAAATACTCACTGATGCTTCATTTCTTCCATGTCTGACATCTTAATAATTCATAATCTCTGCTGAAAAACACCACCCTCTGCCTGCCTTCCCTCTCTCCATGTTTGCTACTGAGAGGAAAGACGGGGAATCGCGTTTCTATCATAGCTATAATTTTTTATAAACTTCCCATTTAAATCACTTAGCCACAGTGTTTTAAATTCAGATGAATTGCACTGCTTGGCTCTGTGAGGTACAACAAGTTTCCCCTGTGGAGACTGTGGTGTGTTTGTTGGATGAAATAAAAAAAAAATTTAAAAATCAAGATCATTTCTTTTTATGAGAGAGTGCTATCTGACAGTTTAACCGTGCCATTTTCAAACATGTAGAATTCCCCACATCTTTAAATACTTGTCCTTATGTTCGGTTAAACACCCCCCAGAGGCCTAGCAGAGTTTTTCTCTTTGAACAAACCTAGGGGATCACACGGTGCACCAGGACCTTCAGGTCTTAACAGAAGGTGCTGCTGTGAGTTTCTCTAATGGCACAATCCGTAATTTCTTCTGCCACTGCAGAGACAAAAGAGAGACGTGAGATGAGAAAGAGAGAGAAAGAGTGAGAAGGCTGGGAATGCACTTTAAGAGAGAATCTTTAGCTGGGCTTAATTTCCCATGCTTGAGCAGAGCGGTGGATTTTTTTCCCTCCCCCTCTACAAATCAGACCTTACTTACTCGAGCTAGAGCCAGGGGCACTCTGACAGAGTACACATCACCTAGATTTGCCTTCCAGCCCACCTTCTCTAGTGAAGGCTCCCCTTTTCCCTCGACAAAAGACAAAAGAGCGTTTTAAGAAATCAAATCTCTGTTTGTCAGAGGGAACATGTGGAGTGCTTTGGTATGAATACACTCACAGCAGCGTAATTGCTCCAAACACTGATGTGCTAATACATTCGCTGTTTAATGTTAATGTTAAAGAGGCATTAACACATGCAAGCAGAATCTCGAGAAAGACAGGATCGGGTAAAGCATTCCCACTGAAAGATCACTTTGACGCACAGCTGCTTTCTTTGAAATAAATAAGAATCAATCTAACATACACAGGAGTAGACTTAAGCATACTATATTCATTTGATAATTTAAAAAGCATTTATTTGTAACTTATTTTCATAGGTCACAACTTTTCACCTGCAGGAGGGAAGGTTTTGCTCCTAGTCTGAGCAAAATATGGTGTTTTACAGGTTAGCATGAAGACCATTCTTGCCTCAAAGACAGAAGGGATGGAAAGGTGCACCACAGAGGAATTTAGCCTCAAGTATGAGTGCAAAAGTAGATTTTGGGAGCACAGGGGTTTACCGACCTGCTGTAGCGTTGCTTTGTCCACAGTGTCCATCAGTCTGGTCTCTTGAGTGCTGCAGGAATGAGACACACTGCAAGAAAATGCATTTTTTTTCAAGTCAGAAAAGGAACGATGGATTGGGCCAGGCAGAGAAGACAATGCATTTGTTCCAGAGAAAGAAAAACTGGCCTACCAAGAAAACACTTTGAAAAATTTAATGAGGTTTGTATATCAGTGATACTGTAGTTGTTCATTGTTTCAGTTGTGGTATACCCTCTTATATAATACATAGTCAATGATATTATAGACTATAATATTCTGTAATATCTGATATATCAGTAATTTTGCATACTAGATGCAATAAAGATCTTGAATTAGTATTTAAGTGAATACATGAATTATTTGTATGTGTTGTCTGGCCTTGCTTTGACCCCAAACTCTAAATCATCTGTGGTTTCTGCAGCTTTTGTCCTGAGGAAACTAGAAGATCAAACTACCTGCCCATCTAAAAAAAAAAAAAACAGAGTCTCCGAAAGTGTAAAATAATAATCACCTTTTCCTCAGATAATCATCCCAATTTCCTTTGTAGAAAGCAATGAACCTTGATGGGCTTCTTTTCCATTTAGATTATATTAATTAATGTGTGTTTTCTTTTAAATTATCCCTTAGAGGGATGATAGCTCCAATTTTTGTATTTATGTAAGTAATAGGCTGAAAAAGAAAATGCTAAACTGGAATATTTATGCAGTCCAACACTTTGCTTGGAAAATAAACTGCAAGGAAAATGTTACGTGATGAAATATAAATGTGTTAAGGGTGCAAAGTTAATTAAATATTTACAACTGAGTGTTAGTTTACAACCCCAGTTAAGATGCCAGCCATCTACTATAACTGCTTCGCTCAAAATCTATCTTCCTTTTGCCCATGAATAAAGCTCCAATGTTATTTACCAGATTTAGGATAAATCCTGGGTTCTGTCATTGAACAGACCCTAGTCAGGTGCTACTGTAGGTCAGCTGAGAAAACTCAGTTTAGAGAGAGAGAGAGAGAGAGAGAGAGAGAAAGAGCGCCCCATGGGGACTGATCTTATGTCAGGAGATAGCAGATTTTTTACGCTAAAGAAGCTACTCAATCCCACCAAAGACTGAATTATTAAAAGCACTATATGTTTTTCAAAGGCCTGATTTAGCTCGTAGGTTGGTGGGAATGTTTCTCACTCTCAAACTGAATCGTTTCTGTTCCACCCCCACCCCGCTATGATTCTCTGCACGCCTGCTCAAATGGCCCTTTACTTTCTAAGCATGCTTTTACAGCCTTTGAAGAGTTATTTTGGTTGATCAAAAGGATACGTCTGCTCGGTAAAGTGAACTGCGGCTATTCGCTGGCTTGTTTAATACTCCTCCCTCCTAGGTTTGGCTTATAAATTTATTATCAGTAATATATATGGGGGCTCTCATGCCTCAATGAAACCTAGAAGCTAAGAGTCGATTCTGAGCAGAGAAATAGAGGACATGACAAAATGAGAAGTGAAGAAGAGCAAAAAAAGCAAGAAAGAGGGCAGAGATGCAACTCTCACTGAGAGCGAGAAGCTTGTGACTTACATAATTGAGATACCAGAGATTTGTTAACACTGTGTAAATTAATTACATTGAATTAGAACTTGGATGCAAGCCTTGGTAACATTTTATTTGTATAGACCCAAATAAACACTACAAATAATCAACCACTAAACAGCAACAACTAGCATCAAGATCGTCCAAAATGAAGTGACGAAAATGGGAATTGATAGATCCTCTGTATTTCTATCATTCTCCTTTTTTAAATATTAATTTATTCTTTCAGTCATAATCATTAATTACTTTATTCTTGTCATGCTTGTGGATGATCCTTGTTGGCAGATTGAAATACAAATTAAAAATTTCCAAAAAATGCCACAAAATCATCAGTCTACATCAGTCTACAATTTTTGGGGATTTCCCTGCCATGTCTGGTATCAGTACTTGGTTCGTAATTCCCACTATCCAAATATGTCATGTTAAAGTACACAATTCTCACAATAAACCTATTAAAAAAAATTTTTTTTCAAATCCATTCTGTGGCATTGCACATGCACAAAAGTCTTTCCCTTTTATATATAGTCACGTTGCAAGATTACTCATTTGATATACTGCAGACTGATGAAATTTATCAGATTACCTTTGTTTGTAATATGATTAATATGTCTCATAATCATAGAAAGGTGATGAAGAAAATGTGTGTTTTTACTCTGAACCCGAAGAGTCAAGTTAAAGGATGAATTGAGAAAATAATCTGAACTGCGCAACTTTTAAACCTTTGATCAAAAAGTTGGATAAATTACAGTTGGATGGAACAGACTATACAGCTGACAATGTTCCAAGTGATATTTTGTGCAAGATTTCAAATGGTTGAATCTTTACTGTTGCAAGCTTTTACAAAAATGTATGTTTCAAAGTTGTTTATTTTGTAAACTTTAAATGCATTTCCTCTATGTTTTCAAATTTCTTCTAGCCATATTTTAGTAAAAAAATTAATTGAGAGAGAGAGAGGTTTTTACAGGGTAGGTCACCAGGTCTTTCCCTAACCCTCTTATTTACCTGAGTCTGGAACTTGCATGCACCTTTTGTGCATGGCTGGACCATTCACATTCACATTTACATATAGGGGCAATTTCGAGTAACCAATTAGCCTGATGTGCATGACTTTAGTCCGTGGGAGGAAACCCACGCAAGCACGGGGAGAACATGCAAACTCCACACCTTGTATTCCCTTTTATGCAACTTTATAATTCTACTTCACTATAGTACACAGAGGCAAATGTATGCTTTTACTCCATTACTTTTGTATGACAGCTTTAGCTACTAGTTTCTTTTTCATAAAAATAAAAAGAGTGCTGTTTTGCAAATTGCTCAAGTAAAAGTCTATTTATGATGCAACTTAAGTATAAGTACACCAAGACCACTTGGTACAGATACAGTTTCTTCTTGTGCTGTACAGCTCTATCCAGTGTAGGGCAACAAAAAAGTGTCAAAAGGCCAAATATTAAGGTAGTCTGCAATGTGTGACAAAGAAACACCCCCACAAAAAGAAAAAAGTGTGTGTGTGAGTGTGTGTGAGAGAGAGAGAGAGAGAGAGAGAGAGAGTGAGACAAGTGTTTCAAATATAAGCTCACTGAATTTTTATGTAGGATGAACTAAAGGCCCCCGATGGAGGAATTGCAGCAGCCGCTACCTAGCCATTACAAACAATTGACAGCCATTTTGGTGAGCTTAGACTTGACCTACAACGACCTCTTCATGAACTTGTTTCAGCCTGCTACCCTGAAAATTTGACTTTGATATGCCAAGTAGTAATAGGCATACATAGCTGTGAGGAAAAAACCCAAAAAGACAAACACAAAACAGATGTTATAACAACGCCAGCTGCACTATGCATATAACTGGTCTATGATCGGCCTATAAATAGCATTATCAAATTACTAAATAAGCCATGATTTGCAATAAACATAATTGATATGTCATGAAGTATTATTTATTTACATGTTTTGTAACATTCATTCATCCAATCATTCATTCATTCATCTTCTTCCGCTTGTTCCAGGGTCGGTCGCAGGGGTAGCAGCCTAAGCAGTGAGGTCCAGACGCCCCGCTCTCCAGCCACTTCCTCCAGCTCTTCCGGGGGGACGCCAAGGTGTTCCCAGACCAGCCGAGAGACGTAGTCCCTCCAGTGTGTTCTGGGTCGACCCCGAGGTCTCTTCCCGGTTGGACATGCCCGAAACACCACACCAGGGAG
>JAQMYF010000006.1:14437432-14450870 GCA_030014195.1 Neosilurus mollespiculum
AGATTTATGGAGGACCAAATATATGACATTATGACATTTCAGACCGGCAGGCCATAGGCCTTCCACAGTTCATGGCTCCAATACCCACAGTGCCCCCAGTGGCGCCTGATACCCCTGATTTTTTCCTCCACAGAACGAAAGAGAGATTGCAAGAATAAACAGATACAAGTTTTACTGCAGTGTGGTGAGAGAAGTGTTAAAACCTGTGGTCTCGAAGCGAGTAATCTCAGGCTCACAGCGAGCCGTGGCCTCTGCCTCAACCTCTCCTCTTTTATCTTCCCTTTGTCGGGATGAGTGAACTGATACTCCTCTCACATGCCATCCTCCTCTCTTCTCCCTCTCTCCTGTTCTCCTTCACTGTGACTCCGAGCAAGATGATTACTTTCTTGTGAAACTGCTCCACTGCTCACCCCGTCCATCTTTCATCCACCTCTCCTCCTTTTCTCTTTTTCACTCTTTCAATCACTCGCTCACCCACTCATTTCTGCCCATCTCTTTGCACTCCCTCTCCTATACCCAAGAATCTCTGCTTAGAAGACATAAAAGGGTACGATCATAGCCTGATGGTTTAAATCTTTAAAGATGGAATAACAGCCAGAGAACATTACATGTCCCACTCGTCCCTTCTCACTTGTGTCGCCATGCTCTGCTGTAACAGTGACCAGCAGAGGGCGAATCTTAAATTGGGGGAGATTTATTTTATTTTTACATTTTTTTAACCCAGTAAGGGGTCAGTTTGCAAGGTTTTTTTTTTTTTTTTTAATAACTTAGGTGACTCCCTGTCCTCTCAATGGGCTCTAAGAAAGCAGTGCTGGTGCTGTGATCACTATCCAGCTGATATTCCGTTTGAAATGGGAACGCGCTCATTTTCGTCAGCCTCCCTTGCACTACGGGATGTCCCAAGCGCCATGGCATGCCAAGGGTCATCATTAGAAAAAGCCTCCTGCTCAAATCCAATGTCTTATGGCTAGCTATGCCTTTTTTTTCTTTGTTGTATTTATACACATTTATGAAGAAAATTTTATACAACCCACACTGCTGCTTCTGCAAACCTCATGAGTTTTTGTCTTCCCTTATTTTATTTGTTATTCCTTTATTTCCCTTTTATCTTTCTTTCTTTATGTTAAGTTTTCTCTCTACATATTATCCCCACAAATTCTGGCAAAGAATCTTGTGTGCAAAACAAACAAATTATTCAAAAATGATTGTGTGTGTGTGTGTGTGTGTGTGTGTGTGTGTGTGCGCACGCATTAGAGAGAGAAAGAGAGAGAGAGAGAGAGTTGCTCATTTTTTATTTTTGAATTCAGAAAGATTTCATGATCAAAGCGGGCTCAACTTCTCACAGCTTTTCAAAGGGACTCATCTAAAACAAATGGGATGTGACCGGGGATAGAGGTGCGCTCATTAAGTGCTGAAGCAGATAATGACAGGTGAGGACAGGAGCTGCGTTAATCCCTTCCCCTCACAGAACATGTTTTTGTTTGCTTTTCCTTCATCCTCCCTTCTCGTCCTTGCCTGCAAGGTTGCCCTTGATATTGATTATGGAAGGAAGTGCAGAGATGAAGAGGGATGTTGTGAGAAGTCTGATTTAGCTGTTTTGTCACTCATGGCCCTTAAACAAGGAGGGGCTCAATTGACTGTTTTGAAGAAAGAGTCACAATGAGCTAAACAACTTACTTTGCATTCTGAAGGAACTTCAATCTCTTTACCTGCATTTGTCTCAGAATGACAGCTAGGACAAGATGCAAGCATATGCTGTATAAATAGAATGTTAACAGATAATAAAGCCAGGCCATAAATGGCATAGGCTTGAGGTCTCAGTACACAGTCACTGCTTTTTGAAATGTTTTAGAATATGTTGTCCAGCCATACACATTTAACCTCATTAATAATAATAATAATAATAATAATAATAATAATAATAATAATATGCTTGGGATTCAGTCTGTGGTGATTTTCTTGTATTATGTGTTTGTATTATCTTGTTTCTTCCATTTCTAGAAAAGTGGGAGGTAAACCTAAATCTCTCATAGGCAGAATGACTTGACGGTAGACCAATGTAGATGATATTTAGCCTTCGGGGGTTAACTGGCATTATACTGTAAGTGTTCCGTGCACTTCCGTTGGAACACTCTGAGGCATGCATCGCTTACCAGATGCTACTGTAGATTTCTCTGAAGATAAAAATGTACACGAAACAGTGACTGCAACATATGCATCACAGTTATTGCTGGTAGACATGACAAGCTCACATTTCTCAGCCAAGTGCATAGTCTACCTATATGAGATTGCTTACAAAATCTGCCAGAATGGTCATGGAATGGCCATGGTAATCCCAGCCACTGGCCTCACATATCAATCAATATGTAGTGTTACACTTAACTTTGCTAAATTTCTCTAGGTGTGAGTGTGTGGATATGTCAGCATGGGGGCCCTACAATAACCCATGCAAGCACAGGCCTCACCAAGCTTGGGACTCGAACCCAGGACCTTCTTGCTGTGAGACAAATGTGCTAACCACTATGCCACTGTGCCACACTCACAAAATTCTGTTCTGAATAATTATAACTGACACATACAAAATAAAATGTACATAAAATATAAATAGCACATGGACACAGAATGGGGGTTGGGGGGGATGTGGGGGACCCACATATACACAAGCATTTGCACACACATCCCTAAGCAGATTCAGTGCTTGTAAATGTGCATTTAGATTGTTTTTAAATCACAGTAATATATATGTAGCATGGTTAATGTCACCGGTAGACAGTGTAGTTAAAGTACATATAATTAAAGTAAATATACAGCACTGTTGGTCAAGTACTCAGACATGGGGAAAAAAGCATGAAAAATGTATATACTCTATAATTTGAATAGTACAAACTTGTAATAAAACCTGTACTGCTCACAGAAGGGAAAACCATTATAGTAGCATAAAAAAAATGTGACCAAATTGAACACCACCTATATGATAGAAAGATATAATAGAGTTGTACAAATTCCTCCACCTTTTTTTCCTGCAAAATACATTTATTATTAGCACCTTTACTATCATATGCCAATGTGTTAACGGTTCTGTATGAGTGACCTTTAAGATTGTGCTATTTTGCACTGTAATCTGTTATATGGTAGCTGTAATTCGTTTTTTTTTGTTTTTGCTTTTTTTTGTATTACTCAGTGTGTCCAGCACTGTTGCATAGTGTCTGTGTAAGTGGATAAGTGTGCACTGTAGGCTGTCTATAAACCAACAACATTGCATGTATGTATGGACAATAAGACTGATTCTAAGATTCTAAGATCATGTTTTACAGATAAATAAATCTATGCATACATACTTAAGAATAGCTGAATAACTATTCGTGCAGAAGTAATTAATTATCTGAGTAAATGGGAAGAGTGAAATTATTATCTGTTGGTGGTTCCAGACTTGCCTAAATTGTATCAGCATTTCACGCTTTAGTTATTTGCTGAATAATACACTTTAAGATAAACAGCTGAATAATAAATGCCCTTATGAATCAGTTCTACTTTAACATCATTCTTTGTTCTACAAAACAAACAAAGGATTCTGAATAACAATGAATCAGCCTATTTTCCTTTCCTCTTTTGGTTCTACTTTGATTCATGTGTGAAAAATTATAACAGTGTCTATAATAATACCAATTAAGGTCGCAGGTATTTTACACCTGTGAGATCAAGACAAAGCCAAGAGAAGTGAGGAAGGCTTTTATTCACACAGAAGGATACCCGCGTTCTTAATCCACACACTAATTTGGTGCCTTAAGAAAGTTAACTTTTTTGAGTATCACATCAAATTTGTGTTGTGTCTGTTGGTAATTTCTAGTTCTTGCATTCCACTGCTATTTTATTGCCACTGTTGGCTCTGTCTGCCCAAGCTAACACACCAACCATGTGTGATATTGCCCTCTCGCAATACATAAGCAATAGAAGAGGCCCTGAATGACACACTGAAACAAGCATACTTGTTTTATTCACAAACCAACCTTTTGCTTGGCTTCCACTGCAAGTTAGTACCAAAAAATGACCAAAAGCAAGTAAATATGAAAACAGACATTGTGAGAATAGCAGGGTATAGGTACTGTGTAGCGCATTAGAGGCTGATATTTTGATCATGCTCAAATCTGCCATCATTATGTTATAACGTTCCCCTGACATTTTATAGTTATTTTTATTCTAAGATAATTGCAGGGATCATTTGACATGCAGGAGGGGCATGAAAACAATATTAAGACTGTCTTCTCACTGTGTGAACAAGGCATTTGTTTGCTTGTTGTTTAGGGCTTGATCAAAAATTATTCCACTTTCTAACAAGGCATTGATTTTAATTCATACAATTTTGGGGGGAAAGAGTGCAATTTCTCTGAGATTTGTGTCTTTTGATTCTCTTGTGATTTGCTTCATAGGATTAGTTTTAGGACATGTATTTGTAGGATATTTGATAGAACCTGATCACTGGAGGATTGAGAAATCGTTTTCAGCTAATACAAACTATGCTATTTATCATACATGATCAAATAATGACAAATAGGGTCAAAGACTGCTGTTTACACTGCTGGTGATATAAACCCTTTTACTAAATTATGTAGGATGACAGTTACCATTACAGTTATAAGATAGTTTTTATATGGTTTCACCCAAATCTGGCCAATTTTATCTGGGTTTTCCTTTTGATTCTGGAGTCTTTTGAGTCGTTTGCTATGTAAAGAGTGTCAGTTATAAAAAGTGCTATACAAATACAGCTGAACTGAATTGAAACGAAGTGAAGATTCTTATATAGTCTATAACTTGAATTCTAAATCTATTCTTAATCCCTGACTCTTAAATTATAGAAAGCTACATTTAATGATTAGTGTTGTAGATTTACATTATTTGTAACTGTACTGTACAAGGTGGAAAATAGCTAGGGCCTTCATTAAATCACATGTACTCCAGTTAATCTGTGACAAATCAATAAGCAAGTGTAAAGAAATGACTCAACTGCACCTTTTCCTTTCGTTAAAAAAAGAGTAGCGCATCAGTTCAGACACCAATGTTTGTCAAGTAAAAATTAAATAATTTGTTAATCTAATTAATTAATTAGCCATTTAACTTATTTTAGTTAAGATTAATATAATTAGTCTATCTTTCAGAGGAAAATTAGCATAAGTTGTGTGCAAGCATATGCAATCATTAACTGTATATGTTTGACTGGTTGTGTTTGACTCCATCTCTTGCTTTCTGTCTCTTTATTTATACATTATATGCAGTGGCCTTTTCCTTGTCAGTATGGAAATCTTGCAGGTAAACATGCTTGGAGCCATCCATTAAACTAGCAACCTTTCCACCTCATGCCTGAGTAGGCTCGTGCAAAGGCTAACGATGGGTTGCTAAAAAAAAAAAAAAACCTGGAGGGGAGGAAAAAGTGAGTGAAATTGGGCAATATAAAGTTACATACATCCGCTTCAGCAAAGCAATAGAGGGATTTTTTTAACAAGTTAAAAATGAAAGACTGTGCAATAATGCTACATTTTAAATCTGTATTTTATGTACAGTTGAGGAATAATATAATGACTTAGATGTTGAATGTTTAGTGCTGGATTACAGCCACAGACTGCTGATAATTCATTACTGTTATTGTACTATAAATAGTAACAAATTGTCTTATCAGAAACTTGGACAATGCCCATGTACCGCCAATATTTCCATAAACAGCAACAACAAAAAAGTCATGTGTAAACTCTTAAAATTTTAATTCTTTTTACTGGATACTTAAAAAATATATACTATTTTTTTTTTTTTAGCTTGGATTACATTCTGTCTTTTCTATATTTTCCTGAGGGCAGAGACCATCACAGATTGATGCAATTACTTTCCTGTGCACTAGAGGGCAGTATGTGACCTGAAAACACACCTTTGTGGACCTTTGACTCACAAACTCACAAGGGAAAGGAAAACCACAGACAGTCAGTCCATTGTGGTAACTCAGTTTCAAATGCTCATAGCCATTATTAGTCTGAATACGGTCTATGTCGAAGTCGCACTGGACACACACTCCCTTCCCTTTTGTTCTCTGCTTTGTGCGCATTTCTGACCCGACTGAAACAATGATGTAAGCTGCTGTAAGATGCTGCAGGTAGTGTGAGGAGTCTCCTATTAAACATTTGGCCACGGCCTTGACAAAGGATGCTGCGCTGCACTTTTACACAGCTACTTTTCCCTACTTTTTATAAATAGACCGTAGTCCATATATCGGTTATTGAGAATGTCAAAGTTACCGCTACTATCTTTTGCTACTTGAAGAAATTATTCAGCCAAAAATAACATTTACGCTATCTTCTTACCACAGCAGATGCAGCTGATTAGCCAGGACTCATTTGTTTGTTTGTTTTTCTTGTTTTCTTTTTAACATTGTATACTTCAGGCTAATAACAAGTTGCACAAAAATGACAGCAAATAAAATGTTTTTGGATTATACAAATTTCCATTACATGTTTTAAAATTACTATTACTTTAAAGCATATTTTTGCCTCTTATATTCATTGAATAGGATATTGCCTGCTGTACACGATAGCATATCAGTCACTACATTAGTTAGAGGAAATGTTCCCATTGTCAGTGCAAGCACCTTATCTGTTCAGTAGTGCACGACATGCTTGCCACCCAAATTAATGCTCAATTAGTTCCGAATGTGCTAATGACTTCAGCCTTCTCTATGCTAGAATGATTATATCACATAACTTATATTTTCAAAATGTATATATTTGATAATTTTCCTATGAGTACCTGGGATTCTGTTTACATAAACACACAATTCTCATAATAACATATTATGCCGTATTGCTTATTATTTAACAGAGTCTCATGGGTATTTTAAACCTTAATTATCTTGGGGCCAACAATCACCTTTACCTCTTAATTTAAAAAATGTAAAAGTGTGTGACACCCAGCTTTGCTGGTAAAACACTGTCAATTACTAGTGGCTGTAGATTATTTGTAAATTAAATATGGGACTAGCAGAGACTGCTTGGGTGCCATGGCTAACACCTCGTTCCAAAACAGTAACAGCTGCCAAGGCCTTGTCCGCTGAGAGAGCGAGCGAGAGAGAGCCGTGTTCATTAGGCAGGACTATCTCTCCTGGGTTCTACCACCTGCCTTGATCACGTTAACATTAATAATACATGGCCGAACGCAGTAATACAACCAGTACGTTCACTCCTCTCCACACTCTCGCTTGGCTCTGGCCTCAAATCATGGATGGGGGAAAAAAATCAAATCTCCCCTCTTTATCTAAGGCAGCCTCTCCAGTTATTGCTACCAAAAGGTAATGCGTCTCTGCCCTGTTTGCGCATAGAGACACAACAAATGGGTTTAGCCTTTTCCTTTTTTGGTTCACTGAGCCTTCAGAACCATGTGCCGGCCAAGGGATCTGCGAGATGAAAGTTGTCAATTTGGAGTTGGCGGCTGTTCATTTCCTGTGTGCAATAGCCGAGGCAAGATGTTTTATTCAGCGCTAGAAGTTACAAAGAACAAGAGAGAGAACGAGAGAAACAGAAAATGTCTAAAGATGATAGGATTTTATCAGACACAGATAGACCCAGGCTTTTATAATAAAGTTGAAAAATAAACCTCCAAGTGACCATCAATTTTAATGCTGGCTAAAACAGTTTGTAGAGATTGCTCTAAATGATTGGATTCGCCTGTTAAGACTGCAATAGAAGGATCTGCATAGACTGAAAGTACCTGTAATGAAATCTAAATGTGCCATGGCCTCTCTCAAACAGAGGGTTTTTGACAGAAAGGCTGAAATAGGAAAGATGAATGGAGCATTGGAAAAAAAAAGAAGGAAAGGGGGAGAAAAAGAAATGGTCTTGGATCATGTCCTTGTTAAAATTCACTCAATCATTTCCTTTTACGGTTCTAGATCCAGGCGGTCAATAATATGAGTGAACTGACTGAATTGTAAGCCTGACTACTGGCTAGCTTGGTAAATATGCCATATTTTTTTTTTAATGTAACGGTCCTAAGCCTGAGATCATATTTCCATTTGGAGGATTCACAAGTGAGACAAATGGTGAGATAATTAGTGTTCCTGCACACGCCCAGTACATTAAAATGTTAACAGTGTTGGAGCTCTGTGATGGCGAATACAGAGCTGGGGTTTTCATACAGCATGGCAGACAGGGGGTGACATCCCACCTAATTGGGGACACCAGGGTTCCTGCTGATGTTTCTTATCTACAGTTCAGATCTCCCTTTTTTTATTTATTCCTCTACCTCCCTCCCTTTCTCACTCTGTCTCATGTGATTCTCATTAGTAATCTTGCTGTGATTGCGTCCCCCTAGTTTGCATTTGAAGTGGCTGTGGCATGCATGAGGATTCTCACTGTGTGGCAGAGAGACACAAGGAGAAGAAAACGAGGGAGAAAAAAGAGAAAGAGGGAGTTTAGCTGCGTCGCGTCACAGCCTGACATCTAGGGCCGTCAGTGTTATTCTCAGTGGCAACAGCGTGTCATTACCGGGATTAACTTGATCCCAAATACCCTAATGATCAGTGTGTTAATATATGTGAAACCAGTTCTGTCTCTTGACTCATTACCACCAATTTTACCCAACATATACATAACCAGGCCCGTAATAGTACTTATTGCCCTTTAATTCTCCTAATATACTATCTCTCTTTTTCCTGGAATTAATGCTGAGTTAACTGAAAAAAAGCTTTATATTACTGTCTATTTGTATTTTTAAATTCTTTTTGATAAAATTATGATGCTGTTGCCTCTTGTGGCACTAAAATTATAATGGTACAAAAGTAATTAGTGGCTTCCATAAGAAACTCACAAGCCTTAAAAGAACTGTGGTGAAGCAGGTATTGATTTTTCCACTTTATGATTAGTAGCTACTAAATTGTATAAGTGTTAGTCACAGTTACAGGACTCTTAAGCACCAGGAAAAGTGAATGTAGTGGAAATGTAAACATATTTTTAATGAAACATAATTCAACATTTACTTTGGAAGGTGCGTTGACATTGATTGATTGATATCTCAGATAACAGAAATGTGCATTGCATAGCTTCATGTTTTAACTATTAAATTATAGTTACATGGATGATGTGTTCATAATGGACACATGCACACACAGGAATCGGGACTTGTATGTCCAGTGCAGAAATGGAAGCCCTATAAATGCAGAAATGCATTCATGCCCCGGGGCAGTTTGGGGCTGTGCTGTGAAACCAGGCAGAGGCGTCTTGCCTTCAAGAGAACTTCTCCAGGCAGCGTGGTCCTCAGGGAATGTTTCCTGCTTCCTGTGACAGTTGACCTTTGACACTGTGGAACTCCAGCAGGTGAAAAAAGCCATAACTTAAGCCCTTCTCCTGTCAAGTCATGTGTTTGCTCTGCAAACTAGCTTGACCATACTGACTTTTCAGATTTTAAATAAAGTGTTATTCTTTTTTTTAAGGTAAAGAAGCAGGTAAAGTTTGTATTTAACTTTTACCAGCTCATGTACAAGGTGAGGAAGACATAGTAGGGCTGTGTATGGACACTAAGCTCCTTCAGCTGCAGGAACGCAATCCAGGAGGGTGTTTAAACACGTCAGACATCTGATTTCATCTGTGACAAAATATTAATTAAGGCGGCTCTAAATGCCAGCTTGTTAATTGGTTTGCACCTGCACGCGGAGCTCAGGTTTTATGATTAATTTTATTTTTTCAACCTCCCCCTCTCTCCATCATCCCCGACTCATACAAGCACAGGAGTGGAGGGTAAATATTGAATCAGCGACTAAACTCTCAGCTCTGTGCAAGTGAGAGTGAGGGAGGGAGAGTGAAAGGGGACACAGCGAGCGGGAGCCAGGGATGGATGAGAGTTGGGAATCCTTCCTAATTAAGACTCTGTAATCAAGCTCAGAGTGAAGGGGTCACTCCCTGGGAGTAATTTGTGATATTAAAGCATACTACTCCACTCACTCCATGTGTTGTGTCATACCGGCTAGAGCTGAAACCTTTTAATATCACTGCAAGTTATGCAAATGGGCATTTCAATATTGCACCTCATCAGCAGCGATCCTCTCTTAATTCAGCAAAAGGCTGAGGGTGTGACCCTGTCATTCAGCCTGATGGCGTTCCTCACTGAGACACAGGCTGTGAACAAAATCTAAATATCCCACTGCCTCCTGTGTACTAATAGCATGCTAATGACGATAAGCATATGGCCTGCTGATTAGGAATAACAGGCAGCAGTGGCAAAGCATTATGCTACATAGCATTATGCTGTGCTGTTTTCTTGTGACGGCAGGGCACATCATTTATTGGTAGAAGAGGCTTCGATGTGCTGCTCTTAAGCCAGTTGAGCTTTGACATGACATTGATGCCGAAGTCCTCTTTGTTTCCCCAATCAGGAAATACTGCCGACAATGCAGATGACTATCTTCTGTCCCCTCAGTGAGCACCCTCTATTTCAGTGAATTGTCAGGGAGCCCTTCCCCCTGCACCTCTGAGAGCCCCACCCACTGAAATTTTCCCCCCTGTGAAGCCCAGTACCTACCATCGCTCTTACTTCAACCTCTCCCTATAAGTTTTATTCCAAATAAAAGAGAATTTTATTCCTCCTACCTCTGTGACTGTTTCTAAACCAGCCAGCATACCAGCAACCAGAGAATATATGCAAAGACACAGCACACCCTTCCTTCCTCTAATGGAAACCATTCTCCACAACCTGTTTAAACAGCAAAAAAGCAGTTTGCCTAGGGATTGTGAATGGCAATGTAGGAACTCTCCACCAGGGAGCCAGAGTCTTTCCTGCCTGCCTTTCCTACACCCAACTGAAGGCCTGAAATCTTCTTCCCAATTTGGGGCACATGAAACATGAACTTCCACGTTTCATGGGGGTGGGGGTGGGGTGGGGGGTTTGGGGGGTTATTAGAGTTGCACAGGCAGCCCTGCAAACTCTTGGTAGTCTAGCATTTCAAGATAGGCATGGTTATACACCTTGCATGCTCCCGCCCAACTGCAGGTCAAAACTGGTGGCTTTTCACTATGCCACCAGTTACTCTGAGGCAATCCTCCTTTGGAAAGCTAACTCAGAAGATCGCCAAGTAGCCAGTTCTGCTGTTTCCCCACATGGATCTCCCCAAGGATCAGCTAAGCAACAGAGGTACACCCTTTGTATGGAAAATAATGATTGATATGTGCCAGTTGCTGCAAATGTAACAGATGGGCATCGATATACAACTTCTAGACTTTTCCCTTCAGCCTCCAAAGGGCACCAAGTTGTTCTGCAGACTCACCAAGAATGATCATGCACTTGTCCACCTGGCTCAATCACCTGTACCATCTCGGGATGGTACTGAAAGAATTATTGGGGCTGGACTTATTGCTAACCACCTTGAACTTACTGAAGTACAGTACCTAGGTAAGTTGAAGATGACAGAGAGCACCCCTGGCCCATGACCAGAATCTTTTTTGGGTAGAGGTATAGCAAGGCTGAGAATGCTTTCCAAGCCCTGCAAGTATCCTCACCAGTTCAGCAGTCCTCTGCAATGTGGACTTTTACAAACCCTTTCTGGTCCATGTCAACACATGTAACAGGTGATGTCGCTGTTCTTTGAGGATGAGGAGCACCCTGTCCTGTATGTGAGACACAAATTAACTTGTGCCAAGAGGGAAGCTCTAGCCAACAAGTGGGTCTTCAAGGAAATGAGGTACTATCTAGCAGACCCCCCCCCCCCCCCCCAAATAGTTGGCAGAGATGCTCAAATGCTCCCCTTGATCTTGTCACAAGTTTTCTTATTACAGGAACAGCACAGGACAGAGGCCCAACATGGGAATGTGGACAGTTTATCCAGATGGCATAGCCTTTGGGTCAAATCAATACAGAAATTAGGCTTAGAGTTGGGGGGGGACAATGATCAATGCCAAAAAAAAAATAAAAAATCAGCCTCTTTTAATTATGACTGTTTACCTTTCCACTGACTTTAGTAAATTTTATAGCAAGTAAGTTAGTATCTGTTTTCATTTTCTTTATGGTAGCAATTTACAGTCTTTTGCTGACTAGCCTCTCATTTTTCTCTCTTAATCTTAACTACATCTTCTTAAACCTGATTTTACAGAGGAAAAGGCAAAGTACAAAAGTCCTGAAGACTGAAGTCTTCTGGATATTCTGTAATGTTAAGATAGACTGAATGGTTATAGTGTGAGATGCCTGTGATGTTATGGCTGGATTGAAGGATGGAGGCAAGGATGCAGAAACGAAACTTCCTTTATTTATATACCAGCCATTCACTATCAGAACACAAAGAAACAAAACTGAATGCAATAAACCACAGAAATAGACAAACACATGAGAGCAACATACAATGAAGAATTAAGCAATACTTTGAACATTGGATATTAATCATAACCTAAAAGGGTCTGTAAACACACAATGCTCCAAGACACTGGCGTATCTTGGGCCAGTTTGTATCGATTGCTTGTTCCAAATTCCAAAACGCTGGCTGAGCCATCTGGAATATGCATGCTGGCTGTAGTTCTTTCGCCTTGCAAACCCAGGAGCTCTGTGAGTGTGGTTTGAGCTGTATAAAACATAGACACAGATGCTGTGCCAGAACCTCCACCCCACTGGTGGTTCTGGGCCTCTTGGTGCTTGCCTGGAGTAAGCCCAGCAGAGGGCTTCAGCATAGAGCTCAGTGGCAGTGTAGTAGAATTTGCAGGCATGGAGCTCAGTGGTATAGCAGAGCTCAGCTTAGAAGAACTCACTGATGGTGTACAAGAACCCTGAGTAGAAGAACTCAGCATTGGTGAAAGAATTTGGTGTAGAACTCAGCAGCAGAATAGAACTCAGTGTTGAGGAGGAGTCTGGCCCAAAAACTTACACAGACAGAGAGAAGCCTACCAACACAAAGATAAGCTCGAGAGCAGCCTTGAGTTTCATGATGGGCTCAATGGCTGTCTCTGCAGAAGGCTCTGTAGAGGGCACAGGAACAGGCTCAGCAGCAGGCACAGCCACAGGCATGGTGAAGGGCACAGTTTTTAAGTCTTTAAAAATTCCTCTTTAAACATCATTGGCAAATATTCAAATAAGATTGCAGTTGTCCTCCATCTTTTTATACTGTTTCACAACTAAAGTATTGAATTGGATCAAGTTAGTCAGTTAGATTAATTGTGAAAAGAGAGTGAAACATTAATCTGAACACGGCTCATGATCTTTTGTTTTGGTGGCTGGCCTTTGATAACCCAGTTAGCTGCACTGGGGGGACAGCACTGACTACCTGGTGACAGTAGGGCTTGAACCCCAACCTTTTGATAAGTAATCTAGCACCCTACCACCAGGCCACCATTGTTTGGCTGTTGTGTTAAAAACAAACAAACAAACAAACAAACAAACAAACAAACAAACAAACAAATAACTAAATAAAGTGTGTGTGTGTGTGTGTGTG
>JAQMYF010000006.1:14468931-14479825 GCA_030014195.1 Neosilurus mollespiculum
ACACAGATATATATATATATATATATATATATATATATATATATATATATATATATATATATATATCTCCTCAGAATAGTCTGGTCTTGCTCCTCAATTTCAAATCAGGCTACTTTACATTAATCTGTCATTGATTCTTGTCCTATAAGAGCTGTCACGTTTTTGTCCATACGTAATAAATCGAATGACTATATAAACATATATCTCAAGGAGTCATTATCTCTCTTGATTACTAATTTGATCAGACTGACTCTATTGCTTATTGGTTTGATCAAATTTTTTTATTAGAGTTGTACGTCTCCTAGTGTTCAGAAATGCCAGCTGTGGCATTGCTGTCATGCAAAAGTAGAGGACATTTGTGTTGACCTGTGTGCCACCAGGACTTTTCCACAAATGATGTAAAACAAGCTTTTCACAAGGTTTCAGATACAAAAGCTGTCAATGTGACATTATAGTTTTTTATTGTTATTCATGTATCTATTCATATATTTTTATGTCATCATGGTCACTCACAAATATAGCTTGGTGGGTGTGTGTGTGTGTGTGTGTGTGTGTGTGTGTTTGTGTGTACTATGTTTTCTGTTATAATAGTTATTACTGGCCTTTTTTTTGTTTGTTTTATATTTTGTTTTTTTATTTTTTTTATTTTATTTTTTGCCTTATATTACCTGAATGTATCTGCTGTAGCATAAAGTATATGCACATTTGTTAACTTCCAGCCTTTCGTGCCCTCTCTCTTTAATAGGTAACAATTATAATAGAGCTCTGGCTTGTACTATTTCCATCCTGGAATGTTATGATCTGCCTGATATCGCAGTGACTCAGTACCCTGTCATGATCAGCCATTTGTCTGTCTGGCCCTCCTTCTGTTTACCTGGCAGCTCTGTTCTCTGGTGTCATAACATTTGAACTGCAGCCAAAGACCAGAAGGTGTAGTGACTTTTTAATTGCCCCCTCTCTGTCCTATTCTTCCTTTGCAGCCTTCAAACTCAGAAAGTAAACAAATTATTTTTGTTCTGTTAGCTTGTAGTCTGAAAGAATGCTGAATCTATTAGAGTACAATATTAGTAGCATAGGTTTTTTTTTAGCTGATATTAATTTGTGCCTTAAAGTTGATTTAGGAGCTTTACATCTATCATACATTGTTTTGGACTGATTTTACACTCAGGTCCTGGATCTCAATATGAGGTTGTAATGACCAGATGTTTCCTAGAACGTGCAGGGAAGATATACTGTAATACACCAACATACATACCTTTTGTGCTTGCAAAATGCAGATTTTAATGCAGATTTTAATGCAGATGTATAAGTAAAAGAATGTAACAAGACATGCTTACCACTGACATGAACACAGCTGAGTCAACAATTCTTTAAAAAAATTAATCATTAAATAAATAATATGCCCTCAAAATTTTCATGTTAGGGTGACGTAGTGATTAGCACATTTGCCTCACATCAAGAAGGTCCTGGATTCGGGTTCCTGGATCATCGAGGAAGTTTCCTTGTGGAGTTTGCTTTTTGGCTTCATCTCACAGTCCAAAAACATGCATGTTGAGCTAACTGACTGTTCTAAATTGCCGCTTGGTGTGAGTGTGGATGGTTGTGCAAAGTATCAGTATCAGTAAGTTGTATCAAAGTAGTTAATCAAATCAGACATGATGTACACAGCTTGAGACACTATGAAGATGCAGGAGATAAATACAGCGAGAGACTCGACGAACTCCTGGCTGAGCCACCTCCTTCGGAGCAAGTTGCAGTTGTTGAGGGCCTTATGGTTTTTGCCCCCCAGTATAGGGGATTGCGATGAGAAACCATGGGTTAATGAAGACTTCTTGGCCCTTGTGTAAAAAATATGAAGGGCTGTGGATATCACCACAAGAAACAAGCTATCTTACCAAATTAAGAAAAAATTACTTAAACTAAAAGGAGCTTATTTTAAATTTCTTTTATTTTATTTATTTTAGATTTCTGCAGGATATAACACTCAAAGTACATTGCGCATTTTTCACGTATGGACAAATGATGAAAGCTACCTTCAAAAACAAATATTATTTGATGCAAGATGTAAATGGTGCAAGCTGGAAAAATATGTCTTCTTTAGACAAGGCACAAGTCTACATGTTGAAAAAAGAGGACTTCAAGCACCTGTTCCATCACCTAAGCAGACACACCCCAAGGCCAATTGCATGCTGCGAGGACAAAACAGATGATGATGTGCGTGTGTATTGCCCCTGTGTTGGATGGGCGAGCTGATCAAGGTTTACCCTTGCCAGCTGAGATAGGTCTCCCCATGACCCTAGTAGGATCAAGTATTTCAGCAAATGAATGAATGAATGTTTGCATATTACCTGTTTATTCTATGCCTATGGATAAGAGTTAATATTTCTCTGTAGCAGAGACAGGGAAAAACCTATGCTGGATGTCTCACTGGATGTGAGTTCTTGATAATCAAAACTATAACATGCATTGTCCTCATTAAAAGGAAGCACACTAATCTCTTGTTAGCCACTAAATGAGGACATCAGAGTTAGCAAAACAGTGGACTCTGATGTTTAGCTTCAAAATCAATGACTGAATCCGTTTTGTTCATGCAGTTGTGCAAACACTGCTGTTCTTTGTTGGCAAAGCTGCTAATAGGACCAAATAATCATTATAATACTTATGTAAGGATAATACTTAAGTGAGGATTGCACTGGATTGCTGTATAGCCATGCTATACATGTATTATTTTGGGTGTTATTGCTTTGCCCATGTAGGGTCTCCCTTCAGCCTGCCAGATTTTAAGATGGGGAATGAACCTCTCCTGTTGGTCTTTTCATGAAATCTGCTTGATTTTAATGAGGCTTTGGAGACCCCCTGTGATAAAGATCCCTCAAAGATGGTGAGAGCCTTGGGGCCAGATCACAAAGTGATGGGAATGTTCTGGAGTGTCCATTAACCCTATCTCCTCGCACTCCTCCCTTAATGGCCTGGTAATGTTTTATTAAGCAGGATTATTCATCCATCAGTGGTCCTGATTAGTGTGTGACAGTCATGTATAAAAAGAAGGGAACTAAATACTGAGATGGACATTAATTTTCTTGTTAAATAGATTTTTTCTGGAAGTGAAGGTGTAGGCCATCAGGTGCTTCCTACAAGATACATGGATTTAGTTAAAGGTATAATCAAAATGCTACACTGAATATGACCCTGATTGGCTGATATTGCATTGATTGGTACAGGGAGAGAGAGCAATGAAATCCCTCCCACCCGACAAATTCATATTTTTCAAATCTGCATTTATATATTATCAAGGTACTGAGTATTAGCTGTTGCATTTGGCTACTGCTGTCTTGTTTCCAGATAGTTGCTGAAAATTGTATTCATTAGTATACACACCAGTGTCAGCTAGTGGTCTGTCAAACAGGGGGAGCACCATAATCATAATCTTCATCTTCATCTTTTTCTGCGTGTTCTGGGGTCGGGACGTGGGGCAGCAACCTAAGCAGTGAATCCAGACATCTCTCTCCCCAGCCACTTACTCCAGCTCTTCTGGGGGGATGCCAAGGCATTCCTTCCAGCTTAGCTCCCTCTTCACAACGACGAACTGATACAAGCTCCGCTTTACAGCTGTTGTTGTCGATCTCCCGCTCAATCTTTCCCTCACTTGTGAACAAGACCCTGAGATACTTGAACTCCTGCACTTGGGGCTGGACCTCATTCCAGACCTGGAGTGTGTATTCCACCTTTCTGGCTGACAACCATGGCCTCGGACTTGGAGGTGCTGATTCTCATCCCAGTCGCTTCAAAGTCGGCTGCGAATTGTTCCAGTGAGTGCTTGAGGTCTCAGCTCAATGAAGCCAAAAGATCAACATCATCCGCAAAAAGCAGAGACGAGTTCCTATAGACACCAAACCAGAACCTCTCAACGCCTTGGCCGTGCCTAGAAATTCTATTCATAAAAATTATGAACAGAACCGGTGACAAAGGACAGCCTTGGCGGAGTCCAACAGTATACCATATTTCCGAAGCACACCCCACAAGAGGGGCATGGTCGAAATCCTTCTCCAAGTCTACAAAGCACATGATGACAGGTTGGGCAAACTCCTATGCCCCCTCCAAGATCCTGTAGAGTGTGTACAGCTGGTCAAGAGTGCTGTGGCTGGGATAAAAATCACATTGTTCCTCCTGAATCCGAAGTTCAACCATCGGCCGGATCCTCCTCTCCAGTACTCCTGAATTGACTTTCCTGGGTAAGCTGAGGAGTGTGTTTACACTAAAGTTTGAACACACTCTCCAGTCCCCTTTTTTAAAAAGGGGAACTATCACAACAGTTTGCCAATCCAGAGGTTCGGCCCCCAGTGACCATGTGATGTTGCAGAAATGTGTCAACCAAGACAGTCCTACAACATCCAGAGCCTTAAGGTATTCAGGGCGGATCTCATCCACCTCCGGAGCCCGGCCACAGAAGATCTTTTTAAGTACCACAGCGACCTCTGACCCAGTGATAGGCAGACCCCCCCTGAACCCCAGACTCTTCCTCTTCCACAGAGGGCATGTTGGTGGGATTACACAATTTCCTCTGGGATCATTAAAGTATTCTGATTCTGATTCTGATTGAGGAGGTCCTTGAAGTATTCCTACCACCTCCCGACAACATCCCCAGTCAAGGTGAGCAGCTCCCCACTTCCACTGTAAACGGTGTTTGTGGTGTACTGCTTCCCCCTCCTGAGGTGCCAGATGGTGGTCCAGAACCTTTTCAAGGCCAACTGATAGTCTTTTTCCAGGCCCTCATCAGACTCCTCCCACACCCAAGATTTTGCACCATCGACAGCCCAGGCTGCAGCATGTTTTGCCTGTCGGTACCTGTCCACTGCCTCGGGGTCCCACAGGCCAAAAGGACCTGAAAGGCCTCCTTCTTCAGCTTGCTAGCCCCCCTCACCACAGGTGTCCACCACCTGGTTCGGGCGTTGCCACCATGACAGGCACTGATGCCCTTTCAGCCACAGCTCTGGGCAGCCACCTAAATAATAGAGACACGGACCATGGCCCATTCGGGCTCTATGTCCCCAGCCTCCATTGGGATGTGGTTGTAGCTCTGCTGGAGGTGGGAGTTGAAGGCCCTTCTCACAGGATACTCCGCCAAATGTTCCCAGGAGACTCTAACTACACGCTTGGGTCTCCCAGGGTTAGAGGGTGGTTTTCCCTGCCATCGGAGCCAGTTCACCACCAGGTGGTGATCGGTTGACAGCTCAGCTCCTCTCTTCACCCGAGTGTCCAGAACATGCAGCCGCAAGTCCGACAACTTGACAAATAAGCACAGAAGCCCATCAAAGAAACACCATTTGGCTTCAGATCGGAGAGGCCGTACTTACCAATCACACCATTCCAGGTCACACAGTCATTGCCCACATGGGCGTTGAAGTCTCCCAGTACAGTGAGAGAGTCCCTAGGGGGAGCGCCCTCTAGCAGACCCCCTTAGGGACTCCAAAATGGGTGGGTATTCTGAACTGTTATTTGGTGAATAAGCACAAACAACTGTTAGGACACACCTCTCCCCATAAGCAACTCCAGAATGAAACAAGGTCCAGCCCCTCTAGAGTTGGGTGGTTCCGGAGCCCAGGCTGTGTTGAGGTGAGCCCGACTATATCTAGTCAGTATCTCTCAAAGTTGCTCACCAGCTCAGGCTCCTTCCCCACCAGAGAGGTAACATTCCATGTCCCAAAAGCCAGAGTTAGTAGCTGAGGATCGGTCCGGCAGAACCCACACCTTCAGCTGCCACCTAGCTCACACTTCACCCAACCCTTGTAGCCCCTCCCATGGACCCACGTCTCCTGGGCTCTCAAATGCCAAGCTCTGCCCATATCATTGTATTTGTTAATTATTACATCCTGTTATTTATATGTAAATTTTTATGTATGCTCTGGGTAAATAAACCAGATCCCAAAAACCCGCTTTTGACCAAACACCCTAAGATGGTTTCGTTAAAAGGCCAGCAGTACATTCTTTATGATTGAGAGGTCATGTGTTCAAATCCCCATTAGACCCCCCATCATGCTAAGACCCATGGGCAAGGTCCCAATTACAAGTGTGCCTCACTTCACCCAGCAAGTATAAATGGGTACCAGTAAAAAAATATACTGGGAAGGTAACCTATGAAGGACTAGCATCTCATCCAGTTGAATTCCTATTAGCTTCACGCTACAGAAACCGGGGATTAACTCCAGCCTGATGAGCCAGTAGATTTGGATGTAAAAAGCCCAACAGACTTACCTATCTGCCGTCATGCACAGCTAAGAAGTGAACTTTACTAAATTAATCAACGTTACTAAATTAAAACAAGAAGCAAACTGAGTAACGTTATTTTTTAATACTGTAGGATATGTACAAATACAAATAATAAACTATATTATTAGCAAGGACAGGCTACAATCAGCAGTTAATTGCTAAAAATCTGTGTTCAATTTGTGTCCACTTGAAAGGCTTTGGTTGAGTTGTCAGTTAAAAAGAGGTTTCATCATGCAGAAGCCCAGCATCCTGAGCCGCCCACTTCTCAGAGCCCTGGGGAGGCTAAGCATCTAGGAGCAGTACGTTTTTCAAGCATTTGTCCAACGAATGTCTCGCTTTGCTGATCTGAAAGCAGAGTGTCTCCTGAATGCCATAATACTTCAGAGAAGCTGTGCTTCAATGGGTTTTAATTGCTATTAATGGATCATACTGCCACAGAAATGTGAGGGGAAAAAAAACATGTTAGACTACCTGTGAGAATTTATCACTGATTCTGAATGAACTAACCATGAAGTTTCACACACTTAAGCATTCCCCTCATATCATTAAGGTAAACACAATGGTACATATTTGACAAAATCTTTAGTGACATTTTAGAGGAAACAAAGTTTCCCTTGTAGTCTTAGAGCAGCGAGCACTGATTTAAACTCAAGAACAGATATAAAATAAAATTAAAAATAATATAAAATAAAAATAAACAAATTCTATATAATTTGCTATTGATCAGGGTGTTCCACTTGATTATTTGGATTGATTACATAAAATGTTATTTGTGTTTGTATTTCCATCAATATACTAATCAGCCCCATTTTAACTGATTTAAGAGTGTCATTAGTTTATTGACAGGGATCTTTTAGTATGACACCATTGTAGCTTTTCTTGCTACGTATTCTGCTCTGATTGTGTGCTGATTTGGTACAAGGGAGTGTAGGGGGTTCTGGTGTCTTTACACCTTCCTGCTTGGGGTTTACTGTATCTGTTGGGAGTTCCTGGCATTAAGCCCCCCCCACACACACACACTTGCACACATCATGCATATGATGGGTTACCCTGGAGAGAAGAAATACTGATCAGAGTACTAGAGTAAGCTTCCTGTGAGGAATCACCCTTGGAAAGCAACAGGATGGCACTCACTATTTTCCTCACCTTAAAATGTTGTATCCAGTGATGCTACTTTTAAATTTTGTTTAATTCCTTTTACCAAGACTGGCTAACCAGCAGGCCAAAAGTACTGGAATTCTGGAATTAATTTATTAATTTGGATTATATTACCTCTACCAAAACAATTAATAAGGTCCAACATATATGAAAACACACTCATTAACACTGCATTGTTATGAGCATTATTGGGCTGTTGAATTATTAGTGTACATATAATCTAACAGATTTCCTAATTGGATTGCAACTATAGGTGCAACTGCTAAATTTAGAGAAGTGTGGTTCAGTCATGACATTTTCAGCATATTATCAGCAACTGTGCTCATTATTAACACAGGTGTTGGTATAGGCCATCACACATTAGATTTTAAAGTGGTTTATTACATGACTCACAGCAAGAAGTTCTTGGGTTTGAGGCCTGAGCTCATGCTTTTCTGTGTCGTGTTTGCATTTTTTGTCAGTGCTTGTGTGGGTTTCCTCTGGGTACTCTAGTTTCCTTCCACAATCCAAAGACAAGCACATTAGGGTAATTGACTGTTCCAAATTGCTCCTAAATGTGAGTGTGAATGGTGGTGTGTGCATGTTGGCCCTGTGATGGTCTGGCAAGCTGTTCAGGGTATACTCCGCCTTTTCCTAGAGCAACCCTAATGGGGTTAAACGGTTCAGCAGATAAATAAGTGAGTGAACTTAACTGAGTAAACTGAACTTTCTCTAAAACAGACCGTTGCTAAATATAACACACCTTTGCTATATAGCACATTGTTAAGTCAATTAAATCACATTTGAATTCATATTTTGTTAGTAGCTGTGTTTAATAATTACTCTGTTGTGGACTATTTAATGATAATGACTGGCTCACTATACATATGCATACACCTTACATATTGTGATACTTCATGTTTGTTGGTATCTTCCCTAGGACAGGATTCCTGGTGTTTCACAGTTAATAACTTTTCTTTAGTTGGTGTATTACTCACCCATAGTTGGTCCCAATTTCTGACATCTGTGGCCTGCCTAAGCTGTCTTCCAAAACTGTTGTTGACTTGTATCACTTGTATCAAAGAATTGATTCTTACCCCCTCCATTTTGATATTCCATTTTCAAATCATTGTTAGGACCATTTATTATTAAGTAAACATGTAACCAGCAAAAGGGAACCTTATTGAAAATTGTAAAACACATCAATATTTTTAGTTAAGCACATTATCCACTGTTCTTTCTTGTACAAGAGAATAAACCCTAGCATTTTTGTAAATTGCTGGAAGAATCAATGCGGTATGCACAACGTTGGCTTGACACTTGACTGATGATTTTCAAATTTCTTTAAAAAAAACCCCAATGCTGAGCTGAAGTCGAATGTACAAAAATCATAAATAAAAAAACATTTACTTTAATTTTCATTCCATTACCTTACTCACAAGCCATAAAATCTCTAACCTTAAGTTCAAAGCTGCTAATCTGGCACAAAAAGCAGTTATAAAATATAGTAACTTCATGTACTACATATAGTTAAGTACATTTTGCAGTAAGGCTCTATTTTGTCAGTTATTTATTGTACTTATATTTTAACAACTCTCAAACAAATCATGACCTTTTGATATACTGACAAAGGAACAAGATAAAGTAAGTCACAGCTTAATCATATTACTGGGGTCATGAGGAGGCTGTAGCCTATCTCAGCTGTCTATGAATGAAAGCGGAATTCACCTTGAACTGCTCGACAATCCATCACAAGACCAAAACACACAACTATTTACACTTGCATTCACACCAAGGGGCAATTTGGAAGAGTCAATTAGCCTAATGTGCATGTTTTTGGAATGTGGGAGGAAACCGGAGTACTCATAGGAAACCTACGTAACCATGGGGAGAGCATATACAGCCTTCCTCACAGAAACGCCTTCACTGAGCCCAGGACTCAAACCCAGAACCTTCTTGGTGAGGCAGACCTAATGATCACGGAACTACCCTTGAAAATGTAATTTGCTTGTGTTACTTGCCACAAAACTGTTGTTAAAATAAGAAACGTTACAAATAAGAAATATTTTTATTACCTTTCCAGTAATATGATTACCAATGCCCAAATTAAAGAAAGGACATATTGTAAAAATGATTGTCATATTAGCCTGAGTATGACCAGTATGAGAGTTTAGTTTGTTCTCTGGCTGTTCCAATCTCAGCATTTTCCAATGTTCCACTTGTAGACTTGTTTTCTACCTGGTTTGTACAATAACATCTTTGTACATTAGTTCACTCCTTGCCTATATGCAGTAAATAAAACTGAATCTACTAGCTATCATATATTTGCTTGCAAAGGTGTATTTTCCATGTATGCTTTGTGCCCCATACACTTTTATTTCACTTAAAAAGTCACAGAAGGTTTGAGGCTTTTTGTTGGAGGTAGAATTGTGTTCATCAGGTAGACAGCTTCTCACGACCCCCTGTGGAATATATAATTACACTCGTTCAATGTTGTGGACATCATGCACTGTGCTTTTTTAAGGTGGAGTAAAATGGAATAAAATTATAATACATCTCTTTAAATTCTACCCCATGCAAGGGAGAGAAGAGATTTATTCTGCAAGGCCAAATGAGGAGTTGAATGTGCGTGCGTGTGTGCATGGATTGCACACCCTCCATAGCAATTAGACTGAACCTGTGTGCGAGAGATAGAGGAGAATCATTCCTCGGCATGTACCGGCATAAGCCCCTCAAGTCCTCCAAACGCTGCCTTTTAATGCTTTGCTCAGGCATAGTTAACATGCTCTTATTTATTCAGAGAGTGGTCTGATTACACACACGTACATACACATTAACTTGTAGTGCTCTATGCACAACATCTGTTCTAGTCACACTGCCTCTGTGTGAATTAGAGCTACTTTAAGGATCTGCACACAGTGTTCGAGCGTCGTTGGGAAAGTGCCTTGTTCTTGGCTGCAGAATTATTTATTTAGCTGAATTATTTATTGCTTCTTTACTAGCATGCTATTAGGCCAGCACAAATCAGTGAATATGATTTACAATATAAATGTAAATGTTGCATCTAGAGATGGAAGCCGATAAAGAAAAAGAATGCGGATTTTGGTAAATGCACTGCCAAAAGTCATCAATTGAAGATCTGTCAGCAGGTCTCATTTCATATCTAGGCTCAAATTAATGTCCATCAGAAAATGATGGACATGTTAAAAGCAGTTAATATTAAATCTTTTAGATGACCCATTACTATAAAATGAGTCTTACTGCACCAAACAAACTTAAAATTAAGATACCCTTATTGATCTATCTTCACTAATTTTGCCAGATTAAAAAAAAAACAAACATTTTTAAAGCTGAGAGTGCCCTTTTAATATATGTGCATAATTCACAATAGGGCGGCACGGTGGCGTAGTGGTTAGCACGTCCGCCTCACAGCAAGAAGGTCCTGGGTTCAATTTCCAGCTCGGGCGTTTCTGTGTGGAGTTTGCATGTT
>JAQMYF010000006.1:14488947-14499049 GCA_030014195.1 Neosilurus mollespiculum
ATCACACTACCACCACCATATTTTACTGTTGGTATGATGTTCTTTTTCTGAAATGTGGTGTTACTTTTACGCCAGATGTTATGGGACACACACCTTCCAAAATGTTCAACTTTTGTCTCATCAGTCCACAGTGTATTTCACCAAAAGTATTGATGTTTTCTGGCAAAATTGACAGGAACCTTAATGTTCTTTTTGCTCAGCTGTGATTTTTGTCTTGGAACTCACCCATGCAGGCCATTTTGGCCCAGTCTCTTTCTTATGGTGGAGTCATGAACACTGACCTTAACTGATGCAAGTGAGGCCTGCCTTTTGTGACCTCTTGGATGAGTTGTCGCTGCATTCTTGGGGTAATTTTGGTTGGCTAGCCACTCCTGGGCGGTTCACCAATGTTCCATGTTTTCGCCATTTGTAGATAATGGCTCTCACTGTGGTTCGCCGGAGTCCCAAAACTTTAGAAAAGGCTTTGTAACCTTTTCCAGACAGATCTCAATTACTTTATTTTTCATTTGTTCCTGAATTTCTTTGAATCTTGGCATGATGTCTAGCTTTTGAGGATCTTTTGGTCCACTTCACTTTGTCAGGCAGGTCCTATTTAAGTGATTTTGTGATTGAGAACAGGTGTGGCAGTAATCAGGCCTGGGTGTGACTAGAGAAATTGAACTCAGGTGTGATAAACCACAGTTATTGGTTAAACACAGATTTAACAGTTTTTCACACAGGGCCATCAAGGTTTGGATTTTTTTTCTCCCTTAATAATAAATACCTTTATTTAAAAACTGCATTTTGTGTTTATTTGTGTTGTATATTGGCTTTTCCCTCTGTTGGTTCCGGTCCATCAGTTTTTCAATTTACAGTACAAGCATGTTATGTATATTACAAATAATAATGTAGTAAATAAAAATTGTAATACATTTCTTACAAGGTGATGCAGATGCCTTCAAGCCCTGAAAAACAGGTGTTCTGGTGAGAGCACAGACAGGACAACTGATTTCATTCATTCATTTTCTAAGCTGCTTTATCCTAACTAGGGTCGCGGGGAGGCTGGCATCGACTCTGGGTACACCCTGGGGTACACTCTGGATAGCTCGCCAGGCCATCGAAGGCCAACACACATACAATAATTCACACTCACATTCACACCTAGGGGTGATTTGGAACAGCCAATTAGCCTACTGTGCATGTTTTTGGACTGTGGGAGGAAACCACAGGAAACTCACACAAGCACGGAGAGAACATGCAAACTCCACACACAAACGCCCAAGCTGGGAATCGAACCCAGGCCTTCTTGCTGTGAAGCGGACATGCTAACCACTACGCCACCGTGCCGCCAACATCTGATTTCCTAAAAGAAAAAAAAACATTACAAACATAAATTTTAAGCTCATATAATTAAATCCTGTCTCAGTTCAAAGCCCACTCACCACAATAAGGTTCTGGACAGGAGTGGAAACACAGGGTGGAAATGTTTCAATTAAAAATGAAGGTCAAGTAAAGTAACATGTTCCCAAACATTACATGCAGATTAAGCATCACACAACACATACAGTATTACCTGTACCAAATATAAATAAAATAATCACATATAAAAAGCATATATATATTTCCATTACTGATTTAATCACATATAAATCTTAACCTGAACTGTCATGGAGTCCTGATATACAGTTTCATTAATTAATGCAGTGCATTACAACACAGGTTTTCCTCCTGACTGGTTCTGGTACTCTAACCTTAAACTCTAAACCATTACCTTTCACTTTGTAAACACATCAGCTAAAGCTACCACTAGGTAACTAGCTCTGTTAGCAAGCTGCATTTATTATTCATATAAACTAAACAAGAGAAACATGCACAAGCTTCTAGAGTGCATTGTAAACATTATATTTAATTTGATATCCTTGATTTCCCTGCTGGTGCCGGGAGAACAACTTTCTGCCGAATGTCAGCAAGACCAAGGAGCTCATCGTGGACTACAGGAGATTGCCGGGTGGAAGGCACACTCCTATTCACATTGAGGGGACAAAAGTAGAGAGAGTTAGTTGCTTCAGGTTCCTAAGAATCAACATCAGTTAGGATCTGAGCTGGTCACATAACATGGGTGTGATCAAGAAAGCAGCGAGACAGCGGCTCTTCTTTCTTCGGCGGCTGAGGAGGATTGGCATGGACTCTAGAATACTCACCAACTTCTACTGATGCATCGAGAGTATTCTGTCTGGCTGCATCATGACCTGGTACGGCAGCTGTAATGCTCTACAGAGGGTGGTCAGATCAGCACAGGTAATTTTTTGAAGATGGATAATTTTTCTGCATGAATAATTTTTAATCTTTCTTTTTGAGAGAGTCTCCAGTATCAGAATGTGGCTTTACACTGCAGTATTACACAAAACAAAAAAGTTATACAAATACAAATACAATTGCAAATGGTCTATTTCAACTGAGTCACACTCTGTTTTTAAATCTGAGTTTTCTCTTTTCACCAATAGTCATCGCTTTCTAGGCTCTCACCAAACTCCTACCACACCCAAGATTTTGCATCAGCTGCAGCACGTTTTGGCCTTCTGGTACCTGTTCATTACCTCGGGAGTACTACAGGCCAAAAAGACCCAATAGGCCTCCTTCCTCAGCTTGACGACCCCCCTCACCACTGGTGTGCACCGCCGGGTTCAGTGGTTGCCACCATGACAGGCACAGATGAGCTTCCGGCCACAGCTATGGCCTGCCGCCTCAATAATGACCCATTTGGACTCTATGTCCCCTGCTTCCTTTGGGATGTGGTAGTAGTTCTGCTGGAGGTAGGAATTGAAGGCCCTTCTGAGAGGGGACCCTGCCAAATATTTCCAGGAGACCCTAACTACATACTTGGGTCTCTCAGGTCTGGAGGGCGGCCTCCCTGCCATCTGGGCCGGCTCACCACCAGGTGGTGATCAGCTGTATCCAGGACAAGTGGCTGCAATCTAATGATATGTCTACAGAGTCGATCAACAAATTGCGGCATAGGGTGTCCTGGTGCCAAGTGCACTTATAGACAGCCTTATGTTGGACCACGGTGAACGGGACAAGCACAGAAGTCCAACAACAAAACATCATCTGGGTTCAGATTGGAGAGGCCAGACCTACCAATCACACCCTTCCAGGTCATACTGTTGATGCCCATGTGAACACTGAAGTCTTCTCGGATGATGAGGGATTGCCCAGGGGGGGAGATCTCTAGCGCACCTCCTAAGGGCTCCAAAAAGGGTGGGTACTCTGGAATATCATTTGCTGCATAAGCACAAACAAAAGTTAATGCCCGTCCCCCACCCAAAGAGGGACTCAGAGGGAGCAGAGGGAGGCTACCCTTTTGTCAACCAGGGAGAACCGCAACATGTGGGCACCGAGATGGGGGGCAACAAACATGCCCACACTGGCTTGCTGCCTCTTCCCATGGGGAAATCTAGAATGGAATAAGGTCCAGCTCTTCTCGAGAGGAGTGGTTCCAGAGCCCAAACTATGTGTCAAGGAAAGCCCAACTATGTCACGCCTCGGTGTCTCCGTGGAAGGGCTGGAGTAAGTGGCTGGCGAGAGGGACATGGTGAGAGGTCTCCAAAACCTGATAAAGTTGTCACAGTTAGTATGACCGTCACATCGTGTAAAATTTTGCGAGATATTGCCTTGTCAAATTGGCTGAAGAAAACACGTGCCCATGATTCGATCCCACGACCCTCTCACTCCTTATGATTGTCTCAAATTGTGGAGATCACAGACATCGTGCCCCAGTGTAAACCTAGGATTAGAGATAATGCTATATTTTCTACCATGGGAGGTACAGTGGGTATAGAAAAAAAATATACCCTTCAAAAAGCTGTTCATTCTTTAACAACCAAGTAAAAAATATAATAGCAACAGTTCAGAAAAAAACAAACAAAATCACTGAGATTGTTAAAGAATCATTCTCCTGTGTCAGTACTTTGTGGAGCTGCTTTCACTGATTAGAGGTCGCATTGATTAGGGCCATGATTCTGTTTTGGGTACCTTTTTGTTCAGCCAGATATACCATTTGGTTATGAGGCCAAATAGTTCGATTTTGGCCTAATCTGACCATAATACCTTTAAATGCTTTAAGTTTCCATTGGCCTTTTTAATAGCCTCTCTGACAAGTTTCCTCCTCACGCTTCCATCCAGTTTGGAGGGACATCCTGATCCAGGAAGTAGTAGTCCTCGTAGTACCAAACACTTTCCACTTCTTGATTATTGACTCTATTGTGCTCCTAAGGATTAATAAAGCATGTGAATTTTTTTTCATGCCTGTCCACAACTATATCCCCAGATATTTTGACAGTTTCTCATCATCCATAGTTGATTATTTGCTTTCATTTACATTTCCAAGCAATGAAATGCTCTAGGAATATATGTTTTTATGCTGAACTAATCAGAATGATGACAGATAATCACAGATGAAAGCCAGTCAGATTGCTGGGCAATGGAGAAGGTGACGAATTACACCTCTCCCTGTGCTAGATGAGTTTATAAATGTTTTTTAAGAAGGTGATCTTTTATCCATCTTACTGATTCTTATTTATTCTTATTATTTATTTACTTCAATATCTTTCACTTGGCTGTTATAAGTTGCATTACAACTTGCATATAAGTTGCGTTATAAATTGCAACTTAAATGTCTTCATTTCAGGCTGCAAAGCAACAAAATATTTTGAAGGGCTGTGATTTTCTTTTATAGCAACTGTACTTTACACTTTTGGGTTCCTCTTTTATAATCTGCATCCCTGTTAACTTACAGTGAGATGATGACATGGCAGTATAAAACTATAAACATAAAATAAACTAAAACTATTATCGTTTGCAAAGTGGGTGGTAACCAATGAATGATGTTAATCCTTTTTTTGTGAGTGTTAAATATACCATTTTAAATGAAACATTTGTGATATATTACTCAGGTAAGACTGATATTTGCCAATGTTCAATGTCAGTGCCAATGTTTTGTGTCATTGCTGACAGCCAATATTACTCTCTCTCTCTCTCTCTCTAGCTAATCTCACTAATCTCATATTAATTACACACATGTGCTCCTACACATGTCAAACCACAACTGGTGGTAAAAAAAAAAATGGCCCTCTTTATGTTGTGCTACATCACCATATCATTTAACAGCAGATACCATAATGTTTGATTCCTTATATCGTTAGCATGTGCCACGTTTTCTTGAATGGTTTAAGTGCAAGTTAATTATCTGGAAAACTGAATATAGTGAATATTTGAAAAACATTTACCATATACTGTTTGAAATTGAAAGACTACTGTACCTCTGCTGGCGTATTTACCACATTTGCATTTTGGGAAGACAAAAGTACCTGTACAGCAGTTGACTGACTATGACATAAGCATGGTGTACAGGTATGAAGTATGTTAGACATACTGCATGTTATGTATATGTTGTGAATAGCAAATAGAAGGTTCTGGGATTGAACAGGTGTCTTTCTGTGTGGTCTTTGTATGTTCTTCCTGTGCTTGTGTGGGTTTCCTCTGTTTGCTCAGGTTTCCTCCCACAGTCGAAAAGACATGCAGACTAGGTCAACTATCTCTACTTTGTCCAAACGATTGAATTTGAGTGTGACTGGTTGTTTGTGTCTGATTGGCAACCTGTGTAGATTTAGCTCCATCCCCCACCCCACTCACTCACACACACACACCCTGAGAGATAAATGGTATGGATCATGGAGTAATTTTTTATTTGATGTATGTGAACATGGGAGTTAATCTTATGCTAATGATAATTATAAATTATCTGTATTTTATACACTGAAGAACACCAGCTTCAGTTCAGGAAAGGTGCAGAATAAGTTATTGAGTGTCCGGTTTAGCGTTCCGGCTCAGTTTCTGCACTGTTTATAGGGCAGCAAATTCATCTTTCATTAGCTTGCCTCTTGTACGAATTCCACTGACAGTTCCATCCAGATGTTTCCACAAATCTCATGGGCGTTTCACTATTCTAGACTCAGGTACTCACCACATCTGTCCCGCCTGCCTGAATGCCCTCTTTATCACGTTTGCTCAAGAATAGGGGAGCAATAGTTTCCTCAAAAGCATGTGATGTTGTTTATCTCATGCATCATATAGGAATGGACACTTGAGCTAACTCATTCTTTTTTTATCAGCTGCATGCTGGAATGTTTAAAAAGCTTTTTTGTTTCCTTAGCCATAGTGCTAAAGCCATTTTGCTTTCTTTCAAGTGAATGGCTGGGGTAAACATGCACTTAGCAACACTCTCACATAAAACTGCAAGTCCTCCTCTCCTTTTGCCTCCATTTTCCTCTCTTTTCCCAAATGGACCTCAGAGATTTCAATGGAGCATTATGATTTCAGCAGATCCAACTGGATGTTTATACACAGTTTACCTTATTTATAATGGATATCAGTTTGATATCGGTATTTTTTTTACTTTTAAACATTACAAGTAGTTCACATTTTCTGGAGGCTGTTAACTGTTTATTATTACACCACAATACTGTATTTATAACCTCATGCCATGGATAATAGATCCTGCTACAAGGGAAATCACAGGTTTATACTAATGTGGTGTAATTTGTCAGAATCCACAGAGGACTTCATTTTGCAAAATTCCCAGTGGCCTACACATGACCAATCAATGGCTACAACTTTCAACACACACACGCACACGCGCACACACACACACACACACACACACACACACACACACGCATGCATTCATTTTTATGCTAACAATTAACACAGTATTGTACAGCAAATGCTCCACATAAACCATTTTATAAAAAGTACCTTCAAAAATATTGTGAAAACTTTTGTAAGAAGACTTTTATGTATAATTTTTATTTGAAGGAGTGTCAGTATCTGTCCTTTATAAAGGTCAGAGGTTAACCTGTAACTTTTTTTCTGACACATACAAGTTTTAAGGATTAATGTCTTTGTGGTTAAAGCTTAGAATAGTAATGTGTTTTTTGAATTTTTGAAACAAAGACATTTTGTTTCCAGACCTTTATAAATTTAGTTAGAACATTTGAAAGAATTGTAGTAAGCCCCTTTAATGAGTCAAATTGGCATTGGTGATACCTGGGCCTTATCAAACTTCCTGCGATATTTTAGTTAATTTTAGAAAAAAAAAATCAATCTAATTTCCTTGTCTGGTTGCCTCAAGTAGCGCTAAAGACTCCACTTTGGTTGACTTAGTAGCACAGAGTTGGAGAACAAAAGGGTAGGAATATTCAGGCTGAGCTGGTGACACATGGCGCATGGCCCTATGCAGGTGGATCTCATGCTTGGGTGCTTCTGCTCTTACAGGGTAGATGACCTGGAGTTTGGTCAAAATGTTTACTAGCAGATGTGTTTTAAAGGAATCCTGCTTATCTGGTCATGGCAGCGGAAAATACCCTGCTGTTCAGTGCATCTGCAACACTCCACTTGTTCACTGTTCTACCTGCAAAATCCTGACCTTTCAAAAATAAATGATGGAGGGGCTGGCCATGTTTTGGGCTTTTTATTTAATCTTAAGCTGCTTCCCTCTCTCTTGTACACCCCACCCACCTTTCTTTTTTTCAAACTGTTGAAGCTCTGTCTATGTAAGGCTTGAAGGCAAATTCTGCCTTCCCTTTGCACCCTGATTCACATCACTTTTAAGTCTGGTGTCGGCTTTGGCCGAAGCCCTTTGGCTTTTGGCTTCTGTGCAGCGGTTCGCATCAGGAGCTGCGATTTGTGATTTGCAGATGACATGAACACGTTGCTGGTGGCTGTTGAGGCGCTTTTGCAAATCAATCCTGGTAATGTGTGATATGATGCGACTGGAAAGCAGTCCTCTTGCTATCAGCACTGGCAAATTGCTGTTTTCCTGACACAAAATAGAACCTCTGTCCTAACTTCTCGTTAGCGTGGTGGACAGACAGACATACAGCATTAAGCAGTGTGATCTTACAAGTGCAGAACATCTAAAATGTGTGAGGCATGATGCAAGTGACATTTTGTTTTGTACTGAATTCAGTGTTGACAGCTATTTCAATGCATTCATATATACCTTTATGGTTGTTTTGTGCTGATTACAGATAATTAGCAGCATTTGTTTGTCTTCTTTCATCACATATTTTTGAATGTAAAATTTTTGATTACACCAAGCCTGGCTATGATCTTTACATAGCTGTGCTTGTGTGAGAGTATAGTTGTTTCTTATAGCTGTTTTCTGCTATGATAAAGAGCTTTTGTTGGAGGTTAGGTTAGCCAAGAGGGCAGTTTGTCACACTTGCCTGTCACAGCTCAGTGAGCAAAGGCATTACTGTGGCAATGAGCCTTCAAATCCAGAACAGCCCTTTTAGAACCAAGTTTCCAGCTCAGAGTGTGACTAACAAGAGACGGATGTCTCTTGACGGATGTGGAAATTGATGTTCCCCAAATCATAATGGCCATCATTTGTAACCTGTCATTTCACTAAAATAATTAGAAATGGCATCAGGCTTTACTAATCAGATCCTAAAACAACACTGACATCTTTTTTTTTTTTAAAGCTAACTATTTATATCAAGCTTTTGTCATCATATTGGTGGTGTTCTTCAGGCTAAATGTACCAATGCACTATTTGCGTACATATTTTTCGGTCCTATTGAAAGTAGGATCAAGTGTAAAGAACATTCATTTTCAAAATTTTTTCCCAATTTTTTTTCCAAAAATTCCAGCAGGACCTGAAGAAATGAGCATTCAAGAGAAAAATACCACAAAATATCAAATACCACGCTTGAAACTGTCTCCACCGGGCCAAGCTGACTGCAACCTGACAGGTTTGTCTCCTGTGTCTGAGTCCACAGGTAATTTACTTTTAAGGGAGTGCCTGTCAGAGTGAACATAGGTGGGCTAAATATTTAATAAAGGACAATTTATTGAGGTGTGCTAAAATCATGTAGCTGACCCAAAGACCAGGTCACTTACTCTGAAGCCCACTGGAGCAAATATTCACTCTTGGCTGCCGAGCCAGAGTCTGTAGACAATATTGATTCTGTCAACTGCATGATAGCATAGCGCAGAGGCCGAATCAACATGATGAACCTTGTTATAAACTTCAAGTATTTATTTAGACAGTTCTGAGATAAATATACTGTATACATATATTTACAGTACGAAGCATTACACTGACTCCAACAATCAAGTTCTCTTATTATGTTGTATTATTATATTATATTATATAATATATATTATGTTATATTATACATATTATCTTTTTATACATATTTATTTCCATCGGGATCATTAAAGTATTTTGATTCTGATTCATTATTACAGTATATCTACACTTTCTTCTAAACACACTGATCTGTTCTAGCCAGTTTTATGTTCAATAGACAGAGGAATGTATACACAGACTTAAGTATGAATCCATTGTGGAATATTTAACTCGAGTACTGAGGAAATATATGATCCACCTGATAGAGAATAAGGGCAATATATACATATTTAGTAGTGTAAAAAACATTATTTATGAGATCCTTCTTCCTTGCTATTTAAGACTCCCTCTCCCTGCTTGAGCTAATGCATTTATATTTATTTTATAATGAAATCTAAGTCTTTCCTAAGTCTCCAATAATTTATTTAAAGGCATAAAGATGTAGTTTTAAAAATTCAACTAGTGAGGTTGCAGCTGGTAAAGTTGCATGTGTTGCAAATGAAATCTACAAAGAGTTTGGAGGATTGTGGGATACTTCCAGTAGGGGAGGGCTTGGCATGTTGACATGCTTTTAATGGTTTCTTACCTTTGTTGGCCACGATGTATTAGAATGGAATACACATCAGAGCAAATGAAAGATTGAAGTCTTTTTTAAATGCATTTTCTGTATTTATTACACGTCCACACC
This sequence comes from Neosilurus mollespiculum, assembly GCA_030014195.1. NCBI lineage: Eukaryota > Metazoa > Chordata > Actinopteri > Siluriformes > Plotosidae > Neosilurus > Neosilurus mollespiculum. The sequence goes on from JAQMYF010000006.1 coordinate 14,498,808, forward strand.
TTATTTTTGTACAAGGTAATAGACAGTTAAATAGAGGGTGAGTGTGGATGTATTGCCTCACACAATAAATTGTGAATCTATCTACGTATTAACACATATGCTATGTAAATATATAATATCAGATAAATATCAGTCTATGTACAATATTTAATTATATAATAACTAATACACACACACACACACACACACACACACACATATATATATATATATATATATATATATATATATATATATATATA
>JAQMYF010000006.1:14502009-14512653 GCA_030014195.1 Neosilurus mollespiculum
TATGCATGTTAATATAATATAATACAAATAATAAAACGTGTCAATAAGCTAATTCCCTGGCGATCTTGAAATAACACAGCAGCCAGGAGAAGGGTTTTTTTTTTCCTTTCAAGTTTTGAGTTGATCTGGCCAGTGGTTCAGAAGCACATGAAAATTAAATATCCAAAAAATGCATTAAGTCAACATTGCAAATTGATTGACCCATAGCTCCAATGTTCTCTGACATCCTTCTCAGTTTTGTTAGAGCATGCCCCAAAGGCCCTATAAGATCATTTGTGTATACATTGAAGTTCTTAAAAAAGATTGAAAAATATATTTTTCACATATTAAAATATAGTTTTAAAAATCGACATGTTCAAAAGCTTGTGGAATCTGTGTTTTTTAACATACTGCTTTTAAATGTATAATATCCTGTCAATAAGATCTGGGAACTGTGAACAAGAATTGTTAGAATATTTGATACAAGGGTGATTGATATTGTCTCAACTGCATAACAAATAAGGAATGTTGCAAATTCATTGACAAGTTTGGTGAAAGGGAGCTATATACCAAGTTTTATGTTGATCTGGCCAGCAGTTTAAAAGCACATGGGTATTAAATATAAAAATAAATACAATGTGTCACTATTACAATTTGACAAATAAGCTTTATGTTTTTTTGACATAGCAACTTTTCCTTCTCAGTGTATTTCATGCATGCTAATATATTGGGTTAAAACTAAGCATGTTCAAGTGTTTGTCCAATCTGTGTTTTCAACATACTGCTTATGAAATAGGCATGAAATATCTTGTCAGTAAGCTGTTGCCATTGTGGACAAGAAGTTTCAGAATAATTGATGTAATGGTGATGGATTTTGGCTCAATTGTTTAATAAATATGGGATGTTTCAAATTCATTGGCTTGTGGCAGCTATGTTTGCTGTAGCAACTTTTCCTTTATCAAATACACAGAGCTTAGTAAAAGGGTTTTACATACCACGTTTTGTGTTGATCAGGCCAGCGGTTTAGAAGCAAATGCGTATTAAATGGAAAAAAAAATGAATTATGTCACCTTTACAAGACACATTAATGTTATGTTTCATATTAATTATGAGATGACTCAACTTCCTTGTCTTGTCATGGACGTTTTTTTTTAACATAGCAGCTTTTCCTTCACAATGTAAGTTTAGAATAGGCTCAAGTGATGTGTTTTAATTTCCATGCAACTTGGCCCAGTTGTTTCAACGATCATATCTTGTAAAATTAATCTTTCACATGTATTTTCACATTATATGTGTGGTAAGCCATTAATTCAAGTAAATGAATGGTCCAAAGGCAGCACGGTGGCACAGTCGTTAGCACACCTCACAGCAAGAAGGCCTGGGTTCGATTCCCGGGTTTCTGTGTGGAGTTTGCATGTTCTCCCTGTGCTTGCATGGGTTTCCTTCGGGTACTCCGGTTTCCTCCCATAGTTCAAAAACATGCACAGTAGGCTATTTGGCTGTTCCAAATCACCCACTCCTTTGTGACTGTGAGTGTTAATGGCTGTGTGTGTGTCTTGGCCCTACTATGACCGGGCGAGCTATCCAGGGTGTACCACGCCCTTGCCCAGAGTTGGCTGAGATGGACGCCAGCCTCCTTGCAACCCTAATTAGGAATAAGCGGCTTAGAAGATAAATGAATGAATGAACAATTGTACAAATATATTATGTGATTAGAACAGTAAGCAGTTTTTGTTATCTCAGCTAATGTCTAGAAATATAATACACTACTTGGTTTATTATGATTCCAGATTTTTAAAATCTAGATTGTTAGTTTAAATGGATCTGATAAAACAAGGCTATTTTATTTTAAAACACAGCTACGTATTGACTGAATCTACTGTAGTACAGGTTCTGTTTAAGCTTATTCATAGTACAACATTTTCGTCAAGTGATCACAGTAGTGCAAAAACTAGGTCAGCAGAGTATGGTGCTAGACCTGTGTTGTTGGTCTATAGGGAGGTCTGTACGCGATTTTGTGCCTCTCACCTTTTTCTTGTATGCTACTGCATCAGGACCACATTGTAAGTATATTATCTAAATAATACCATGATCAATCCTAGCACACATCTTGGCTACAAGGGAATGAGACTGAGAAAGGGAGAGGGATTATAAAGAAGTCTAGCACAGGAGGGCCTCTCAGAGATCATGTTGGTCGTGTTGAGTAGCTGGCGTTCATTATTTAATTCAGCTGCTCTCCTGTAAGCTCCTGAATCCACCAACGTGAGTACCTCTGAGGCTGTGTGCTCCAAGGCTGTGAGAGCCGTATGCTTTTTGAAGTGCAAATGTGATGGCAGGGGCATCAGTTGATGGCCTTGGCTGTGACACATGCACCCTGAGGCTAGGTCAACAACATCAGGGCCCTTCATGCTAGCACCACCTCCACTGGGACCCCTTGGACGAGAGCTTCTACCCTTCCAGCGCTGCATGCCGAGGACCACAGTCCTTTGCTGCTCTAGTGCTCATGTCGACACTGTTATCCCACCCTTCATTCTGTCCTTTAGACTCTTGGATCAGGTGGGTCTTATTCTTGCTGTCAGTAAGGGTAAAAAGGTTTCGACCTGGCTCTTCTTAGACTTCCCCAAATGTCTCCTTATTTTCTTTTTGCCATTCCTGTTTCCCAGTGCTCAATATGTGACTCTTCACCATCCAACTATACAACACCAACCTGGAAATCTGCCCAGTGCCCCCAAAGGCTCAACCCCTCTCCAGATAAATTAAACTGCTGGAATTGAAGGGGGCAAAAGCTGGGAGGTGAGTTCAGAAGAGACCCTCACCTTGACAGTTACTGTTTAATTAGCCAACTGGGCTTCTGAGGCCTTGAGAAATGGCAGTGTGTATCCGGGTTCCTTAATCCCAACCTGCCATAAACGAGTCCCAGTTCACCTCGTAGCCAGTTCAGGGTGGAGGGGAGGTGAGGGCGGGAGAGTCTCCGGTGTTTCTGCTGAAAGTCCTAAATCTCTTGTCTATTTCCCCCTCAAATCTCAAGACGAACCATTTTTAATCCTGTTCCCCTTATTAGATGCATGATTTTATTGATTTCTTTTCCCTTCTTCTCTTTATGGCAGAATTGTTATTGTGGCAAAGGAGAAGAAAGGGACTGTTATTTAGACCATAACTGGGTAAGATGCGTGTATCTGGGATTCTTCAGCTCCTCAGAAGTGTCTTTGTCACAAGCTACAGTGACATAAAAATGATCAAAACACTCCATCTCTGCATTTCTTGCTTCCATTCCTTGTCTCTTGACTTCATCAATGTCTATATATCACACATAGTACGGAGACATGTCTACAAGGCCATATTAAAAATGAGAATAGGGTCTGCACCTGCAATGACTACGAAGCACAAATCAAACACAAGTGCTACCTGATCTAGATATATTGCCTTTGTAACTCAAAAAATCTTAGAATAAAAAAGGTTGAAGATGCACATCTGGCACCATATTATTTTGATTTAGGCTTGGAAATAGTTCTCATGAAAAATCAGTCATGTTAAAACAAGCAAGCCTGATCTTATGGGAGGTATGATAACTGCACATTCGCAATGCTGATATAAAAATTAAGTATCTTAGCCTTACAACGACATCTTCACTTGTCAACAAGAAAAATACAAATAGAGGGAAACGATAGCAGCTATATAGGTACTCACACCCCACTCACAGTTCTGGAAAGGCTGGCATGCACAGACAGGCCTCTCCACAGGATCTTACAATTGTATCATTGACGTGTCATGATGGCAGATGTTTGAGTCCACTATAGGTGTGGACATCATCCTCCTGAGTGAGGATTGGACTTTGGATATGCTTGAAATATAGTTTGAAGCTTTTATTTTGTGGTAGGAGGCTGCTGTTTTTATGACGGTTCATATAGCATAACTCTCCATCTGAATCACAGCTGAGAGTCTGGCACAGCGTCTTTCAGGAGCATTTTCCCCAGGTGTGAAATGCTGTCACCTTCATTCGTGTCACTTTTATCCTGCTCTGACATGACCAGCTTTGTGGCCCAGTTAGGCTGAAATAGTGGAACATGTGGCATCAGTCTTTCACTTTCCTTTTTTTTTTTCTTGGTGGGGATTGATATGACTTCTCTCCTCAGTGGCTGGTTAAATTGAAAGGAACTTTCCATCATTCGTACTAGTGAAGGACAAAAACTATTAACAGTGTTAGAAATAAGAACAGAAAAACTGGTTGTTCACTAGACAACTTATTGATAGTAAATAAGTTTTGTGCATTTTAACCTTGTTGTTTGAACTTAAATATTCATTCTATCACATTTACTGTCTACATACTCTAAGCCCACAAAATCCAAAATAATGTTAATACTACAAGCTGTTAACCAGAGATATAAAAAAGCTGCCGACATTTAAATCTTCAATTAGTTCTGAAAATTCAGTTATGACTAAATTTCATATCATGATATTAATCATTTCATTTTTTGGTAATCATATATATTATATACATTTAGCCTGTTTTATGTAAACTTAAACAATAATTGAATAAACAAATAAATAAACAAACTTTTTTTTTTATTTTATTTTTTTTTATTAAACAACAAAACAAAAACAAAACAGAAAAAATTTGTATTGTAGTTAGTTAATTGTGTTTAATTCCAAATCATCAACTGTGGCCATTGTTGTGTGCTCTAATATTTTATTGGATCACCTTTAGACTTGATTACAGCAGCACTGTGGCTTCAGTTGGTCCGGATATAAAATTGGGACTCAAATAGTGAAGGAGTGGTTCAGAGAGCATGAGGAATCATTTTCACACATAAGCTGGCACCACTGAGTCATGACCTTAACCTTACTGAAAGCCTTTTGTATGTACTGGAGAAGACTTTCTGAAGTGGTTTGATTTTCCTGTCATCAATTCAACATGTCGGTGAAAGCTTTGGATGAAAATAAAGGTTGTGATGTTGCTTAAGTTTGTCAACACAATGCCATGGTGATTACATGCTGTAATGAAGGCTAAAGGTGATCCAGCCACATTTTAGAGAGCACTTTTTTTGGCCAGGCAGTACATGCCAAGTTTGATAAAGTTATTGATAACAGTGGTAAAATCATTAAAAGTTTTATGAAAAATGCTTCCAAAATAATATATTAATTTTGAGTTCTTATTTCACGCACACACACACACACACACACACACACACACACACACACACACACACACATCCTTGTTTTGTTGTTACAAAATGTGTGTGTGTGTGTGTGTGTTTGTGTGTGTGTGTGTGTGTGTGTGTGTGCATGTGCGCATGTGTTTGAGCGCCTGTGTGTATGCTGATTGGCCTGTGTTGTCTCTCGATAGACATAAAATGTATTTATTAATGAGTCTGGAAGTACCACTGTTTGTGTGTATGCTACATGCACTTATAAGAAGGTTGGTCATTCATTCATGCCCTTATTTGTTTGTGTGAATGGGGTAATGTTCACAGTCTGATTGGTTAAAACGTGTTGAATGTTGCTATAGTGAGTTGTAAGAAGAATGTGAAAGAGTGGAAGAATTGTCTTGTATCAGCATTTTTATAAGAGTCTAACTTCAAGTTGTTGTTTAAAGATTTACAGTACTTTTTTTCTTTGTTGTTACTAATTTGAAGAGAAATTAGGTTATTGTTGTTTATTGCTGCTATGGCATACATACTTAATAGCAGAGAACAACTTGCAACTTTAAAAACTTTACTTTAAATAGATATACTTTAAACAGATATAGTCAGTGAGTCATTCTCAAAAAAATAATAAGAAATTAAAAATTAACTCAAAAGTGGTTACACAGCATGTTTCAGTATTATTGATTGTTTTCCAGTAGTATTAGCAGTATTTTCTACTACTATATTTGATCCCTGATATTTTATGCATATTTTTATGTCAGAACAAAGATAGCATCAGATCCAGTGTTTAACAACTGCTTCCAAAAAGAATTTCACATTACTTAGATGAGATCACTCTTGATAAATAGTGATCTTGAATGGTGCATCTGAAAGATAGACCTTCTGGCAGTTAGTAAAGTCTCTCTGCAGCTGCCTGGCCTCCTGTCACTACCTATCCACTGTGTCATTTAATGCAGCGCTGCATATCTGTGGAAAAAAGGCAGGTCGTGCTAAAAGACCTTGCTGCCAACCCCTGTTACCAGCTGTCATACTCTAAATGCACCTTCGTACTTGACTGTGCCATTTTGACTGGGCACTTTGCATTCTGCTACATCTTCTGATGGAATGCACCAGCAATGTTGCCTGATATCTGCAGCCCTCCTCCCACAGATCCTGTAAACAAAAAGTAACAAACAAAAGAATAATTTCTTGTTTGTTAACCACATTGTTGCTAAATAGATAGATATATAGATGGATGGATGAATGGATGGATGGATGGATAGATAGATAGATAGATAGATAGATAGATAGATAGATAGATAGATAGATAGATAGACAGACATTTTGATACATTTGACATTTGATTGTTGTTGTTTTTAATTCATATTATATTTGTATCCCTTTCTCTATGGATGCTTAAAATTGGGTCCAAGAGAAGTAACGGATCTGAGATCCATGCATAAGACCAATCTGTTGATTACTGCTTTAAACTTGCAGACCATGATGTTTTTCTGCCTCAGCACACTGTCAGTGGAGTTTTTTTCATGGTTTATTAAATAGAGAGTCATTTTGGTAAGTGAGGTAGAAGGATACTTTAAGAGGCACAATGACTAGATGAGTCTTGTCAGCAGGTCTAGCCTTCTTAAGGGACAGTATTGACATGACAAGCATGAGGGAGGGAGGGCAAAGAAGGGTGCATTCTGGATCATTTTCTCAACACAAATATACTTTGGTTTTCAAGCTGCCAGGTGACCCTGTTGATAAATTTGGCATTGCTCTCTCAGACTTTAGAATCACTTAGATTTTATTAAATGCCCAAGTGTAAATTTGACGATGGCTAACTCATTATCAGGGTTCATGTAATCATTGTATTTTGTAGGTATAGCTTCATACTATTTCTATCATACCACAGCGCTGTTGAAATCATTAGTTAATTAATTCAGCAGCCTGTATGCCTGTAAATTACTTACTATATAAAAAGTAAGATTCTGAGTCTGAATGATTTCTGAATGATTTCTGTAGAATGTTGCACAGTACATTTTATGATAAAAGTTTCCAGTGGCAGTACTCTGTAACAAACAAAGGTCAAGCTCTAGATTAAATAATTTCATGAATAATGTCCACACTTATCATTCATTCATCCATTCATTTTCTGAACCACTTGATCCTAATTAGGGTTACGGGGAGGCTGGTGCCCATCTCAGCCCACTCTGGGCGAGGGCAGAGTACACCCTGGACAGCTTGCCAGGCCATTGCAGGGCAGAAACACGCTGGCAGCTATGCAGCCTACTCTTGACGAAAATCAGCAATGGTTCTTTTACATGCATCTCTCCACAGACAGTGAGAGACATGGCCGGCCTTAGATAACCCAGTTAGCTGCACTGGGGTCTACACTTATGGATAGTCAATTTCTTATTATTTTTATATTTTAGGAAAATATTCATACTATTTGACAGCATTACTTTTACATACTGTAAATTATCCTCCTGTTTTCTTTCACTCTCTAGACCATTGCAGAATGTATCTAGTACATCTTTATTAATGTTCAACGTAAAAAATAAAAATAAAAAATAAGGAAAAAAAGAATAAAAGAAAAATAGAAAAATAAAAGAATAAAAGAAATTTATTTTTCAACAAAGTCTATCCTGTGGTCTACACACTTCTTCCACCTGTGTTTGGATCTACTTGGTATAGAAGCTTGGATCCCCTTGGTATAGAAGCTCCCTCCTGATAATGAGATGGATTACTATGAGCTTTTCAGGTAAAAAAGTGACATTTGTTCTTTTGGATCTTGATTTTTGTTTATAGCTGCTATAATGTAATTCATAACCACAACCAACTTCTCCAAATTAAATCCAAGTAAATAAAAAGCTGCTGTGATATAAAACACACCAGGATGCGCTATTGTATGAAAATATTCTGGATAGCAAAAACATCTCATTTCTTTGTTGTGGATTATTTTCCTATAATGGCATGTATTTTGAACAGCATGTTTTGTGTACAGACTAGAACAAGTCTATCCAAACATTTGCCAAACTGTACAAAAAATGTTCATGCATCAGTGCCATTGCACCAAGTTACATCGCACAAAAAATGTTAGAACTACGGGAAATATGTTTAACAGCCCTCTACATCCTGACCACTGTTAACCCCTTTTATGTGGAATGCCTTCATAAAAAATACTCACGGGAGCCCAGATTGACACCACAGACATATATTTGTCTTGGCATCAATCAATTAATTTCATCCTCAGAGTCCTCAGAATTGATGTTTATAATATGTGGATGATGTTAGTAAGAAAGGCATGAGCACACTCTTGGTCGATCCCAGCCTGGGCCTCAAATATCAATAAGAGTCTCTGAATTATCTTTTCATTGATCACCTAGGTCACGAGCAGGTGGCCAGATCTATTTATCAGACATCAGCTAGCATACTGGAGATTCTTGTTTTTGCAAAAAATATATTACATCTTCAAACTGGCTGGATTGTTTCCTGTCACATCACACACAAATGATCATCTCTGAACACTTTAGATACATCTGTCACACTTGATACTAAGAGTAGACACTTCAAAGGGTATCTAACCTCCTTCCCTATGCACGCAGTGATTCTGACCTTTCCAACATGGACGCGTCGCACATATATACACACACACACACACACACACACACGTCCAACATATCTGCCTCACACTACACTTCCCATAATGCACTGCCATGGTCCTGTTCGCCTGATTACTGATTGGAAACAACAGTTTTTAATCAACTACACTCATCTAGAGACTTTAAAAGACTCATTTTTACCGCCACGGTGCAAAGCAATAGTCTGCAGTATTACTACCATTTAATTTTCTTTGTTTGACTGTAAGCTTTACTTTTTGCTGATTTTTTCCTGTGCCTCTGTTACTGTTTGCTGGATATTCCTGCCCTTACCTTCTTTGTTTACCTCACCTCTGCTTATGCCTTTGATGAGCTGTTTGATGAGTGTTTTGACCTCTGCCTGTTTTCACATTTCCTCTTTGGGTAATTACCTGCTTACTTTTAGTACAACTGCATTTAAAGTTATACCACACTTGCGTCCGTGTCTGACTCCTAATATCTCCCCTTTCCAAACCTCCAATTCATTTACAAAGGTAATTTAGAGAGTGTAATTTATTTATTTAAATCACCAGACTGTATAGGTAATAATATTGCTTAATAATTAAATAATAATTACTTATTATGAAAGTGGCATGACTGTCCATTCATAGGCACAATAGGATCCACAAATTTGAGTTCGCCACTATGAATTACATTTATTAGTTTCTACTCTCACTGAAGGTGTGTGGAGTGGAAGCTATAGAAATGGGCTCCATCAGTGCATACTTGTTGGTGCAATAACTTTGGAATTAAATTACATAGGTTTACCAAATTTGGTGTATGGGTCCTTCTCAGGGGAATATAAGGTGAGATTGTATATGAGTCATCTTGACTTTATAGTCATGAAGTCACTTTTTATATTCAGCTTGTTAAGGATTTTTAGTGCCATAACTTTTGAAGGAAATGACATAGGATCACAAAATTTGCTGTATCCCCCCTCTGAGGAGAATAGGGTAGGATTGCATATGGGTCACGTTTACCTTGTTTCAAGGTCAAAGGGTGACTTTTCTATACTTGCCTTGTAAAGGCTTGTTATTGTGGTAACTTTGAAATTAAATTACGTACGATCTCCAAATTTGGTGGATGGCTAGCCCTTAGGAAGATCTTGGATGGGATTGTATATGGGTCACCTTGTATATGGTCTGTTAGACCTGATACCAGAAAACTGACAGACCCAAATGCAGGACAGAACACGACTTGAATAGGTGCAAACGTGAGTCTTTATTATAGCACACAGGGAACTAGGTGCGTGAGATGTGGTAAACGTGGCTGGATCGTAGTGCGAGAAGCAGAATACTCAGAGATGGCACAAGACGATCTGGCAGGGAGCAGGGGGAGACGCCGAGCCTTATATCCATGAGTCAATGATGGGGAACAGGTGGGGAAGATCAGGGCAGAGCCAGTAATTAAACCCAGGCCGGATGGAATCAGGTGTCCTGAACAGAAAAAAAACCAGAACAAGACATGAGACAGACATGATCACCGCCCCTGGCGGGTTCTAACAGTACCCCCCCTATAGGACCGGCTCCTGACGGGCCTGCAGAGTTCGGGTTCTGCTTGTAGAAGTCATCAATTAAACTCCGGTCTATGATGAAGCTTGCGGGTATCCAGGAGCGCTCCTCAGGGCCATAACCCTCCCAGTCTACCAAAAACTGCCTTCCTCGACCCCTGTTGTGTACCGCCATGAGCCTCTTAACCTTGTAGACTGGGCCACCGTCTACCATCTTGGGCGGTGGCGGGGGCTTGGTGGGGGGCACCAGATGACTCTCCCACACAGACGCACAGACACAGGGTTAATAACCTTTGACACAGGAAACGGACCTGTGAGACAAACCTGGGAGCCAGCTTCCTGGAGAGGACCCGCAGGGGAAGGTCCCGGGTGGATAGCCATGCCTGTTGGCCGG
>JAQMYF010000006.1:14528492-14541036 GCA_030014195.1 Neosilurus mollespiculum
GTGTATATATTAGTACTAAGATGCATTGTAAGTGAGATAAAATAATGATCTGAAATAGTTTCTGACTGTGGAACTGCGACTATGTTTTCAATGTTTAATCCAAAAGTTAGTATTAGATCTAGAGTGTGGCCAGCATTATGCGTTACACTACATCAACCATGGTTTAATTATGAACCACTCAGCAAAAACAACACATTTGTCTTTTTATGGATCATTTACTTGACTTAATAGATGTGAATTGTAAGACAGGGAGGCTTTCTGATATGTGGTGCACAACATGTAATACTGTTATTCATAGTAATATTGTGCGCTGTGGAATTGCTCTTCATTCATCTCAGTTGCATATTAATTCATTTTGCATATCCTTTCCCTCCCCAGGTGACCTATGAGCACAGTGCAGCCATTTTAAATACTGCTAAATCATTTCCCTGAAAGTGAAAGGGATATGAGTATGTGAGACCTGACTGTGGGAAATATAATTTTATTTAGACTGAGCACAGGCAGGACATGGCCTGAAAGGGTTTTGCATTATGAATGTGTCATGACCAGTTAAGCTAATTGTTCTATTTTGTGTTAGCCATGCATAGATGTTGGCAATACTTCCAGATGCAGGATTTGCTCTAAAGGTACTCTCACATGATACGGATCATGATTCCAATATAAGCATGAAATGCACCCAGCAGGAGGAAAAGGAAGGACGTGGATGGTGAGTTGGTTTGGAGATACAAATTCTCAAATGAACAGCAAAAAGAAATAAACAGGTTACTAATGTGAGATTTTTGCAGTCAACAACATTTTAAATATATTGGACATATATGCAGACTTGAGAACTATGCATTGCAAAAGCTTGCGTTGTTTGATGTTAGAACGTCAAAGAAAGTATGGAACTATGTTGAAAAGGTGTTGGGAATCGACACACATTAAGCAAGAAATCTCATGACGGACAAAAAAGCTTAAATGCGACTGGTGGATTAAAGGTTATCTCCATCAGGAGTGCCCCTAGGCCAGTGATAATGATGGTACAGTAGTAAAATTAGCGAATTTCTCCTGATGTTTCTTCCATTTTTTCTACATTTTATACCGATGTTAGGCACCTGTCACATATTAATGATTTGCAGAGCTTATGCCAACGTATGATACATTTTTTTAAAAAAGCTATTGTATGCTAGACTATCGTTATTCCAGTTTTGAATGTATACATAACTTACTTATCCAGAACCTATTGAAAACTTATAGCTAACTTATATCGAACTTATATCCAATGTATATTGACATATTTAGATGTATCTGAAGTTTTCCAGATGACCACAGAACTTTTACTGAATGTCTTACTTACAGCTAGTGTATTATGGGAATATTGGCAGCGTTTAGGGGGATTGGTATATAAAATAGGGTTCAAACGAGGAACCGGTAGGTGACAATTTTGTCCCAGCCATTGCTCGGCTCAAGCACATGCCAGCTTTCTGAAATTTTGCGTAGGCACTCCCTATGACCTAAAACTCTGCATGGTGCAGCTAATTTGCATATGCGACCTTCGACCTTGGCACCGTGACCTTGAACTTATAAAGTTTCTCTGGCACTTAAGGTGTCCCTACAACATTCTATAGAACCGCCCTTCATTTTTCTGGATTTCACTTTTATTAAAATATAAAGATTCTGTGTTTAATATTGGAAAGACATGGGTGAATGAAGTACTGAGCAACACAATAAATTTGGCTTATATGAAATGGTCTGACAGGAATCTTTGTTTCTGTGGGGACAGGTATTAGGTGATGCATACACACATACATGAGGAAAAGTTATTGTAGCAGTATGTGCTAGCCTCTCTGGTGACTTTCTTTTAGACTTTTAGAGAAAACCATTTGTGCTTTACAACTACATTTATGTGAATTCAAATTCAAATTTATTTGTCACATACAAATTTGAATTCACATAAATGTAGTTGTAAAGCACAAATGGTGAGACACATTTATTTAATGAAATGCAAGCCTTGACCAGCAATGTTTCATGTACAACAGTATCTAAAATTGGCTCTCACATTTTATTTGGCATTTCTATAAGCATATACAGTACATTGACAGTGACTGATTTAGTGTCACATCATATAAGTTTGGATTTATCAGAAATGCGTCAGTTTTATGTAAAAAGGAATCCATTTCATAAACAAGCAAGCTGCTAGCGATTACTGTGTTGGGGGGTTCAAGTGATGTCACAGGTCAGAAAATGCATTTTATAATTACTTAAACACCTTAATAGCGCAAAAGAAACTTTTTAGGGCACAAACCAGCACAAACCTAGCATAAATGAATGGCAATGCTATTTTGAAATTTTGAGAAAGTGGAGGGGCCAACCTCACAGAGCTAAATTACACTGTTGCAGGATGACAACGTTATTATTTGCACTCAGCACAAAACACAAAACATGCACACAAAAAGAACTCACTTGTACCAAAAGAAACCACCTGGACAGTGCTGAACATAAGGAATCAGAATTGGCTATTTTCACTAAGATTAGTCTTTAATTTGCAAAAAATCTGTTACTGTAGGCCTGTGTTGTACAATGACTTTCTAAAGGGTGATGGTAGCAACTTTTTCCTGTTAGTGTGCAGGCTATCTCATATTAGACTTTTCTCATCAGCAATTGAACTTGCAGAGAAATGTGACTCATCAGTGACTTGCAGAGAAAAGAAAAGCAGCAGGGCAAAATCTGCTTGTTAAAGCAAGTCAAAGAACATTTAGCTGTTAGGAAAGGATCCCATGTTTTGATACTGGAGAAAATAATAGCTTTGGAATTGTTTACTGCAAAACTGGGAAGAAAAAAAGTGAGTGATAAAGTGATGTAGTGGTTAGCACTCTTGCTTCACAGCAAGAAGGTCCAGTTCTGTACATTTACTTAGCATGTTCTCCTTGTGATTGATTGGTTTTCTCTGGACACATTGGTTTCCTCCCACAGTTCAAATACTTGCACATTAGTGACCAAAAGAACAAGATCAAGAATACAAGTGGCTGAAAAGAGCTTCCTTTGCAGGTTGGCAGGGATCTCCCTTAGAGATAGGGTGAGAAGTTCTGTCATCCGGGAGGAGCTCAGAGTAGAACTGCTCCTCCACGTTGAGAGGAGCCAGTTGAAGTGGCTTGGGCATCTGATTAGAATGCCTCCCAAATGCCTCCCTGGTGTGGTGTTTTGGGTCCAACCGGGAAGAGACCTCAGAACACGCTGGAGGGACTATGTGTCTCGGCTGATCTGGGAATGCCTTGGTGTTCCCCCCAGAAGAGCTGGTGGAAGTGGCTGGGGAGAGGAACATCTGGTCCTCACTGCTTAAGCTGCTGCCCCCGTGACCTGACCCCGGAACAAGATGAAGAAGATGAATAAATGAATGAATGAAATTTATTCATACAAAACATACTACTACTACTACTACGCATTTGCTAAACACTGAATAGTGGATTAATTTTCATTTGGTCCATCAAAGATCTGTCCATGTCCCATCCACAATCAACCTGTCTTTTATTGTCTGTCTTTTGCTTACCTTATACTATCACTCACTCTGTGTCCAGCTGAATGCCCATGGCAAGTCTGAACTCGCCTTCTCATTGACTTCCACCAAACACAGGAGGCCTGGGCCAAAATAATTTGTATCTGCTCAATAAATCATTAAAGACTGTCATGCCGTGTCCTGCGCCCTCTTTGCTCACCCTTTTCCCTCCCTTTCCCTCAGCTCTCAAAGGTCTTGTTAATGTTTCAAAACCGCACATAAGACACAGCAGCCAGACGATTAATTTGAAAGATACCCACAGGGCACCTGCAGGATTTCTTTTTCCCTGAATTCTTTTGCTTCTGTAGTGTTAACACCTAGTGCTTTCTGAGTGAGGGAGCAGGCGAATGGTAGAGGGGAGGAGGGGGAGCAGAGAGAACCATACAAAGTGCACCCTCCAGTTATATAGCTGAGCTATTTTACCCCAAAACAACCTTTTGATGTGTGCAATATGTTGAAGCAAAGTGGGTTAAATGCTTTTAATGCAACAGTTTTTTTTTTTCAAATGTAGGAGATACCAAGAGTGGGTTAAAGTTTAAACTCAAAATTCTTTAAAGCTACCTTGCTAGTTCCACTGTAAGTTACTTGATTCATGTGACCCTTACCAGAATAAAGCTGTTAAGATATATGTGATGTTATGGAAGCTTGAGAGGGCCAAAAATTTCAGAGTTTCCAGAAATATACAGTAACCCATAATGTCCAGCAAAATGTCAGTGATACATGATTTTTTTTTTTTTTTTTGAAATCCCATAAACTTATATTTAAACAGGCATAAGTAAGACACTCACTGAGAAAAGACATGAAAATTGAGACATGGGTCCTGGCTACGATGTGCTTGCTGACTCTTGCAAAAGAATCCTCGCAATGTCAATTTAAAATTCACAAAAACTAATGAACTGCAAAAGAAGATGCTTTTTATGCAGTAAATGCCTTCTGGAATCTGTCAATACTCTTAAAAAGTGTAATGATTTCTTATCAGTGCTTGAATGAACCGTAAAAGCACCTTTTGAGAGTATTGACATTTACACAGTCATGAGCAGGAGAACTCTTGCCCCCATATTGCAGCTGACGGCTGCTTATTCTAAAGTGGAAAAAAGAAAGAAAGGAAAACATGGCCTGTGTGCTAAGTGACTAAAAACTAATGCTCTGTGCATTTATTTCAGATAAACCAGATGCAATAAATAATGGATTATTACTCATTAATAATTTGATCAAAAATATCCCAAAGCAGTAGCCTGACTGTACAATATTTTCTGTGTCTATCAGATAAACTCTCATTTATTTTCAGAAACCCAAGCATGCCTGTGTTTTGTGAATTTGCATACTTTAAATCCCTTTTTTTATGTTGATATTTGATGCACAAAATTGAATTACTTTTTTTGTATACACACAGCAAGCAAATTACACATTCATGACCACTGAATCGGGGTTTGTTAATAATACATATTGAACTCTGTGTCTTGTGGTCAGGGTTTTAGTGCTTTATATATGATATAAAGTGGTATCTTTGCTTTAACTAATAGGTAGAATCTGGTGGACTTGCCCTTAAGCAAGGTATTTAAAGTGGCTTCACACAAAAACCAACCACATGAATCAATAATGAGCCAAAAGCACTTAAACTGCCTACAATACGGTATTTTTCAGTGTAGCAAATGTTCAGAGTTAGTCTCTTTAGGACATAGCAAGAAAGAGCTATGGTACCAGAGAAAGACCACTGTCTGTCTGTGAATGGCTCATTAAGATCATGTGTACTCGCCAGACAGGCCTGGTCAGAGCTGAACATCATGCTGAGGGCTAACTTTCCTTTAACTCTTCACAGAAAGAGAAAGATATTGTATATCATCAAGTTTTGTCATAACTATTTCGCCACGGATGAGCTGAAGAGGTGATGGCGATGGTCAGTATGAGCCATTGCTTATTAAACTGTTCAGACCCCTGCCAGCAGCAGGTAGAGGTGAACTTTTCAGTGAAATGATGCTTCCTGACATCTGCCCAAACAGTGCTTAGCCAAACACCAGGAAGGCTGTTTGTGAGAATCTATCACAGTCGAGGGCACTGTTTGTGGCAATCGGTGCACATCTGTGGTGAAGATGTGTGGGCTTTAGGGGTGGAGGGATGGGATGGGGGGTGTTGAAGCAATCTGGATGTTGAAGTGTGTTATTGAAGGGCTTCTTACAGTGTTAGTTATGCTTAGCTGACTGACTGGAAATCAAATATTGTGATGTTCTCTCCTGCCTCTCAGAACACTGGATCGGTCAGCACACAGCGAGAAGCCTGGTGTGGGCAGATCACTACTGCTCACATCAATTGGACTCCATTTGTACTAAGAGGAGGTGGATAAATATCTTTCCTTTCACATTCATCTTTGGTATTTACTGCATGTAGGCTATGATATGAATGCTTTCTGTTGTTTCTAATGAAAAATAGAAGATACATTCTGGTAAAATATACATTGAGAATATATAATTATCTGTAAATAGAAAATGCCTGAATTTTACAGCCAGAAGGATGTTGATCAACATTTCAGGAATAATTATTTGCTGCAGACTGTCTGTCTGTCTGTTTGTTTGTTTATTTATTTGTTTGTTTGCTTGTTTGTTGCAAAAACTGATCATACTTTTTAACTTTAGAATAGAGCACATTTAAACTTTGTTTTATCAGCTCCCACCATCACCGAAGGTAAGCGGAGTAAGAGCAATAGAAATGGGCTATGTCTGTCTGTCTGTCCGTCCAACTATACGACTTGTTAGTACAATAATTTTGTAAGAAAATGACGTAGGGTCACCAAATTTGGTGTATGGGTCTCCATCACGTGCAAATAAGGTGGGATTGTACATAGGTCACCTTGACCTTGTTTGAAGGTTACAAAGTCACTTTTTCTATATTTGCCTTATCGAGGCTTGTTAGTGAGACAACTTTGGAAGTGAATGATATAGGATTACAAAATTTGGTGAATAGGTTGCCCTTTAGGAAGGTCTTGGTTGGGATTGCATATGGGTGTCCTTGACCTTGTTTCAAGGTCACAGCAGTCAAGTTAGTGAAATTTTGTGTATGACTCCCCCTCAGAGATTAATAGGGTGTAATTGTATATAGGTCACCTTGACCATGTTTCAAGGTCACAATTTCACTTTTTCTTTATTCGGCTTGTCACAGCTTGTTAGTGCGATACCTTTGAAATTAAATAACATAGGATCACCAAATTTAGTGGATGGGTTGCCCTTTAATAAGGTCTTGGCTGGTATTGCATATGGGTGCCCTTAACCTTGCTTCAAGGTCACAGCATTCAAGTTTGTGAATTTTTCTACATTGGGCTAATTAGTCCAGTAACTTTAAAAGGAAGTGACATAGGATCACCAAATTTGGTGCATGGCTCCCTTTAGGGGTGAATAGGGTGGGATCATATATGAGTAACCTTTGCCTTGTTTTAAGATCACAAGGTCACTTTTTCTATATTTGGCTTGTCAAGGATTTTTAGTGTGATATGTTTGAAAGGAAATTACATAGGATTACCAAATTTGGTGGATGGGTTGCCCTCAGGAAGGTCTTGGATGGAATTGTATATGGCTCACCTTGAGCTTGTTCCAAGGTCACAGCAGTAAACTTTGTGAATGTTTTTAAATTATATACAAACTTAACAAGTTGACCTTTAATTTTTGACAAACATTATTAAATTATCCTGTCGGCTGGAGTGTTTGGACCTCGTGATCTACTTTTTAATTGAATACTTCTTTGTCATACATCATTGCAGCTTCCACAGTCCAAGATTTTGGTCTAATATTCCAGACACTACTAGACTTCGCCATCATTTGTTAAAAAAACAGTAGATCAGACAAACTGGCTATTTATTATATTGTGAGATCACTCTCATAACAAAACTGAAGACCATAATGCAACTTTTGTATAGATAACCAAGATATTTGAGTCATTTCAGAGTCATATTGGATGCACATCTGTCAGGGGTTTTAAGGTGTGCTACGCCGCTAGTTTTTGTTTATGTCCATTGTTTTGGACATACAGGTTACAGTGATATAAGTTTTTCATCTACATCATAAAATCATATGACTATTTATTAATGACAACATATTGTTAAAAAGAAGTGCTCTCAAATTCACCCTTGGAAACCCATAGATAGCATTGAGTTGTGGTTGTTTTGTTCAATGTTTTATTTGTTTTTATTCATGACCACATCTTGTGTGGTTTTCACATTAAGCAGACCTCACACTGGGGTTGTTCTGATGGTGACACCGCACAGTTCCAAATCCCACTGAGCCACCAAAATGTGAAGGCAGTTTGGCAAAACAGTCTCACAGTTGGGCGGTTTGGTAGGCGGTTCAGCACAGTTGTGGCAAACGGTGTGGCAAAACAATTGTGTCCAGTAGGTTAAAACCTGCTGTGAATAGATTGTAATCAGATTGTATTAAAACATGGTCCAGAAAGACTGTGAAAGATGGCAACATGGCAGCAGCAAGGCAGCTAAACACTGATACACATTTTAAAAATGTTATGGTTTATGGTCAATTAATGCTGGTCAATGGCGAACACCATCATGGTGTCAAGACCATGTCACTGAGGTCCAACATGGTTTGCGCTAAACTAAAGAACGGACCATCTGATGTCAGCTTTACAAATTTACTAACTGTTTCACTTCCTATGCTTGTATATAATTGCATTAGCTTTCATCAGCCTATATAAGAAAAAAAACTATAACTCATTAAATAGCTACTAAACCTTAAGTAACACAGGTGAACATTTCTGTAAGCTTTATGCATTCGCCTCTAATCTGAGCCTTCTGGACATCTTCATTTATAAAAATCTGAATGTCTCTCTAAACCAGCAAAACCATGATGAGCTTTGAAATCTTCTGCTTCTTTATATGTTTCCTCAGCTGGAGGATCTATTTGAGAGACATGTTTTTATTAAGAATTAGGTTGATAATTACAGGAAAAAGGTCTCACAGCAAGAAGGTCCTAGGCTTGAGTCCCAGGCTCTGCGATGGCATTTTTGTGTGGAGTCTGCATGTTTTCCCTCTGTTTGTGTGGCCTTCCTCAGGGTGCTCCAGTTTCCTCCCACAATCCAAAGACATGCTTATCCAAATTGCCCCTTTGTGTGATTATGAGTATGAATGGTTATGTGGGTTGACATGTAATGGGCTGGCAAGTTGCTCAAGGTGTTCTTATGCTTCACCAAAGTTGGCTGAGATAGCCTTCAGCCTCCGTGACCGTAGTAGGATTAAGCGGTTTGAATGAAAAAATGTAAAAATCTCCATCAAGACAGCAACAATCTATTTTTGTTTGCTTTCCACATCAAAAGGAAATGAATAAAACAGAGGCTTGACACAAAGACGCACAGCGATGTTCATCTGTAGTACTACTGGTTTGTTGAAACTTAGAGACTGTCAAAACTTCAAGGCTTACAAAAGGTGCATTACAAAATGGGCAAATGCATAAACACCCCTTCCTACAATGATAGCTGCATAAACAAATATCACATGACCAGGGCCATGTCTACAAAATATTCTAAACATTGTACATGTTGAACTGATTCATGGTTGTACACTCTTTTTCTTTGAAATTTGTAATATATAGTTAGTGTTTCAGTTAAATTAGATCATGAGGTTTAACTTATTTTAACCCCATCTACTGGCTGAGCAAACTAAAGTGGCAGTCCTTAGGAATATTAAATAAAGTAGAACATTGATTTGCCAGCACAGATACACTTTTGTATCTTGAGGAAATAATAACATGCCAGTGAGTGTTAGCCAGCCCGAAAATACATTTTCTTATAAATGCCTGAGACATACTTAAATGAAACAGGAAGAGGGAGAGAGTGTGTGTGTCTCAGGTCATCCTTATTGCCATCTATGATTATCAAACTGCTGCACACAACTGCAGAGGAGGACCACTATACTCTCTATATACATTACACATGTTACTGAAGATGTTGCTAAAAAGACCAAGTCTTTGGATTTCTTAATATTTTAGTACATTTGTGTTCATTTCTGTCACTAGATATTCCACAGTATACTACGTTGATGAATATGTTAAGGATCACCAACCAAACACTCAGATACTAACTACAAATTATATACTGTATTAGGAAATCTGTTTCCATCACTAAGAAATGTATCAAAATGTTTTATTTTTTTTTAATTATCACTGTTATGTTTAAGTTTTGCATAAAACACATGATTTTAAGTTAGGTCACTGTTATGTACAGTACTACCAGTCAAATGATACTTATATGAAGGACACATGACTCCCATACAAGAATTTTCTTTGTTTATTCTTTCATCTTTAATATGTGCGTTACTCCAGGGATACTCCAGAGACTGTTCCGGGTGCCACAGTCCATTGCTGGGTACAAAAAAAGCTATTAACAAATAAAAACAGAAAACTTAACAGTATTTCTATCTAAACTTTGTACACTTTCGACATCTTCTCAGCCAGCTTCATGGGGGAGATTCACCCAGGAGGCTTTTCTTAAGGTTTCCAAATCAGCCCAGCTCCTCACTGCCTCTTATAACATGGTGTGTGAGAAACATGAAGGCTGAACAGTAACACACCTGTCTGAGGTTTTGTTGTTTTGAGTTCTCTCAGTTGCTCCTCAGCCTGAGTTATAGCACTCACGTCCTTATCTCACTACACCAACGCCACAGAGAATCTGCTCTCATCTCTTATACCACTGTAAGCTGCCTAGCATCTAATAGTGGCATAAAAGATGAGCAGATTTATATTACTGGATTTGTGTGTGTGCGTGTGTGTGTGTGTGTGTGTGTGTGTGTGTGTGTGTGTGTGTGTGTGAAGATACATTGGTCAGTTAATTTGAGCTCACATGTTTTCATGTGTTTTTATCAGTTTAATATGTCTGAAAATGCTGATATGTCTATTAACATGTTAAATTTAAGTATTTTATTCTGTTCTAAGCTGCAGCACGGTGGTGTAGTGGTTAGAACGTGTGCCTAACAACAAGAAGTTACTCTGGATTCCTCCCACAATCAAAAGGAATGCACATTAGGCTAATTGGCTGTTCCAAATTGCCCCAAGGAGTGAGTGTGTGTGGAAATGCTTGTGTGTATTGCCCTGCGATGGTCTGTTGAGCTGTTCAGGGTGTATTCTGCTTTCGCCGTAAGTCCACGGAGATAGCCACCATCCTGTACAGATTCCCACAGTATTTGAGTTAATAATCATGTAAAGAAAATAGATGTGGATAATATAATGAGAGCTTGAAAGCATGACGAATAAGTGATTTAGAATTAGATGGGCTTATGGAAATGAAATGAAGTTTTTAGTATAAAGAGGAATCATCTGGTAACAACGTGTGAAAGATGAAGTAATAGTTTCATTACTTCATCTTTCACACGTTGATACCAGATAAACGTATTTTTAATAATAATTACCATCTCTATGATGACTGTAATTCAATATACAACTGGTTTTCTCTATCATTTATTATTTTCAACACCAGTGGTATGAAATAAACTCTCCATGCTTTCAGATTCATGTCTATTTCTGATTTACTTATGATAACATTAACAAAACCATGGGTGCCTATCTGAACCACTCACTAGCTCATTGTTTTGTGCCAAAATAGGAGTGGGTTCACACTGACTGCCATGTTGATTAAGGCTTAATTAGCCCTAGTAGCACTTAATGCTGAGAACTTGTTTGTGTTTTTTAGTGTCAGGGGCATTTCCACTCCTGAGGAGTGTGAGCTGCATGCCGGATTGAGACACAGCCCTCAGCTCTTAGAGCCATCATTATTTTGAGATAGAAAAACCTAGTTTGACAGATGAGCTGGGGCCAGAGGAAAAACCACATCACCAGCACGGCATATAACAAGCTCTCAGAAGAGAGCAGCGGCCCTTCATTACCATGGTAACTGCATCTAAACGCACTCACAGCAAGGATCTCTTTGTTTTGATACAAAGCAGGTAATGATTTAGTTTGATGGGAGCCTACTCTAGGTTTATAGGTATTAGTGTGTGACCGAGGGCTCAGCACTGTTGTTAGAGTAATTTAAAGAACTGCGATATATTTAGGTCTGATTGTGCTACAGGAGAGACATGCTGCAAGGTAACGGTGGGAGGCAGCAACCAAAGGTATAGCAAAGGGCTCAACCTGTAGCCAGCATTGTCTCTTTGACAAACTATTCTATTTTGAGAATATGTAAGTTTTAGCAAATGACAAAATTTAATGGCTTGGTCTCACTTGTTGGTGTTATATGTTAATTTAAATAATATTACTGATTGTGATTTTACTTATTAAAATGCTACTACATTTTGTAAATTAATACATTTGTATACTTAAATAACCTGAAGTCATTTATTTTGCCTTATTGCTGTCTGTTATGCCTCTTTATTCGTACTCTAAGAAAGTGCCAATATAGACCCATTGCATGTATTTGTTTTGATTCACATTTTCATGTATTCACAGTCGCTGGTTGGCAAAAGAAAGGAAATAGCAAAGTCTTGAAACACTTGACTTGAAACAAAGTACAAATTTGGATAAAGTTGTGTTGGAAAGATATCATGATAAACTGGCTGTTAGCAGACAAAAGTTTCCTGGTCCAACTATCTGCTTAACTATCTTGGACTTTACGCACACAAATTGATAAAATCCTACAAATCTTTGGATGGATATAATAATTATCACTCCAAGAATGTCCAGGAGGTTTTATTTCGTGGAATTTCACAAAAACCATCAGCCTGTTTGACTTCTAATGGTTCTTTTTCTTCTTCTTGTTCTATCTCCAAGAAAAAGAAAAAAAGTGCCATCAGACATGATAGAGCAAATGCTATACAAATGTAGTAGTATGGCTACTGCTGCTTTAAAAACAACTCACATGACAGGCTACAATGCATGATAGTTTATGTCTCATGTAGCTTGAATTGCATGCACACTACATTTTGGCATGCCTTGCAATGATTTTATAGTACCCTATATATATATATATATATATATATATATATGTGTGTGTGTGTGTGTGTGTGTGTGTGTGTGTGTGTGTGTGTGT
>JAQMYF010000006.1:14628096-14656833 GCA_030014195.1 Neosilurus mollespiculum
CTGGGCACCTCCGACCCTCCTTCCCCACCCTCCTCCCCACAAACTCCACACACACACATTCACTTCCATACACCCCTTGGACTTGTGTTTCTGCTGAGCCTCACATTTACAGTTATGGTATTTGGTAGACATCCTTATTCAAAGTAACTTACACAGGTGCTTTGAAGGTTCTGTCAGTAAATGCATTACAATACTGGTTCACTAGGTCACAAACTAAGATTACTATCAGTTTTAAAATATTTTAACCTAGTTCTGTTCAGCCAGCAGCTCATTTAAATTGTTTCAGCAAATTTGCTTGAAATAGGCAACATCCTGTAGATGAGCTGAGGGTGAGATGAGATCCTGTTGATGAGCTGTGTCCAGCATAATCCAATGATTTAAGCACTGTCTACTAAGAATTTCCTTTTATGAGAAAGAGGATATTCTTTAGTCATTTTCACATATGAAATTACATAGTTCACATCTGACGATGCAATTTTCACATGTTGAAATTGTAATTTTCATATATTCTGTACATTTTTAACATGCCGTTTTTGAACATTTACCCTTGATTGCCTCATTGGCTCAGTGTATATTATTTGGCTAAAATATTTAGGTGTCAGTTGCATTAATCAATTAAATGCATGTATAACTAATATTTCCATTTTTTATTACCCTGTGTTTTACTGTAGAACAAAAAGGAAGAATAATCCTGGTATGGTTTAACACTATTGAACATTTACAGTTTATTTTTAATGATACAAGATAACCTAAAAATATTTTTTAAATAGTTATTGAAGAAAAAAAAAACATTTGGGGGACGGGGGTTGTTGGGGAGGTTCAGAGAGATGATGCATATGGGTGCAACACACTGCCAATTTCTGTGTCTCTTTAGTGCTTCAAATATTGATATCTAGTATATCAATTCTGTTTTAACCGTGAAATGGGTGTGGCCTTAACTGGAAGGGTATGTTTGTCTGTTAGGTTTCCTGCTAGGAAGGTGAACACAAAGTGAACACTAATGTATTTTTCAGAAGGAACCCAAATGGTATGTTTTACAGGCCTAAAAGTACATAGTAGATTGTATCACCTGAAAATTAGGCCAGTGTAGTAAAAGTTCTTTCCAGTTCACAGTGATCTGAAACTTCGTAGAAAATACCCACATATTTTTATAATTCTGCTATAAATACCTTTCCGAATCTATAATGTATCCACCATCAGCCTATAAATATGGCTTTGAAGGGCAAATAAATTTGTAATAAGCATTAATTTCTATTTCAAAAACTTTAAAGCTGATTTTCCCTAAATCTGATTTTCTGTTAGGACAATAGTCAATCTGTGGTGCCATGCCCCAAAAAGGAGTCCCCCCCCCCCCCCCTTCCTAAGATCCACAGGAATTCAGGATGCACACAGCATTTGTACAGGCCACTAAATTTAATTTATGAATCCAGTTGTATTGAGTTTAATATCTGCACAAGATCAATACATTCATGCAAGTGTCTCCTCCAGGACTCTAATGGATCTGTATATTGCACACATTCTTAACTCATTTGTTTGTAGGAAAATTATTCCTTTAGTTCAACGCATTCAGGTCCCTGCACGAACGCATTTCTTCAGATAACAATTTCTCGTTTACACCAGCTAACCGAACCAGATTGCTCTCAGATAGGTTTCATTTGGGGTTTGTAAGGAGTGCAAACAGATTAGTGCAAACTAAGCTTGTGATCTCTGTTTTGAAAAGGCAGCAAGAGCTACAAAGATCTTAAAAGAGAGCAGTGAGAAAGACACAATCCCAAAACAATGAAATGCAACTGGAGCTCAGATTGAACTGTGCCTGAAAATCACAAAGGCGTAGGTACAAAATTGAAATGCATTTTCAAAAACGGGTTGGATTTGCTTACTTATTCATGCTGACTGAAAATTATTGATTATGAAAGATTCGGATGAATAAGCACAAATATTAAAACACCTTCACAAAGCTAATTTTTATATGGAAAAAAAATATATCTCTTACATTTTATTCTTTCCCTCTCTTCTTCGTCCTTTCATTGTTTCCTTTGGCCACACTGAATTTCATGAGAAACTATTTTTTAATTTTAATTAAAAGTTGGTATGAAGCCATCATGACAAGCATATGACAGAAAGCTATTATTTCCTGAATTTTAATCTGGTACTGGTCATTCTGAGGAAGCAGACCCATGCTGATTTCCTCTTTAACTGTCGCCGCTGTTGGCCAGGGCAATGATTTCTCCTCTCCTTAGGTGGCTCTCAAGTAGAAGTGGAGAAAATTGTCAGAACTTAAATTGGTGGCATTTTGTGGTCTTTAAAAGAAGGGGGTCTCATTAAAACTACCCAAGAAAAGGGCTTCAAGTTTTACTGTCATTAACAGGCGTAACTGTGGATAAGAGAAAACACAATTATGGATGCGGGTAAATCTTCTTGTCAGTTTGTGGCTGATGAGGCAACACCTTTAGCTTCAACCCATGAGTCGACTTTGAACTCTTCATTCTAATGAAGGTTGAGGAAGACTTGTTTTTCTCTGTATTGTTCTAGGTAAAACACATCAACATTCATGGACCGGTGTGTTATATGTAATGCACTGATAATACATGTGCGTATGGGTGTCCCTCCCTCACATGATATATACAAATCAGCTGTAACATTAAAAACATTATGACAACTTACACTTGAAATGAATAACATTGATTTATATATATTAGACTAGAACTGCACATTCTGACAGGTTCTCTATTTAAGGATAATAGACATTATCCTGAGTGAATAATGCTTGAATCGAAATAGCTGAGAAATACTCCCAGTCTTTCATGTTCACCTAAGACAGGTGGCATTAAAATATTTATTTTAGTTTGCTTTACTTATGTTTCTGCGTGTATGTGCTAAATTTTCATTGAGTTTAAACATGCGCCGTTATGGAAAACTCATGTGCACGGAGCTCACCTGCCTCTGTCATGGATAAAATATGTAAAATTAATCTATACAAATCTTGATTTAAGTTGCTTTTATATTCCCACATATTATATACTAAAAATTTTGTCACCTTAGGCCCGGTGGACATTGTTTAATGGAATAGTTATCTTGATGTTCCAAGAAATTATCAGCAATATCCACCTTACCTTTAGTGAATAATTGTTAATTATGTTGTTACAGTGGCACTTGACAAAAAATGGTATGTACTAGGCAGAAAGTGAACAGCCAGTTCTCAAAGTTGATGTTTTGAAAGCAGAAAAAATTAGTAAGCATAAGGATCAGGGTGATTTTGACAAGGGCCACATTGCAATGGATAAAAGACTGGGCCTATTCATCTCCAAAATGGCAGGTCCTGTGGGGTGTTCCTGATATGCAAAAAACCTACCATAGGTTGTCCAAGCAAGGAAAACCAGTCAACTAGCAAATGTGTCATGGGCACCTAAGGCTCATTGGCAAGTACGTCTGGTCTGATTCCAAGGAGCACAAACTATTGTAGTGTAAACTGCAGAACTGTTAATGCTATGATAGAAAGGTATCAGAACACACAATGTATTGCAACCTGCTGCATACTGAGCTGATTAACCACCGTCCAATCAGGTGATGTTAATATTAGGGCTGACTGGTGTATCATTCTAATATATCACCTGTGTGTATGAGGGCAGATTTATGTGTAAGAAAGTGGTGTGATCAAGCTTTTATAAGATGCTCCATTATGCTGCATTTTCGTACTACAAAGTTTATACATGACTAATCAAAATTTTGCCTGTTAAGTTCTTATTTCTATCTGCCTATATGTTCCAAAATGTTACACACTATATTTGAATGCTAAGAAAACAGCTTATCAATCTCCTTATGCCATCATAGTAAATAATTATTGTATAACCTAAAAACTGATGAAAATGATGAACGCACAAGTCATATGTATGGCTTGTATTATGTTCATGTTCAGTCCAGGCTGTCAAAGAATTACACAGGCACATTTCAAAGCTGTTTAGTTTGTCCAACCAGCTGCTTTTAATTTAAAAATGGAATTGAATATGAAAAAGTGTAAGTTTAGAATCTATTAGGAGGTGTTCTATTGGTGCTGAAAGGTAAGGTACAGATTGTCTTCTCCTTTAATTGGGCTGTATTATGTGTTTTGTGGAGGTGGGGGGGGGGGGGGCTTGCTCTAATGTTCACACATGGAAAGGTCATCTAGCGCAGCATGAATAACAACCTGTCTGACTATGACTATTAATACTAGCTGGACAATCAGATAACCTTCAGCAGACTCACATTAGCATTATTCTCATATGGAGGAAGTAGTAATGTATACATGTAAGAGATTTGGGGCCCAGAGAATATTTGTTAAGTCTGTACCTATGGAAATTAAATGTGGGGTATTGTCTGAATCCTTTCTGCCCTCTACCCCACCTAACCCAGAGTTACTGGGTGATTAGCGGGACTCACTTTTATCCTGGTGGGTCTGTCCGGAGCCTCCTACAATCAATAGAAAGATATCAATGGCCCTGGAGGGAGGAGGCCACACTTCAAGGGGACGTAATACCCATGCAAACAGCGGTCCAAGAGAATGCTGTGCGTTGCTTCGCAAACATATTCAAGAGGACGAGAGGCTTTCAATGAAGAGACAATTGACTTGGTTAACATGGCCGAAGATTTGCACCTTAACCAGTGAACTCTTATCCTTTCTAAGACATCTCACTCTTTCTAATAACAAAGAAATTGCCTAATGCTTGAGTGATTCGCCTAGGCTGACTAATAAAATGGGTTCTGTTCTTGGTGTAGATCATGTTTATTAAATTATAATTGAACCATTTGCTTGCAATTTGTTGACAAATATTCATGACAAAGAAAATTGTCATTTTTAATGTTACTGAATGAATGAAACTATTAAAATGACAAGTGTTGCACTGAAAGAGGAACTACTTTAGCAAACTAGTAATTTCTTTTCGCACTATGTGTTCTCTAAGCAGGATTAAACATTTGAGAATTTTACTAAAGTACTGTAGCTGATTCACCATTCAGTTTATCCTTCTGAAAAAAAAAAAGAATTGAGTATGTCTAAATGAAATCACAGAGGTGGGTTTTTTTTAAGCCAAGGAAACTTTGGCCAGGGGTTTTAAGAAATTAGCAATGCTCAACTGGAACGGAAGTGGCACGACAGGACCTCCACACCAAAGGTCCTCTAATCATATGTAACGTCTACCTCTGGAACTTTGCAGAGGGAGTTTACAATAAGCTTAACCCCTACTTTTATATTGCGCTCAGCAGGCTCTTCGCTGCATGTTGGGCACTTTGAACACTATTTTGTTATTCTGATTTCACTCAGGGCCCTTAATCCAGCTCTCCCAGTTTCCCAATAAAACACTGCCAGACTCAGAGCTTTCACTCTTCATTCTCGATCCCAGAATCAGCCTCAAAGAAACTTTCAGTCTTTCAGGTTCAGTGATTTTGCTAACAATTGTACAGCGAAGGATAGTAACTTCATGCCTAGCTTTTAGCTTAATGTGACTTGATTAACAGAGGTTAAAATAAAAAAAAAAAAAAAAAAAAAGCAACTCCATTCAAATATCTGTTATGCTTGTACAAAAATTGAGGCTTAGTAAGAAACATCTCCAAGGACCAACAGATTGTTGTTTTCACAGAGGGGTTTAATTTGCAGGACACCATGGAATGAGTCACTAATACGCAGGACAATTCTGGACGCTCACTTGTGGGAAAGGACCAGGGGGTGTCTGGCCTTGAATTAGTAGGACTCTTTCGGTGGCCTCATCCGACCCACAGAATGCACTTTAAATAGAGAAACAGACTTTGATTGCTCTATATTCATCAACATTTTCCCCTGGATGAGCGCAATATGGCGGGCTTAATTAACTTCTCTCAAAGGTGAAGCAGTGCGCACCATCTGCTGTGAGACAATTGTGGCGCTATGCCTCTTCGAATAATCCCGTTACTAAGGACGGCCTTAGTAACAGTCTTTATGGACAGCGATGGGGCTCAGAGCGAGAAAATGAAAGAATCAAGACAACAAAACCACAAAAGCTCCCAAATCATAACTTGATCGGGAGGCAGTTAGCCTCAACTGTTATAGAAATTTAAACTTTGCCTACAATCTGTTTCGCAGAAAATCATCAAATCTGTGAAAAGTTTGAATTGCAGTTGGAGTGTTTTTTTTTTTTTTTTAATAAATGCCAAGTTGATATAGACACTGCAACATACACCCTCTTTCACTTTATCTTCGACTTTTCAAGTTTTTCAGGCTACAAAAGTAGTAAATTGTTTGCACTGTCTGTGTGCCTTCTGTCTAAAAGGGTACATCTTAAAATAAATTATTATTATTATTATTATTATTATTATTATTATTATTATTATTATTATTATTATTATTATGATTATTATCATCGGCAAACTCAACCATAAGTAATTCTTTTATAAATCTCAAGGACCACACATCGCAATTAAGGGCCCGGGTGAACTTGCCCTGAAGTCGGGTCATTATTTGATCTTTGTGGCTCTAAATCTGATTAAGGCATTGTGGTGCTAAACTTCAGACCCAATCTTGTTAGCAGCTGGCCCAGATGGATTACGATAGCCAGTGAGCTGGAAAATGAACTGAGCAGTTCAGCTTTGGACTTGCTCTCTTTTAACACCCTCACAGCTACTTCTTCAGCTCCTTCTGCTTTTCTTTCTCTGCTAGCCCTTCAAATGAGATATTATCCCCGGATCCTGCGCTTGCATGCCCATAAGGCTTTTCTTTCCCTCTGTCTGCGATGCTTCAGCTAAGCACAGACAATGGCAAAAGAGTCTGGACCCTTCTTAAAAGTCTAATTCAAAGACATTGCTCCAGCAGTTGTTGGTGCAGTTTGACCGAAGCTTGCACTGGTTAACCCTTCAGGTTAGGTGAGGTATGCACCATGTTTTCTCCTGCACATTTGTGAATTCAATAAGTTTTTTAGTTTTTTATTTTAACCCTGTCTTTTTTCGTTTTCTAAGCCTCAAATTATGCAAATGCTTAGGATGTGTGGTCCGAATGAAGACACTCAGAGTTTTGCTTGTGGGCTTCTTGTGTCATTGAGTGCTTTTACAGTCAATGCACACCACAGTCTAAAGCACAAAAAAGTGCCCTTTAGGCCTAGAAAGAGTTCAAAGCATTGAAAAGACAAAAAGCACTAAGCTGGGATTTTATTTGTATACTGAAAGGGAGAATGAGATATAAGTTCCCCTATTGCTGCTCGATATGGTTCTGGCTCCCATATCAAAGCTTTATGCTCTCTCAAATTTTCTCTTGTGAACCATATGCAAAAGAGAAATAGTGAATGATTTCGTCGAGCTGCTATTTTGTGACATGAACTGCTGAATGCTCTTTCTGACACTCCATTGAGGGAACAAGAAATTCAAAAGAGGTCAAATTCGATCAGGTTTTCTGCCTCAATAGATTATAATCACTACTAAAGTATTGTGCACAACACAGTATGAAGAGCCTTCAAGAGTCTTAATCATGAGGTTTTCTCCCTATTATCGTCTGCTATATGAGACTAACCACGCACAGAAGTGCCCCTGTCCATTGATTATCTGGATGGGAATTTAAATATTAATACTCTGTCCTGGCCTGCCAAGTACTTAATCTTGGTCAGAGTTTCATGGCACTGCACTTATTCAGCAGATTAAAAGTTGTCCTAGATTTTATTCTCTTGTTCTTTTTTTCTTTAAGAGCAATTTTTCACTCTTTTCAGGAGCCAAAGTAAAGAAATAAATAAAATAAGGGAGGTGTGTAAAAAAGAAAGGGACTATGCTGGATGACTCTGCAAAAGTTTCAAAGCCCAAGATGGACCTAAAGGCTTGAAACTGGTATATATGTATATATTGTATATAGTAAGAGTAAATATTCAGTTAATAAACTGAAAAGTGGCATGTACAGTATATGTGTGTGTGTGTGTGTGTGTGTGTGTGTTTGTGTGTTTGTGTGTATATATATATATATATATATATATATATATATATCACAGGGTCCATACGAGGTGCCTGAGGTCATGGAAAGTACTTGAATTGAAAAAGTGTCTTGAAGTACTTGAAAGCTGCAGTGGCCGCAGCAATGTTTTTAATACACATGCAGCTCCCCCTCTTTTTTTTTTTTTTTTTTTTTTTTTTAGCTACCTCTCTTCCCCAGCAACCACATGCAGTGGGTTTCGTAAATTTTTTCGATTGGTTGATGCTAGGAAGGGGTGTGTCAAAAGTTAAAAGATAATTTCCATAATAAATACTTATGAACAATAGAAAATGACATTATCACATAATATATATTACAGTACAGTACAGTAACTATTGATTAAATTTGTATTATATTACTTTTTCTTTCTAAATTTGGTTGGCAAATATATATTGGGAAATTTTCATTGCAAAGGCATAAAAGAGAATCATTGAAAAAATCCATGGAATAGAGGTTATGGAATTTTGTCTGTCCTGTCCTGTAAAAGTCCTTGAATTTCATAACCCTGAGGGTGTACGGACCTGATATAAGAGAGACATCAGAGGGGCAGCCCCTTACCAAGCCTGATTTAAACGTATCACTGACCCCGCTGTGTGTCACTGGGCCTTGGAGGCAAGGCTGCCCTTACATTCACTGGAACAGTTGGTTAAAACCAAGTCTTAACAGCCCTTTATGTCCACCTAGCTGAAATATCTTTAAGGCCCAGTGACACACAATAGAGCCAGAGATGGAAAAATATCGGGCTTGGTAAGGGGCTGCCTCTCACTTAGCCCCAATACACAACAAGAAATACAAACAGAGAGCTTGCAGTCACATTTGACATCAAACGTGACATTGAGAACATTTCTCCCTCCCCATAATAATTATATAGTTTATGAAGACCAGGTTGATTTTAACTTTGAGAAGCAACATATGGTGAGAAAATATGCAAGCTGCTTTAAACTGTCAGTAAACCAACAACGTAAATGTTTAAAGTCAGTAAACCCAGGTGAAGGATACAGTGTTAATGCCATTTCATCAAGTCCCTGCCTGTTTCATGATGTAGCTTAATTAATGTGTAGTGAAGTGATGAAGCTAATAATTAAATCTGTCCTATTAATCATCTACAATTTGAAGACAATGAGCTGTGAATCAAGTATGCCAACTCATATTTTAGGCAAGGGGTATTAAGCAATAAATTATAAAGTCTAAGTTAAGTTAAAGTCGTCACAGATTACACAATAAACACTGCCATAATGGATAATGCTTGACCATTTGTTATCAAATGAATATCATATGGCAGATATGAGACATGTTTTGTTACCTCTTGTGGATAATGCCATAGACTGAGACATCTGTTTTGAATTCAGATAATCTCTGACAAGTTATTGTGAAACATTTTTTCCCCTGTGGCTCACTAGTTAAAATATTTATTTATTTATTTTTTTATTTCCTGAACCATTTTATCCTAGGGTCGCGATGATCCTGGAGTCTATTTCAGCCTAATCTGGGCGAATACAGGCTACACTTTGAACAGCTCCATCACAGGGCCAATACAACCCATTCACACTCACATTCACACCTAGGGACAATTTGGAACAGCCAATTAGTCTAATGTGCATGTCTTTGGACTGTGGGAGGAAACCAGAGTACCCGGAGGAAACCCACGCAAGCACAGGGAGAGCATTCAAACTCCACAAAGAAACACCCTCGCTGAGCCCAAGACTTGAACCCACAATCTTCTTGCTGTAAGGCAGATATGCTAACCACTATGCCACCATGATGCCCAGCAATTAGATCAGAGATAGTAATACCTGCCGGTGAGTAAATTTGCATAAAATAATGTGTTTAAACCACACCAGAAGTGGTGCTACAAAAGCCATCCGAGGTAATGTTTATAATTGAAGAACTATCACAGGTTTTTCTGTAGTAATCTGAAAAATAAAAAACATACAAGACTGTGTAACTGGAGCATAAAACATTTAATTCTTGACTGGTATATGGAATTAAGGGAAAAGTGGGTTAAAAAATACTTGGGCTTAACTTTTCCTAAACAGTTCCCTTTCATTTTGAAATTACATTATAACATCACAGAACTGCATTATTGTTTCTAGTGATTATTACAGGAAACAACGTTAAGTGTACAATTTCCCTTCTGACACTTTTACCTTCAAATTGATGAGGAGATAATATGGTTGGATGTTTCTATGCTACACATATGCTGCCTGCCCCAGGAGAATATGTAGACAGTGGACATTAATGCAGGAACACCGAGGTTATTAGCATCACCGCATGGAGTAGCATAAAGCAACTGAGGCTCTCTTAGTCTCTTGCCCATGTCGCACTCATCGCAGCCTCTTGCTACAGATCATCTGAGCATGTAGACCAATAGTTAATGATGCTGGACAAACATGCCACACAGCAGTGGCTATCTTAGCCATATCTGATAACTCCCTACTGCCCACATGTCTTCATCATTTACAGACCACAAGGCAGGAAATATCAGATTTAAGTCATATGACCTCTTTTTGTATTGTCATGTGCATGATTTTTGCTGTGGGTGTACAGCTGCAGAGAGATAAAGATTCCAAATCTTGGTAAATTGGTGGCAATTTTTGGACATGCACCACATTATTTTGTGTAGGCTGTGTCAGATTGAATGAGCGTAGGTTGGATTTGTGTTTGCAAAGACAAGTGACAACCAATGTAATTTAAAGTGTGATCACTGTAGAGTATTAATTTGAGCTCAGTTATATCACCAAACATGTGAGCATGATTTAATGAAACAATATGTCAGCGCAGTAGTGGTTATTTCACCCTCACACGAATGCCATTCGAGCCATTTTTCTCTGTGTTGTGTGAATGATACCCACTACCATCCATCAAGGGAAGGGATAAAGGAAGCTGGGATGGAGGGAGGTGTGGGTGGACACTCCGGGGAGCTCATTACTGAACCTCATTATTAATCTGTTATTTGACCCTGGTGAGAGTACCGGGCAATTTAAAGGGTACCTAACATTGCGTTTGCCTGCACTCCAGAGCAAATGCACTCTTTCCAAAGTCCTGGGAAGACTGAGTTCTATTCACAGTTACAATCTACTTTGTAAAGGGCAAGATGAGTGGTCAGATATTTAATCCCTTTTTTCACATATTGCTTATGATGGCTTCGTATTTTTTAATCATCATAACTAACAGTTCATTTTTTTATACAAAACACTTACATTTAAATTCTTATTTTCTCTTAAATGCTGAGAGCACTAAGATGAAAATGAAATTTACAAGTGCTGGTTTGAGTTATCTTTGTCTATAATTTGTATTATAAGGTGTCTCACACCTTTCTTTTTGAAGGAGTCTATCTGCCATTCCCCAGCAAGACACAAAATTACATTCTTCATGGCCACAGCTCACACTGGCCAAGGTACACAATGTGTCCTTTGTGAGGAAGCTATGAAAGGCAATAAGAATGCATCTGTGTAAGATAGATCAGTTCCTTCTTTCAGGTGTATTACCTAATTTGTATCATTTGTTTTAGCACTTTGTCACTTTTTTACCTCATTAATTTTTCCTTAAATTTTTTTCATTTTTTGAATTTTGGGTGGGAAAGAAAATAATCTGTATATAAATACACATCATGACCTTGAACTTTCACCTGCAATATTTCCATGAAGCATCAGACTGCAATTACTCGCCAACTTACTCTTATATAAAACAATTTTCTTAATATTTGAGCTCTCTAATTTTTGTGCGCTCAAAGTAAAATAAATAAATAAATGAATGAATGAATGAATAAATAAATAAATAAATAAATAAATAAATAAAGTATACATATGTACTGATGTGCACTCATTTGTTTATTCTAGCGTGTATGTGTGATTTGTGAAATGTACATTTCCCACTCCACTCTTCACTTTAATGATGTGTTTAATTGGCGTAACCAATTAAACACATAATTAATGAATGTGTTGTTTGTTCTTTTCCAACTAAGTTGCTTCATAACGCCCACATGTGTGGATTTTTTTTTCAGTGCCGTGCGCGATTGCCAGCAGATGCAGAAGTGAGAACTGATGTAGAGAGACATCAAGTTACATGTGTGACATACTAAAAAGTACCTGAAAACATTCCCACCCTTTTGATAACTAGAGTAAGTAAAGTCCTGGCGTGTTAACTTAACCTGCCCTCTTTTTTTAAATGATGACACTTTTTTCTTTTTTTTGTTAGAGTCAAAGACTATAGAAAAAGAAATGGTGCTTAACCCTAATGTTTTACATAATGCTTACATGCTGCTTACAAAAATGTCACAAAACCTAAACAAATGTGATTCACTGAGCTGTGAGAAATTTAAAACTGAATATAACTAATAACATGTACAATCACTTTCTCTTTGACTGATAAATCTCGTCTGCTGTAAGCCGTTGCGATAAGCCTTGTTGTAATCTTGCTTACACTGCCCTCCTATCCACACAATGCAATGTAAAAGCCATCATGGTGTCAGGCATTGAATTAATTGACTAACAGTAGGTGTCCTGATCTAATGCCATACATCACTACCAGGAGATCTTTAGAGGAGCTGAGATAAAGGAGCAAGAGGATCCATTGCTGAGTTAATCAGGCTTTCAGTGGTGCTTAGTAGGAGCTGTTGTTGGTGTTTACTCCAGGAAGCTTTTCATCTCCAAGTGCAGCTTTAGTAAGCTTACTGTAAGATCAGTGTTGAGATGCGTGCTAGGCGGAGATGCTGCTCGTATGGCCTACTGGAACTGTTGGGACAGTAGGACCTCATTAGCCCTCTCACTGGGGAGGCAATGGAGTTGCAGCTCCCTAATCCCATCTACTCCTCCCCTGTGTTGATCTGATCACGCATGTGTGGAGCATACCACAGTCCCATGGTGACTTTTCCCAGAGAGGAATGGCCATGATGGCCTCTTTACTCTAAGTCAAAAAATATGGTGAGGGTGGAATAAACTGATACACACATGTGCTAATGTGTGTTTTGTAGCAATGAGAGTAGACGACAATGTATCCTGGCTTATGTTATTGTTAGCCACTGAATATCCAAGAGACATATTTTTGTCTTATGGAGCCTTGGGGATAATTTAATTTGTCAGTAAGCATAGTTTCTGTTTACTCTTAAATGTGTCTCATTATGTCCAGTAAAAGCAAACACTGTACAGTTATGGTGCCTCAAGGCCCCTTTAACACTGGGAAGTGAGTTGGCAAACAATGACATTAAGTGGACTCTCGGTTTCCAGCTGACTTTTGGAAAAA
Source organism: Neosilurus mollespiculum (assembly GCA_030014195.1). Classification (NCBI taxonomy): domain Eukaryota; kingdom Metazoa; phylum Chordata; class Actinopteri; order Siluriformes; family Plotosidae; genus Neosilurus; species Neosilurus mollespiculum. The sequence goes on from JAQMYF010000006.1 coordinate 14,641,292, forward strand.
CTTGAAGCTTTGATTTCCCTCCCCCTTTGGATAGCCAAGAATGAAAGGGACAGTGATATATATTTCAAGGCCCAAGGATCCACAAAGGAACTGGAATAAAGAGGTATAAACCTTTGAACTAAACAAAGGTCCATCACCCATACTTTATATCAGAAGTGCCTTGTATGGTTTGTACAGATGAGACTGCAGCACAGAGAGAGCTGGGCAGGAAGAAAGAATGAAGGGGATGAGGACCAGCATGTCTTTGCTGACGGGTTGTCTGAGTGTCACCCCTATGTCCTGTAGCCCTTGTCTTCTCCTGAAACAGAAACCTGAAGGCCAGCTGAAAGCTCCCGCTCAATCCTCCATCTGCAGCACTCTTTGTAGGTGAGTCAGGGCTCATGATGCGAGCCAGTTGCATTAAATTGATTAAAGTGGTCTGTAGACACAGACATTTGTGCTCCTTCTATCCTCTGTGCCAGATGAAAGAGTCAGATATGCAAGACTCCACTTAGGGGCTTGGAGGCGCCCCTCCTGCTCTTTTCCTCCACTCTTAGAGGGGTCAACAAAAGACAAAAGGCCTTGGATTGAAAGCAATAGAAAGCTTTTTCCCTCAAATGATGTCTAATTGTTTCTTTCTTCCTCTTGCATCTCCTCTATGATTTACACAGTGGCTCTATGACTTAGCTGCAATCCTGCCTCTGAAAGCTTCTCTTAAAAGAGGAATCATATACAGAACAGAAGGCTATTACTTACAAAGTAGTCCTACAACAACAGACGACCGGCAATTTTCTGTCATTACTTCTATTAAAGACAGTATGCTGTTGATTTCTGCAAAATACTATGATGGAGATAGATAACACGATCCAGCAAGAGATGATGATGTATTGGTTTGCAGGGTTTTGTTATATGACTGAACAATGACATTATTTGTATTGTGAAACTCATGTTCATTCTGTAGGATCTGTCATGTAACACTTTGTCAATGTGAAATGTTAATACAACCCCTGGCAAAAAGTATGGATTCACCACTCTTGGAAGATGATCATTCAATTGTTTAATTGTGTAGAAAAAAAAGAATCACAGACAGGCCACAAAACTTTTCATTTAACATTCCAACCTTCCGGCTTTATGAAATACTTACAAAAATAAAAAAGAAAGAAAATTGTAGTCAATTGCAACTGTTTTTATAGATCAAACAGAGGAAAAAAGTATGGAATCACTCAATTCTAAGGTAAATAATATGGATTCACCAAACAAAAACACCACCAGTACTTTGTTGCACCACCTCTGGATTTTATAACAGCTTGAATTCTCTGAGGCCTGGATTTAACTATCAACAAACTGTATTCTTCATCAATCCGGCTCCAACTTTCTCTTATTGCAGTTGCCAGATCAGCTTCACAGGTTGGATCCTTGTCGTGGACCATTTTCTTTAATTCCCACCATAGATTTTCAATTGGATTGAGGTCCGGACTATTTGCAGGCCATGCCATTGATATGTCTTTCTCGAAGGAAAGTTTTCACAGCTTTTGCTCTGTGGCACGATAAATTATCATCCTGAAAAATCATGTCATCATAAAATATAAATAGAAAATATCAATAGAAACTTGTGCATTTATTGAGGATGTAATGACTGTCATCTCTCCCATACCTTTACCTGACATACAACCCCATATCATTAATGATTGTGGAAATTTGCATGTTTTCTTCAGGCAGTTGTCTTTATAAATTTCATTGGAACAGCACCAAACAAGAGCTCCAGCATCATCAACCTGCCCAATGCAGATTCGTAATTCATCACTCAATATCCCTCTCATCCAGTCATCCACAGTCCATGATTGCTTTTCTTTAGCCCACTGAAACCTTGTTTTTTTTTCTGTTTAGATGTTAATGATGATTTTCGTTTGGCTTTTCGGGATGTAAATTCCATTTCTTTTAGCCAATTTCTTACAGTTCAGTCACAGACATTGAATCCACTTTCTGCCCCTTGTTTTGTTGTGCATTTTCTGTTTTCAAGGCATATTGCTTTAAGTTTTAGACACAGCTGACTGGGAACAAACATCTTTTTTAACATTCCATGAAGATTTACCTTCATCAAGAAGTTTTATAATCTTCTGCTTTGTTTCAACTGACATCTCTCATGTTGGAGCCATGATTTATGTCAATCAGCTCGGTTCAACAGCTCACTAAGGTGTGCAAGCACCTTACAAATCTTCGGTTTATTTTAGAACTGCAAAGTACATGGTGAATCGATAATATTTTCCTCTGAATTGAGTTATTCCATTAATTTTTTCTTTGTTTTATCTGTAAAAAAATGTTGCAATTGACTACAAATTTCTTTCTTGTTTATTTTTGCAAGTGTTTCATAAAGCCAGAAGGTTGGAATGTTAAAGGAAAATAGTTTTGTGGCCTGTCTGTGATTGTTTTTTTTTTTTTTTTCCCTACTTTCTATGCTTTTCAGGAAATTTAGCTGAAGCAACTTCCTGTGGAACATGAATTGACTTGGAATGACATGACATGAAATATTACAAATATTTCATAGTATTGAATGTCTTCAGGTAACACACCGAGTGAATACTGTGGCACACATTTAAAATTTACTTTTTCATAAGCTATAATGGAAGACTAATGGGAAAGGGTGTTTCAAGCATGCGCTGTTAAATGGATTCACACATTAACAAAATTTGAAATGATTATACTTCAGGGTAAAATGTAGTTAGATTAGGCTTGGCCAGACAAAACCTTTAATTAAAAACTTTTATATTTACAATACATTTTATATTTTCAAATGCAATATTGATGTTACACAAATGAAACCCCAATCATGGAACTCTTAAATGTGGATACATGATTTTTTATACACTGCAGTGGTAAAGGCGATTTATGGCTTTATAGTAGAATGACATCAGGGTTTGTGAGACAGCACCACTGGCTGAACTCGGTCAGAACAAGTACGCATGATGTATGCATGTATTGATCAAACAATTTTGGGCAGTAAACTACTGAGCAAGATACAGGAAAGGTACAGGAGGTATCAACTACTCTAAGCACTTCAGTGTTTCCAGTATAAAAGAAACACAATGAACAAAACAGAAAGAACTGAAATCCTGGGAACATCTAATTGAGGTGCTTCACATAATCTCATGACACAATGACAAATTGTGATTGTTACATTTCAATTATGCTCTGTGATTTCAAACTTAAAATCGCTCTTCGTCTTTCCTGTCCGAAATGGCTTGGTCCAATTTTTACGACGGCTTTTTCCGGTGTACAATGAGGTAATGGAAATAAATAGGTCTTGTATATCTAATAGGATAAGAGAGCGAAAATAGGACTGTAAGTACCATTTTTATAATGGCTTATGCAGAGTAAGAGCCTCTGATTGCAGGAAATGGAGATCTTATCTGCTACATTAGTGCAGTGAAAGCCTGTCCTTTGTAATCTGGATTATTCAACAGAGCCTATATTTTGCCTTTTAGACCGCATATATTAGTCTTTTTTTTCTACGTGTGCTGATTCCACTCTGCATATTTATTATAACTGAGTTTCACTGAACTCCATGTTACACCACCTAATACAAACACTGGCATAATGCAACCTTGATTAAGAAAGAATTTCACAAAGCCATCAGCATTCATAGCTATTTTTTGAAGAAACTGAACTGAATTGTGTGCACCACACATAACATACTAAGAAATTAGAGGTGCACTCAGAGTGCAAGGTACCGCTAACATGCAGTATGGGTAATGTAGCTAACAGGCGCTATATGGGTACTGGGTTTAAGCACCCATGTGCTCATCTTGTGATATGTAGGTCCTATTAGTGCTCTATAGTAGCAGTGTGTCTCTCAGCACTCCGGCGCACTCAGAATTCTTTCTTTTCAAGGTCGCTCAAGGTCAAAGGTAATTGCCTTGTTTAAAAGTCCATATATGATTTCTTATTAGTATTCCATCATAATGGCATGTCTACTTGCAATCATTTCAAAGTTTTTAGTACTCAAATTCCTGTGACATTTTCAGCACCCCAACACTCAGAATCATGTACCTTGATTTTGACCTTTCGGGTCACTCAAGGTCAAAGTGGATCATGCCATTTGCAGCCATGTATATGATTTCCTATCCTTAAAAAGGTACACAAGAAATGATCACAGCATGAATTTTAATCTTTCCCAGATCACGTCACATACAAAAAAGCAACCAGTTACCAGGAAACAGAAATACACAAAGACACTGTAATAAAGTTTAACATCTTACTTTCTCTAGCTAACCCCTGATGAACATCTAAAGTGAACAACCAAAGGGCAAGTGGGAGGCACTCCTGCCAGTACTGCACTCCCCAATGGGAGACCTGTGGTAAGGTTCTGGGTATGGCCTACAATAAAGAGTGTGAACCAGGGATAAAGAATGTAGTTGTAGTTGTAATTTGTTTACCTCAATACTCATGGATAGGTTTGGATAAGTTGTGGTGCTAAAGGTGAATTTACAGCAAAAGTGTTTTTGAGATGTTTTTTTAATTGTTTGTCTGACCATCGTTTTTCACTTTTGAGAGAAACCCTTTGTGATCAATGCAGCATCTTACACTAGAAGTGTTTTACACACGTATTAAGTCCATAAAATCAAGAGAGGAGCACATTTTTCCACTTCCGGTCTATTATTTGGCATATAATCGTTAATCTAGGGTTTTAAACAGAGATAAAACAAGATGCTGTATGGAGGTCAGAGGCAGAGACCAGGTCAGGGACAGAGATAAGAAATCGGTCAGGCAGACCCTGCAGAGAGAATAGGGCCTATTTCAGTGGAACAAATGCCAGTGCTAAAAGGAGAAAATGAAGAGACTAATGAAAGAAAGATTGTGGATGAATCAAAAGCACAAAGGTGTTTTAATAGACTGAAGTGTAATGGGTGAGATGGGTTTCCAACACATGATTGAGTTCACAAGGACGGGAAGCTATCGCACAATAGGAAACAAAGAACTACACAAGAAACCTGGAACAGAAATAGGGCCAAACAGACATATAATATGATCTAGGTTGAATGTTACAGAAATTTAGAAGGAGAAAATAGTGAAAATTGAATTTTACCCAAAAAGGTCAGATCTATTGAAGCATCTGACACCTAAGTATCACTGAGCTCTGACTAGTAGCAGAGTAGTAACAGAAATTTGTATGCAATGCCCACATCAGCAAAGCAAAAAGCAGCTGAGAGGCAGGATCAATATGGCATCTTCTAGTAAACACACTCAATTTGCCAACTGTTTGTTTCTATTAGGGTTGCGGGGAGGCTGGAGCCTACCTTAGCCGACTCAGAGTGAAGGCAGGGTGCACCCTGAACAGCTCGCCAGACCATCGCAGGACAACACACACACACACACACACACACACACACATACAACCATTCATACTCACAGGAACTGGAACAGCCAATTAGCCTAATGTGTATGTCTCTGGACTGTGGGAGGAAACCAGAGTCTCCAGAGGAAACCTATGCAAGCACAGGGAGAGCACGCAAACTCCTCACAGAAACTCCTCAGCCCAGGACTCGAAGCCAGGACCTTCTTGTTGTGAGACCGACATGCTAACCACTACGCCACTATACCGCCCTTTAGTTAATGCAGCATACATGAATTATGGTGGAAGAAGTAGCTGAAAATCTTATGAAGGTTTCAAGGGACCATGGAGGTAGTAATCAACTATGAAGCAGTTTTTCACTGACAATACTGGAGAGTAATTCGATTAAGGTCAGAACCTTTAAAAGTCAGAAGGAAAGGAAAATTATCAGTAAAGAAGGGATCTTGCATGTTGTGCAAAATCTTGCATGTTGTGTTCCTTTTTTGCAATGTTTTGCAAAATAATATTCATACCATGTTATAGGCACAGTAAACACTGACATTTTTCAACTATTGATCTATTGGCACAAACTGTTGAGCATATTTCTTTGTGGCAGAATGTAAGAATATAGCAGAAGGATGAAGCTAGTGGACCCCTCACTAAACAATAACACACACTAAACACTAGTCTTAGCCTTAGTTTTACAAACAAATGATTTATTCATATATATGTAGTTCAAAAACAGTTAAACTGCTGCTGTCTTCATTATCAGTTTTTTATGCATACAGTGAGTATATATATATATAAAAAAGAATTACCCCCTTTTCAGAATATTCACATTTTGTTGCTTTGCAGCCTGAATTTTACTACTACTTATTACTTTCATAAAAGCCACAACTTTACTACTTTCATAAAAGCCAAATGTGAGATATAATGGAAACAGTCATATCTTTTTATAGTTCCTTGCTACCCATAGTTGATGGGTACCCATAGCTTTCAGTTACATTTTCAAGCATTGGAATGCTCTAGGAATTGCTCTTTTAATGCTAAATCTTTCAAAAACAATGACAGTTAATCACAGGTGAATGCTTGGTGTACAATGCAGAAGATGATTAGCTATACTTGATTGAGGCTTGCTAGTATTTTTTGGTGGGAGTGATCCTTTAGTGATCTCAGGTGATATTTTTTTCCTGTTACTTTTATATGTTTCACTTGGCTGTAATAATTTAATTATAAGTAAATACAGCTGGAAATACTGGTTTCCTGTATGCCTCACACTGTTCACTAAATTTATTGTTTTGAACTTATGTGAATAAAGATATTTTGATGATTTTAGTATATACAGTGCATTTGGAGAGGATTTTCAAAGACTGTTCATTACTATTTTAAAATTACTAAATGTATTTTCCACCATTCTATGGAACTGGTCCGTCCTGCAAAAAAGGGTTAAATACACAACATTCCACTCCTTATTAAAATAGGATTGCTTGTTTTTGCTTTGAAAATTGTACCTTCTGTAGAACATTGGTAAACAGCCTGCCAGACGAAAGAAATGGAGAAAGACTAATGAATAAAGGTTGTTTTCATGGTTAGCACTGAACCACATGTTTTTTACATGGCCCAGAGAAATTACTTGGTTTAGACTACCCTATTACACGTACAGTGCATACATTCTATTACATGCCACAGTATCTTTATGCGCTCTCTCTCTCTCTCTCTCTCTCTCTCTCTGCCCTCACATGTAAAAGTGTTTAGGATCTACAGAATCCTGTCATAGATTTTGCTTAGATGAATGTTTTGCTAACCAAAATTCAAAGCATTTAAAAAGTCTGATTCCCATCATGAGCCCAATCCCAATAAAAATATTCTGTCTAAAGGATAGATATGTTGTGTTTGGCCTAGTGACGCACTTTCAAAGGGAAAATAAGCACACCATGACAATGTACTCCTTTTGACCAAAACAATAAAGCTCATTTATACATCCCTAAATATGTGGAAATGAAACAGGAGAGAGAAGATAAGCTCATCTGTGTTGCATTTTAGTACTGGTTCTGAGGAGAGAGCAGGAATGAGTGGGTCTTTGTTTCAAGTCAGGCTGACAGGAAGTGGTGGCAGAGGGACAGCGAGGGACACTCATCTCCGGGGCTGAAAGAATGCTGGGAGATTCAGGATCCCTTTTTGATCAGAGCTCGCTGACGGATCAGTCGGAGAAAGGCAAATTGGGATCAGGCTTGTGCTTGCTGACAACAGGGCCAATTCTGATGTCCTTTTTTCTCTCTATGCGGTGTATTTCTTTCATGATGACTTTTTCGGATGGCATGGGAAAATGGCCTCTAACCTCGGCTGTTGACCACAGAATCAGTAGGACAAGGCCAGAATTCAGCATGGACCTTTTTAGGAAGGGGATACGGGGGCTGATTGAGAATGAGGACTACTTTTCCCAACAGTACTAGAGAATGTTTCCTTTGAGCATTGTGAGCTATGGGAGCTTTCAGAGAGGAAAGGGAGGCTGATTGATCTGAGGAGGAGGGTTTTTTCCCTCTGCTTGTTAAACAAGATAAAGCTTTCATTAAGGATGGAGCAGAGGGCACTGGGGCCTGTCCAGTAGCTGGAAAGCAAGTTTCCTTGTTGGTCTGGAACTGTGGCTGTGATTAATGCTTCTGCTGTCCACATTTGGGAAAAGCAGAGTGGAAAAAGAGAGAACGAGACAAAGTGTGTGTGTGTGTGTGTGTGTGTGTGTGTGTGTCACAGAGAGAGAGAGAGAGAGAGAGAGAGAGAGAGAGAGAGAGAGAGAGAGAGAGAGAGAGAGAGAGAGAGGAAAGTGTGTGTGTGCATAAGCAGTAGTTGAATGGTAGAAACATTAGACTAAGGCCATTACCCAATGATATTAACTTAAATGTACTCTGGAGATATTAAAAATATTATTATTATTATTATTATTATTATTATGATTACTGATACAAATGATGATGATGATATTATTATTATTATTAATAATAATAATAATAATAATAATAATAATAATAATATTATCATCATCATTTGTATCAGTAATCATAATAATAATAATAATAATAATAATAATAATAATAATAATAATAATAATGGGCAGCACACCGGCATAGTGGTTAGCTTGTGAAACACCAAAAAGGTCGTAGGTTCAAGTCCTGGGCTCAACAAGGCCATTTCTGTGTGGAGTTTGCATGTTACTGCATGGATTTTCTCTGAGTACTCTGGTTTCCTTTCACAGTCCAAAGACATGTACGTTAATTGGCAGTTCCAAATTGCCCCTAAGTGTGAGTGTGAATGTCATGTGTGTGTGTTGTTGTGCAATGTATGGAAATAGTAGGTTTACAGTGTTTTAGGCAGTCAGATGAAGCTATGACTGTTAAAATGAACAGCAAACCTGATAAAGGTAAGTATCTTCAAAGCCTCAAACCTGTGCTTGGGGTAGCTAATTTGTATATGTGACCTTTGACCTTGTGTCAAATTTTTCCGAGCCATTGCTTGGCTCATATGCATGATAGCTTTCTGAACTTTTACACAGGCACTCCCTATGACCTAAACCTGTACGTGGGGTAGCTAATTTGCATATGTGACCTTTGATCTTGGCACCGTGACCTTGAACATATAAAGTGTTGTCCTGCACTTCAGATGTCCTGGCTGAGGGGTTTCGACGTTCTATAGCACGGCTATTTTTTATTTTAAAAGGGATGACAAAGGAAATCTTTACTAAGGGAAGGGATTTAGTTAGTAAACTAAATAGTTTAATGTTATAATTCAGAGCCAGAGAGAGGAATAAAATTATATATTTATGGATGTTTGTGAGAAACATAATGAAAAGGAATGAAAGAAACATTGTGTGTATGTGATTGAGAGCAAGCGAGTGTGTGTGTGTGTGTGTGTGTGTGTGTGTGTGTGTGTGTGTGTGTGTGTGAGAGAGTATGTGGAGAGAGAGAGAGAGAGAGAGAGAGAGATCCTGTTCAGAAAGAATTTATGTCCCTGTCAGGTTTCTCTTTTCCTCTCCTTGCTGAAAACAGTAAGGCTTTGGAATGAGGCAAATCAAAGATGGCTGCAGACAGGACAAGGATGCTGTTATTTCATCCTGAAACAATGAATTTCAAAATACAGGGACATTTGTAAAGGGCTGAACGGGCACACATTCCACTCTTCATATTGCTAACAAAGATTAGTGTAACTCTAAGCAGGAAGGCATCATAGTCATCAGTGTTTTTAAGAGGCAGAACAAACTGATCACTGTGTAGTTGATTTTGTGTGTGTATAGATAGATAGATAGATAGAGATGGGGGTGAGTGCAAATAAAAAGATTATGCACTGCTGTTAAAATTGCTGTGGGTGTAAAAAGAAAATAAGATCTTTTTCCACCTTTAACATGAATTAGCGGGCGGCACAGTGGTGTAGTGGTTGGCTTCCAACTCCCAGCAAGAAAGTCCTGGGTTTGAGCCCCGTGCCCTGCAAGGACATTTCTGTTTGGAGTTTGCATGTTCTCCCTGTGCTTGCATGGGTTTTCTCTGGGTGCAGTCTGGGATCTAGCCTCCCTGTGACTCTAATAACAGATAACGTGTTCAGAAAATTAAATGTATATGAATAATAACAATCAATCAATTGACATAATAGCAACCTTTAAATAAACTATTAGTTAATGGGTGTGCATAATTATGCAACCAATTTAAATGTACATTTTTTTTCTTCACCTAATTCATTTTTTTTTCTTGACTGTTTGTTATACTTCTTTATTATTATAAACTTGCCCACAAATACATGGCTTAAGACTGAATTATTTCCTCAGCTTTACTCATCAGTATGAGTAAAATCAGAAATTAAACTTTGTAACAATATAAATGTACCATATTAGTCAAAACTATGAACCACATGAAATTTTAATTAAGCAGAGAGAGAGAGAGAGAGAGAGAGAGAGAGAGAGAGAGAGAGAGAGAGAGAGAATAGCACCAAATGCTGCCTTAAAGCCAACCAAACATGAGAAGTGACATGACAATTCTCAAGTCTACAGTTAATAAAACCTGTGAAATCATGTTCTTCTCCTCTCACAGGCAGTCCATGTTCTGGCTCTCTATCAGACATATGAGAGCCCCAATGCTGGCAGCTTAATGGATATAGGGGCACTTTGTGTGTGTGCTGGGCACTTGGATGTATTAGAATCATACCAGCTGTCACTCTGTACACAATAAAAGAGTAGAAAGCACCTAGCACACAAGTCAAGAAGACTCATCTGTACTCTTCTGTCCATCCTGAAACCAGAAACAGAATGAAGTAAAGGCTTGCAGACAATCATTTGAACCCAACTAATTATATTTTAAATAAAATACAGTTAATGCAATATGCTATAACAATACATTTACATTTACAGCATTTGGCAGACGCTCTTATCCAGAGCGACTTACAATTATCAGTTTTATACAACTGAGCAACTGAGGGTTAAGGCCCTTGCTCAAGGGCCCAACAGTGATGATAGTGGGGATTGAACAGTACCTGGCCTTAAGGTTTGAAAGAATGCAAAAAAGATACTAATGAAGAAAAAAGACATGTCCAAAACAAACTATTCTAAAGACTGTCTACTAAATAGGTTTCCAAGTGATTAATCTTTCCCAAAGCCTGTGATACTGCTCAAATTATTATTTATTGTTATCCCAAGTTTTACATTACCTTCCTATTAAGGCTATATAATACAGTAAATTTATGAAAAATATGGAAACCTTTGGCCAGTTCAGCTGTTTTGTTGTTGTGCATTTACTCTTTGAATGAATGAGCCTGTATGTGCAGATTCTTCATCAGTCAGGGATGAAATGAGGAGCAGGTGATGGCTTAAGTGGGAGTGGGAGAGAGGAGTTTGTTGGAGTTGGATTTGCTCACTGGGCCTGTTCACTCTCCTGGGAGCCTGATTCCTCTTTCCAACACAGAGCTTAGGCAGTCACAAGCAGAAACAGGAAACATACACATTGGCTATGGACCAGTGGTTGGGGAGAATGCAGGTCACACTGCCCTGTAGCTGATGGATCTGCTTTCTGAATGTCTGTTTTTGTGCTACGGAAAGTGATGGGTATTGCCTGTTTTTGTTGCTCATTTAAAAGTATATTGTCAAATTATTTTATTTAACATCTTTGTTTACCAGGTCTGAAGTCAGATCCAAGGTCCTGCCTTTTGGGTAATAAAAGTACAATACCCAGCCAACAAAACAAAAAAAAAATCACACACGGTAATATTTTGTTGGGGTGCCTTCAGCCTTGATTACAATGCATAATTGCTGTTGCATTGTTGCTTCAGTTGGTCAGGTCAAGGCTCAGCAACATTATGTGGATGACCAGTTTATCATATCAGTGGACTTTTTCTTCTATGAAATAGTGAAGGAGTGGTTCACTGAGCATAAGCAATATTTTCACACATAAACTGGCACCACATAGTCTTGACCTTAACCCTACTGAAAGAGTTTTCGATTTGCTGGAGAAGACTTTATCGAGTGGTTCAATTTTCCTGTCATCAATGCAAAATGCCGTAAAAAAAAAATGTTTGAATGGAAATAAATGTTGTGATGTTGCTTAAATTTGTTGAAATAATGCCATGGTGATTATGCACTGTAATCAAAGCTAAAGGAGGTCCAAGAAATTTTAGTATGTGAGGTTTTTTGTTTTATTATTTTGGCTGGGCAGTGTATGCTATGCTTGGAATAAAACCAGACAACATTTTACCATCCTGCAGTTGATTATTTTCCAATAAATGAAGTGTTACTTTCCTCTTACACCCCAGCAATACAATTCAATGCCTCACAAAAAAGAAGTTTCTTGGTTCAAACCTCATGGCCGACCAAGGCCTTTTATTATGAAGTTTCATCTGGGTGTTCCTGTTTCCTCACACAGTCCATACTCAGACAACTCAAGTGTAAATATATATTACACTGTGCAATGTGGAAATATTTAAATTTCAGTTTTAGTCTTGCCAAGGGTAGGCCACTGTAAAAATCAGCTTGAGTAAGGAGCTAAGTGCAAGAGAAGTGCAATTTCCTCACACAGTGAATGTCACGCTTTGATCAAGTTGCTGGGTAGCAGCTGTATGTGCTGTAGAGATAAAGAAGTGTAATCAATAATTCTACAATTGCATACCTACTGTCAATATGGCTGTGAAAGGCTGTTGGTTGCTCTCAAATTAGCAAAAGTATGTTGGGATAATCAGAATTAAAATTGCTATAACTTTACTTGTGGGTAAGATACATTACATGGAAAAGAGACATTTTACAGTTCAGGAAAGTTTGAAAAATTTCACCATGTGAAGGGTTTCCCCCAAACATTACACATATTTCAGATATGACAAAATCTTTTTCCATATTAGCACTAATCAGCTCAAACAGAAACAGTACACTAAGATGTATAAACTATGTACAAAGAAACAGACTCGCTTGTTTCATGAATGTTTTGAGGAAATCTGGAAAAAACATTGTTTGGTGACTCGCAAAGCCTGAGTGATCTGCAGATGCCTGAGGCCCAAATGTCCATCAATAACGTATAAATACATTGTCCATGAGAAATGTTTTTGGCTTTTGCGGCACCTCTGTTCCATATTTTTTTTTGCTAATTCCATCGTCACAATCGTGGCATTTCACCAGAATGGAAATCCCTTCCCTGCTGATACAGTAGGGTCAGCTCTTAACTCGTTCTCTGAAATCTGTAACTGATTTTGAGTTAGGGCTGACGTTGGCAGATCTGAGCACTTCCAGACACAATGCATTATTGTTTGAGAAGCTTATATTTTCACATGATTTATCTATACACACTTGGCCGTTCACCTCGACATGAAATTCCTGCTGTCGAGCAGAGCGGAGGGGGATGCAAGGACATAAATAATCCCCCAAATTTATATATGCTGCCTCTAAGGACCTCAAAGAGTCTCACTGATATCAAAATGCTGCTGGACAAGTCCCAATCAGTGCTCTGGTTTTAAGCATCCTCACACTCCCTTAACTTCTCTGTTTGGGTATAAAATGGGCTCCAACTGGGAGATTAGGTTTCACAATGTGGATTTTTTTCTTCCTCTCAGAAAAGACTGTGAAGTCTTTTTGAACATGCAGTCCAGTTCTAGAAAGAAATGGAGCTCTGATTAGAGACACCTGTCATGGAAGCAGCCGTTCATAGCCTGTAGCACTTCTGATGTGGGTGGTTTTTTGGATTCCGGTAAATTCTACAGAATCAACTCCTCCTTCACCACACACACACACACACACACACACACACACACAAAATGAGCCTTCGGCAAATACCCCTGATATTGGCTTACCTGCCACGGCAAGATTGTATTGTAGTTATCTGTGTTGGGGAGCAGACTGAACCTGACATCTGGGGCCATTGTCGGTCACACCTTCATGTTTTATGGGTGTGGTAGGAAGGGCAGATTGAAAAAACCGTCTATTTTGAGCATCTGCGAGGAATCAGAAATCAGCACAAAAGCCTACAGAGATTTAATTTGTTGATTGAATCATAATAAAACATTGGACAATAGCAGGCCATTTGCCTTTGTATGTATGTGTGTGTGTGTGTGTGTCTTGTCTGTTGACTGTAATACATCGTTTCCATACTGCAATCCAAAACGTGCACACAGAAGTCACAACACTACACATTAACTCGTTTTTCCCCTCTTCTAAAGAAATCTAAGGGTCGAAAAGTCTCTTGGAAAAGATAAATCCACAAACTCTTCAGAGAGCACTAAATCAACATAGCGACTACACAATTTGCAAGAACTCCAATGCATGTTTGGCCTTTTTGGCCATCACAGGCATTGATCCATGGCGCACGCTGGTCTGACACATATATACTGCATGTATTATATTTGGCCGTTGGAACAGTGTTAACTCGACAGCTTCATACATCAAATTACATCCAGCAACTGTTAATGCAACTCCGCAGGTCTGTTTTTAACTTTGAGGTCAGAGGAGAGAGACCGGATCTACTGTCTGAGCCTTGAGGAAACTGGCAAAACAAATCCACAATGAAAAATGGAAGTGGGAAAGGGGGATAGGGAGAGAAAAAGAGCTAGAGCCAGGACTGTGGACTATTGTAATTAGTTGCACCTGTTTTTTTTTTTTTTTCTTTTTTTAGTACTGCTCTGGTTTCTCTGTACAAATGCATGTAGAGTAGGCATCAAAGTTTTTACCATGCCAATCCTCCTCAATGCACTCTTTGTTGTCAGTTCACAGGGAAACAGCCTGCAGAAACGTGTTACCCAACAGAACCAGGTTTTGCTACATGTATATAAATGAGTATGTAGGGCAACACCCATACTTAGCTAAGCTTTTTTTTATTCTGTTTCTTTTATACTTCTGTTAAATGGACCAATTCTCACTCCCTCTCTGTTCTTTCTTCATCCAGACTCTCAACAAAAATAATAGTAAGGAAAAAATCATAAGGAAATAGTAATACAAGGTAAACAATCAAAATGGAACAGGAGGAGAGTCTGGTGAGGCTGTGGCCAGTTAATGCCATAATGGAAAATATGATTTTGGCAAGTAGTCACAGCAAAATCAAAAAAATTAGAATGCAGGAGAAAATTAACATTGTACAGAAGTGACTGGAACAACCGAAATGTAAAACATGTAAGGTAAGTGTGAAGGCAGTGCTGCCTTGTGGCATGTGGCAGTTACTGCATCCACAACGCCACTGGAGAACCTTATTAACCTTTAAAAAAAATTTAAATGAATGGATTTGAATGACAGAAATTTATGGAACAACCTATACAGTAATACTTATCTCAGGTAATCAAGGCAACAGAGGTAAAGTGAGATACTACAGTGTTAATATTGGTTCTTTTCAGTGCCTGCAGGTCAAAATATATATATTTCTTTTTGCAGAGCACGTTGAGCAGTATACGTGTATAGATTGACCGAAAAGCTGTAATATTGAGTGAAATTAAGGCACCCTAAGAGGTTGCAACATTATTATTCATTCATTCATTTCCTCATGCAGCTTTTCAGTTGTGGGGAAAGCTGGAGCCAAGCCTAGACTTCAGGCAAGAGGCGAAGTTACACCCTGGGTAAGTCACCAAGCGATCACAGGGCCAACACACACAGAAACATTCAGACTCCTATTTACACCTATGGCCAATCTAGAATAGCTATAGTTGACCTAATCTGTAAGACTTTGAATGCTTGGGTAAATTTTTGTATGTATTTTCGTTGTTGTTTTTTTTAAAATTATTATGATTATTTTCAATT
>JAQMYF010000006.1:14656933-14669005 GCA_030014195.1 Neosilurus mollespiculum
GGGATGAAATTGTAGTACTGTTATTTTTTCCCACATACAATATATATATATATATATATATATATATATATATATATTCAGTACATAAGAACGGCGTGATCTTATTGGTTCGTTATTATATTAACATTGTTCTGAATGGAATATGCTTTAATGAAAGAGTAGAGTAAATAAACACTAAGCTTCATTGCACTTAGCTCAGCTTGAAGTGCAGAGCTTAGCTGACCATCCTCTCTCATGGTTAAAATATGTAAACATAACCTATAAAAATCTGATTTCAGATCTTCTGAATCTTCTGATCTTCTGGGTGTTCCTAGTATGCAGTGGAAAGAACCCACCAAAGATTGTCCATGGATGGACATCCAGCAAATTGGCACTGAGTCACAGATGTACAGGGCTCATTGATGAGCTATAGCACAAACTGCTAAAACTGTTAATGTTTGTTATGAAATAAAGCTGTCAGAAAACATAGTCTATTGCAGCTTGCTGTAAATGTGCCTGCCAAGCAGTAAACCAGTCAGCTGGTGTTAATGTTATGACTTATCTGTATATATATAGCTATTATAGCTGGCCATAAAGACCAAACACAGGAGGTGAACAAACAAATAATACTAAGGTCTTCAACATTAAAGTGTTTTTCCTGGGATTATAAACATTCATTAATTTTTTTAAATCACTTAACCCTCATTAGGGTCACGGGGAGGCTGGCGCCCATCTCAGCCAACTCTTTGCAAGGGCGAAGTACACCCTGGACAGCTTGCCAGGCCATCGCAGGGCACCACACATACAACTTTTGTTTGTTTGTTTGTTTGGTATGTTGTTGTTTTTTTTCTCCTCTTTGAGTGTTGCTGCTTGTCTCGCGACAGATGATATGGAATGAAAGTATTTGCTCTCCAACACCAGCAGCACCACTCCAAGCAATTTCTGACACTTGAAAACGATTAGGATGCTAGAGCCACAGCTGGCCCACTGCTGATTGGCTGGTGTGCATGGCCAATGCTAAACTTTCTCCGATGGAGTAGCTGTGTGCGCTCAGGACAGGTGGTATTTATGCAGATGAATGAACACATTACTATGTGCACTTCCTTTTGGTTTAAACATTAGTTCAAATGTGACAAATCAGATGTTCTTCTTCCACATCCTGCCACTGTTTTTGCTTAAGGGAGGAATTTGGGGGCTTGGGTATTTATAGTGTGTGTGTGCGTGTGTGTGTGTGTGTGTGTGTGTGTGTGTGTGTGTGTGTGTGTGTGTGTGTGTGTCCATAAGTATGAGGTTAACATTTGATTAAGGACACTTATGTTGGATCCTGGCATAATTGTTTGTGCTTATATTCTATAATATTAAATGTACAGAGTTTAATGAGCATTTCTTTTATACCATTAAATTATTATGGCATCACTCTCCTTCGCACACATACACATCTGCAGCCTACGGGCTTGGTTTCCTGTGTGTCTGTTCAGTTGAAATCACTGTGAACATGGGCAAATGAGGCCGAGCCCAGCTGTAGTCTTTGTTCTCTGCATGAGAGAGACAGAAATGTTGTGTGCTACCCGAGGCCACTGAGCCTTAAGTGGATATTGCTGACAACAAGCAATTACCCCCTTATTATCACAGGGCTGAGGCTGTAATTGGCCCTCCTCCTTCACTAGCAGAAAGCACGGCACAATAATTCACCACGACGCTGGACTGATTCCTGCTCCTATTTCGTTCTTAAGCGCAATCAAGTTCAGTGCATCCATATGTGGCCAGGTTGATTTGATCTACCGCTTTAATAAACATGATCTTGAAAATCAGTGGATTATTTGTGCATAAAATCAAGCCAACCACACACAGACCTAATAGAAATGATAATGCTTATAAGTGACTATAAGGACTTCTTTACTTGTAAAGGTATATAAGGAATTTTCTTTTCTTTCTTAATAATCTTTTTCCACACTCCATAACCTGTTATCCACAGAGTCAGAGAATAATTGCCTCAAAAAGGGCCAATAAATGTCCTCCTCCCACCTAAAGTGAGCCAATAAATGGAGGCAGGCGTAGACAGATTAATAATCTTTTTAATCTTAAGTTAGCCTCCGTGACCCGACCCCGGAAGAAGCGGAAGAAGATGAATGCATGAATGAATGAATCTTAAGTTATGTTTGAGCAGGTCTGGAGGGTTTTGCACTCAAACAATTTAGTTTAATTATTCAATTCACAATAGTTTCTAACATCATTGATATCTGTAAAATTTAAATTTAACTTAACAAACACAAGATTGTTGAATTTAAACCTGAATTTAATAAGATTTGTCTTGTTTAGTATTCACATGTAGGCTACATCTATGATATAATGTGTAACACTCCTGTGATAATGACCATAAATAAGTGACACTATGTTCTGTAAAGTGCGATGATGTATGTAGTGTGTTATGGAGGATTAGGGTCCAGTTAAGGCTCTGATCCCTAAAAGGTAACTTTATTATTTAGAGAGAAGCAAGTATGTTTTTTATCTCAGTTTGACTCAAGCTTCCTTCACACTTTACAAAAAAGTTACTGAAACTAAGATGTTTTTCAGCAACATCCCATTTTTTACCCAATTTTACATTAGAGTACATGGGTGATTTTAATTTTATTTCAAACTAATATCATTAATAATGTGCTAGAACCACTAACTCCACCCCTCACCTGCACCCAAAACAGTTTGTAACTGCTCATAGATGTTAGCTGGTGTAAATTCATACAAACCTTCTGCTCTGAGAAAATGTTGATGATTTAGCATATAATTAACCCTTAATTGATCAAGAAAAATATTAAAACATTTAACAATATAAGACTTTGTACATGTATGCCAATCCCAGGGCCAGTACTGACCCAAACCTGCAAGAATTTAACTGATTAATTTCCCAAATCAGAGTTTGAAATACGCTATCTCAATTTCTTTTTCATTAATGCAGTATGAAAGCTGTTGTGTTGCTCACTCAGTCTGGCTCTTTGTTTGTGTAGCACTTTGAGCAGTTTTGTAGTTCTGGGGGTGGGGGGAGCTGGTTCAGAGCCGTCTTGGGTGACAGGCTTGAATCCATTGTGTGGCTCAACTTGACCTGACCTGACTGGTTAAGCTGACGCATTGTGAACTGCAAATCGCTTCAACTGAGGGGGCCAGTCCTTTTGTGGAGCCATGAAGAAAAATAGCTTGGTTAAAAAAGAGCATCCCTGTAGTCCTGGGAGAGCTTCATCGTTTTTGTTTAGCATCTCCTGAAAACTCTAAGGCTGACGTCCACCAGCTATGGATAACAAGGGAAAGAAATGTGTCCTCCACCAATAGTAAGAGGCTTATTGAATAGGCCTGTTGCCACATCTACTGAGAAACCCAGAACTGGATGAACCCTGGACTGAAATAACAAGAGGATCCACTGTCACCAACAAAACTTGTAGTTGTGCTTTCTTACATTGCCTACCAGCTCAGTTGTCCATGGCTGTGTAGCAGGTGTGAAGAGCTGATATAAATAGGACCAAGTGTGGTTGCCAATACTCGCAAGCCTGGGAAGTTGCATGTCATGAAAAACAGCTGACAATTCAGCACCAATCAACAACTTGTTTTCTAGCTGGATCTCCGGTGCTGGTGGAGAGGGCTGGAGGAGGACGTGCTGATGCTTAACTCCAGCTCCTAATCACATCTCTGCCATGCAGCAAGTCTGAGCTTGTAGCTTGCAGGTATCTGCTAACTCGTCTCAGCCCCATTTCTTCACACCCTCCATGCACTTAATAGCCTAGCTTTGTCACTCTTCCCCAGCAGCTGGCCCAAAGACAACCTCAATTTAAAAATGTAATTAACTCTGACATGGCATCGAGCACTCCTCGCTCTACTCCGTCAGCCGAAAGAGGCCGGGGAGGGGAGGAAACACAACAAACAAGGTGCTGGGAAGCATGAAATATGCAGGATTTCTCTCACACACTGTGTCGTTGTAGAATATGATGGGATGTTACGGCACAGTTACTTAGCTTTCGAGGAACACAAATCAGCAGTGTGATCAAGCTCGTGTCACTCGCCAATGCAAATGGTGGTTTGGAGAAGAAGAGTGGCTGTGTGTCTATGGTCAATCAGGATTCCATACAAAATAAAAATGCCATTTGTGTGAGATGTTGTTGTCCAGCCCCATACTTATGGATTCTCATGAAAAAAAAAATACACAGCAAAATAGGTTTTCCTGTACAGCAAGCCAGTCAGAACTTGTACGCTTGTCTAAACTGGGACCGGCTCATGTTTGTGGCCTCCTGTGGTTCACGGTTTGGGGACGGTGAAGGACAGGCTGTCATTTCCCCAGAGGCACACCACCACTGCTTCATTTCCTGATAGACCTCACAGACCGACACTTCCAAGTGTCTAATTACCACTGCGGAGCTGAACTCATCCCTCCCAGCTCCCTACCACTAAGCCCTGGGCCCTCCATGAAACACACAGCTAATTGTTCCATTGCTCTCCTAATGACGCAGTCAGTACAGAACAAAGGAGAACAGCGCAAGGTAGAGACCAAGTTGATGTGATAATTTTCATTAACCTCTCTCTCTCTCTCTCTCTCTCTCTCTATCAATCTATATATCTATCTATCTATCCATCTATCTATCTATCTCTCTGTGTTCACCCCCTCCTTTTCCTTTCCCTCAACTGTGTGGTGAAGTGCTCAAATTATCCGCAAGCATTTCTGCCTGTGCTAATTATCCAAAGAGTTCCTCATTAGACGATTTAAAATCCTAACTTAGATCAACACTTGCTCAGACCTCAGGGATTCTCTGTTCCCTGCAGCGGTTAAACAAACAATCGGTTCAAAGGATCAGGTATTCTACTTTAAGATGAGGGAGAAAAGCATAGGGTAAACAACTGCTCACTTGAAAGAAAAGACTCCAGCCGCTCCACAGTATGAATATGCAGGTCTGTAATTCATGTCACTCAAAACAAGACCGTGAATAAAAAATAAAAAAAACGCTGAGCAGCTTGTCTATGTCAAGTGTGTGAGGAACAGATTCTCTTAATTGCAGTTTTACTCGAAATACATTTCTGCATTTTGTTGTCATTAGGGTTAAGATACAAGGTGGCATGCATATGAACAGTAAACAAATTTAATCATAAATATGTAATCTAGATGCTACGATCTAGCTGCTGTTGCTAACTACTTCCATTCGTCAACACCCTGCCACATTAGCAAGCATGAGAATACTCATAAGCCAGTGCAAGTCTGTGGGGAGAAGCAGCTCTCGCCTGATAAAATAAGCTGTAATGAACAAAATTTGTAAATGTACAGTGACACAAAAATGTTAAACCACAGATTCCGATTTAAAATAAGTGTTTTTACTGCTATACCTAATAATTATGCACCAAAGGTGAGGTGGATGTCGGCCTCCACTGAGCTTCGGGCGAATAATTGGTTTAATATTAACTACATAGGAAAGTAAACAAATAAAGTACACTAAAACTAGATTTTTATAGTTTATTTCTTACATTTTTTTAATTCATGATGGATACAGGGGACATCTGAGCACATGCTTATGTAATGACATCTCTTTAATTTGCTTTAAGAGTTTAAGTATATATACTACTAATAGAAACAAAAAAGCTTACTAAATTGAGATTTTTAGGCTTTATATTTACATATTTTGCCCATGACAGAGGCAGGTCAAGTGAGCACTTCGCTTCAAGCAGAACAAAGTGCCATGTGGCTAACAGTGTCTGTTAAGCCTACTAATTCGGAGTTTAGTACATGCTACACAAAAACAAAAGTAAAGCTCTTTAAAGGTGTTCTAGTGCTATACATGTCATGAGAAAAAACAAACTAAATAATATTTTTATGAATTATTTATCCATTTAATAATGTGCTAATGATGATGCTGCCTACTAAATGACCTTGACAAACTGTGAGTCGTTTTGATTCAAGCACTATATACTTAATTATATTTTTTATATAAAAACAGACCAATCAGATTGTGCTGTTCCTGTGTACTATATACTAATAACTAATGTAACAGGAATCAGCAGCCACACAATTAGGTAAGTAATAAGGTATAGGTTTCATGTAAAATAAACTTTAAATGATATATTCATCATAAACCATGTTCACTGATGTTAATATGACAAATGCCTGAAATTAACTTGGCCACATCATAACACACATGGTCTACCTGGTGAACTATTTCAGAAATAATCTCTGCTACTTTCTTTCAAGCATGATTTCTCTTCAAAGTATATCTAAAGTCACGTAATGAAAGGTAATACTGTATATAAAATAGTAAGATAAAACCACGGTTATAAGTGTTTTTTTTTTTCTTCTATGTGACTGGGGAACTGAAAAAATATGTCATTGCATTGCCCAAAAGGAATCATTACAGCCAGTCATTTGGAGTTGCTGATTTACTGCTTCATAGGTAATTTATATACAATTGAGAAAAACACTATTCAACACTGTGTTTTGTTGCTTGCTGCTGACATAAAAAGTATGTGCCTCTGTGTAAAACACAGATGTACATACATAAAAAATAACAGTTAGCTTTCTCTTGCTACTAGGATAGGTTAGTTAGCTTTTTCAGGGTAGGATAGGTGATCTACAAATTCAACTGTGAAACAAACCCTGCCAAACTTTCCATCACCTGCCATTTATACCTTAAGAACATTTATTCATTTGCTTAATCCTAATTAGGGTCGTGGGAAGGCTGGCACCCATCTCAGCTGACTCTGAGCTATGGCGGGGTACACCCTGAACAGCTCGCCAGGCCATTGCAGGGCCAACACTCACACAACCATTCACACTCACACTCACTGTAAGTGAGGAAACCGGAGTATCCGTGCAACATGCAAACTCCACACAGAAACGCCCCAGCTGGGAACCCAGGCCTTCTTACTGTGAGGCAGACATGCTAACCACGACGCCACCATGCCGCCACCTAAAGAAAATTACATTTATATTACAATTTTGGCATTTGGAAGACACCCTTATCCAGAGCAACTTGATTTTATCGCATTTATCCAACTAAGCCATTGAGGGTTGAGGGCACAACAGGACAGATTGGTGGCATTGGGAATTGAACCCATGACCTTCTGGTCAATAAACCTGAGCCTTGCTAACTGAGATACCACAACCAAAGATCTAGCTAAGAAGCAATAAGCTGTAAAAGTTACACAATAGATAAAAATATTTTCTCATTTTCTCCAGTTAAAAGTGAAAAAGTAGTCTGTTGTTTTACTTTGAGCTGTCAGTAATTCTTACATCCAGAAACTACACCATGTGTTGGCATTTTCACCAAAACTTTCTGGATAATGAAGGTTCCATTCAACTAACGGGACAATTTGGAAAGTTGACATCACCAAGTGCATGGCACCTTTCACATATAAATCTTATCCCAAAGCATGCTTAAGTCTACTTTGTTTCAGTACCCCCGCCCCCAGTGTCTGCAGCACAACAGGATCTGAGTCTGTCAATTAAAATATAATGCTGTCAGAAGTGTAATTTTAACCTTTAAGCAATTAATTGTTGTTGTTGAGGCATAATGAATGCTGACACCTTTCAGTGATGATGAAACCTCTAATTGCTTGGTTAAAAAAAAAAAAAGCATTTGACATTGCTGCTGACAGATTTTCTTTTTTTTTTTTTTTTTTTTTTTTTTACTTAACTCTCTTTTTTTTCTTTTCTTTCTGTGACCGCACGTGCTATGGAGGTGGCTGCTTTGAAACTTGAAAGCTAGCAGAACTTTTCTGCCACTAGCTGTCCCATCAGTTGGGTAGAAGAAGGAGAACAGGAAAAGGCTGGATTTGCTGAAATGATGAGAGCGTTTAAACCATGATAGCACTCGGCTAATGCATCATTCAGCAGAGATGTCATGGACGAGCTGAGTGTCAGGATAGGAGCATGAAGATAACTGTAGCTGAATAGACAGCTGGAAGTTGATGAAGTGATGGCTCAGGACACGATGACAAAGGTTCCCTTCCACATACCTGGCAGGACTGAGTGGCACAGGGAAAATGGGGATTCAGAAAAAGAAAAATGAACTTGCAGAACTGCTGGTTAGCTTTCAGTTTACAACTGCCACTGATCAGGGGTCACATCTGGGCAACAATTTTATATATTATCAAGTTCATTCAGTCTTGCTTTGAAAACTTACTTTGATTTACCTGACTGGCTTTGTAGGAGTAATTTAGAGATTGTCATTGTTAGTAATGTGAATAAAGCTATTATTGTTATTTCTATTATTCTTATTATTCTTATTAATTGTTGTAGTAGTAATAATGATATAATGATGATAGTGATATCTTTAATATATTTTTTTATGTAAATCACATATAACTGGAAAAAAAATAAAACTCTAATACTTTGAATTATAAAGTTGGGCATTCTGTATAAAAAGCAGTTAGTAATTAATCTTATTTAAATCATTCAATCAAAAAGAATCATCTATGCTGCCCATCCTATGTCTTAAGTGGAGCTATCATTATAGTAAAGGAAGCATTGAATCAGAAATGTTAATAATGTGCAGCCTTGTGCCTCAGTTTAAAGTTAACAAATGGCCATATTGACTGCAGCAGTGTATGGCTACACATTTCTATAATGAATAACTTCAGCAGTTTTACTTCATATCATACATCCTTGATCACCAATGAGATACAGCAAGAACCAAATTCCAGGACCACAGTGACAGACCCAGTGACACAACCAACGCACTGCCAATTTATACAAATCATTATTCAAATTTTCTTATATAGCGCTTATCATTTGTCTGAGAATGATAGCTGTAGGTCTTAAGAGTAATCCGGTTAATAGTACTTTTGTTTACACAAGTAGGTACTTATGTTTTAATGTGCCTAATAAAATATGTAATGGCTGGTGTTGCATGAATACATACTGCGCAATCATACATACACTGAACTCCTCAATTGGGGGGGGGGGGGGGGTTGGGGGTCAGCAGTGTAAGTGCAAAAAAAATGATGTTTATCACTGATATATAATAATAATGTAAACATATAATTACAGTTGTCCTACTAATTGAATATTGGGATGCACCAGTTCAACATCCAACTCTTTCCTTGTAACAGAGTTCTGAGAAGAGAAGTACACAAAAAACTCTTAACCTGAAAACTCACTTAAAATGATAACTTAGAGACAATTCCAAAAGTAAACATCAATAATGTATATCCATATATACATACATACATACATACATACATACATACATACATACATACATAACCTACACCCTTTTTTCCATTAGGATTTTGGGGAGCTAGGGCCAATACGAGCTGATTTCAGGAGGGTACCCTGGGCTGGTTGCCAATCCATTGTAGGGTCACATCAAACATATCTAATGCAAACTCTAAACTACAGCTATTGCACTGGATCCATAAAAAGAACACACAAAAGAGCAAAAGCTGTTGGTATGGAGTTTTATCTATCTTCTCACTACTGGAGCAGTACAATAGTTTTGTGGTATCCAGCACGATTAAACAAAGAGGCACCTCTGTGGTTACATGTCTGCTATGCTAATGGAAAAGGGAAAAAAATGTTCCATTTGCAAAAGCAGTCCCCATTTATAAATTAAATATATAATTTTTTGACTAAAATTTTATAGGACAAAATTGGGTTTCCACATAGACTTTTATTGACTTTCCCAACAGCTGCCACCAATGTTACAATATGTGCGTGATTTGAGAAAACTGGTTTTCTCTTCACTCCTCATCACATCAGAATATGCTAAAGTTGTTATCTATGGAAATCAAAAATATGTTCAAATTAAGAACGTAGGTTCAGCTGCAGTAAACTGGAGTATTCTTTAAATAATTGTAATAGCTGCAAATAAGTTGTTGGTGTAAGTACGCCTGATTTGTCAGTATGATTAAGCTTAAAATAAGTATTATAAGAAATACTGGTTGTACATTCATTTACACAAGTGTATTACATTCTGAAAAATATGCCAGTAGATGAGACTGGAATTTCAGAATATTGCTGATTTGAACAGAATCGGTTTGAACTTGTTTTTAAAGTAAATTGTGTAGTTGCACTAATAGTATAATTAATTTAACAGTTCAAAAGTCATTTGCTGTCATCTGAGAGAGATCACTATTAAAATGTGCAGAATGAATAAGCTTTTAATAAATCCACCAGTAGTAGTACTGGCAGATGGCGATCATGCTTATTGAGAGGATTTTCTAATTTGCTTGACATATTAGTCAATTTCACACTTTCAAAAGTAATTGTGTGCTTGAAATTTATACGGGAGTAGGCTTACATTATTGCAATGCCTGGCAGACATCTGCAAAAATCCCAATTCACACTTTATACTAATCTGACCTTGATATAACCCCCCACCCCCACCACCCAAAAATGCCAGCTTTGAAAAATGTTCCTCTTGACAACTTACCATCTTAAAATTCACTGCTCCGACACCTCACCATCACCACAGGACAAGATTAAAGATCCATGCAGGCAATATTAAGAAACACTCAGATGCTTCCATTGTTTTTGAAGAGGAAGTGCGAGCTTTGCCACTGTGTCATGGTGTTGAAAAAGCCAGCAAATATAAGAGTGAATTTGTAACATACAATCTTAATAACTAAATTATTCTTATTTTTATTTTTATTATTTATTTTTACCCATTTTGCCTAACATTAACACTGGATGTATTAAAACAACACAAATAATTTTCCACTGTGTTAAAATGTGACCCTTGGCTTCGTTCATTTCTGGCTTCTCTTTCATTTGGATGTGTTCCTGTCATTTGAATTCGCTGTGTTTCTCATTAGGGTAAGAATTATTGGAGTCACCATTATATTTCTGGGAAAATTAGGCCATTATAGAACATATGCACAAGGTCCTTGAAACAGTGTGAATAAATCTAAATCACTGAAGCCAAATGTATGTTAGGTCAGTAAATCTTCAATTCTCCACTTCTCAGATCCAATAAATGCATTTGCTTATTTTCTGTGCTTTGATAGGTCATCCTTAAACTAAATTATACTTAACTGGTATGTTCATGAGATGTTCTATACTGTGGTGCAAAAAAATATTTGAAAGAATTCTTAGTACAATTTATTTGATTTGTTCATTTTGTTAAACCAAAAGCAAAACCAAAGCCAACTTAGTGACATATGTGTTATTATATATAACTGATATTAGTATTAAGTCTTTGGATTTGTTTCTGTTGGTTTATTTTCCACTAATATCTAAAATTTTACCTTGAGTTTTGACCTTGCAGAAATTAGTTTTCTTTGATAATCATACAGAGCAATAGTAAAACACTTCAGCTTGTTCAGATAAATCCTATTAGATGTGCATATGCAAAAAAAATAGCACATTATTATTTTTTTAATTGATCTAAGCACTATTTTAACTAAATGGCCAACAAAGTAATAACTTTTCAGATTTTTTTTTTCATTCATAAAATATGACAAATAGCCATTAAGATACTAAATGATAAAAATAGCAATTAAAAAGAACTAAAGTCACCCAGGTGATGCAGTTAGAGTACTAATGTTATTAAATTAAGCGCAGGCTGAGACTGCTTGCTTTGGTTGCAGGTTCTGTCCCCATAGTCACATTTCTGCCATCAGTAATGGTGTAAATAGATTCAGCATTTCTAGCCCGAGGGAGTTTTAGCCTACATTATAGATCTGAGTTATAATTAGGTGTGGGGATGACTGCTGGTACACAGTATTTTTACCAGACAAGATACACATGATCTGCTGGTCGATATGCATAAATCTTCGTTTTAACTCCGTGGAAAAGATCGAGTCAAAGTTTCAAAACCCAAAACACCACAATGTTGCTGTTCCAGTCCTCACAGAGGGGATACTGCGTTCATATTAAACATACTTCCACTTGCACTTGTTCTTGTGCTAATTACCATGTCCAATGTAGTTTATTTCAAATGCACTAGATAATATACTTATCAATTAATAAATAAATAAATTGAAGTCCTGAAAAGTACACCATATCGGTTTCAAGCAAGTTTGTTCTTCTGCAAAAAAATAAAAAAATAAAAATAATAAATAAATAAATAAATAGATAGATAGATAGATAGATAGATAGATAGATAGATAGATAGATAGATAGATAAATAA
>JAQMYF010000006.1:14698541-14718661 GCA_030014195.1 Neosilurus mollespiculum
TGTGTGTGTGTGTGTGTGTGTGTGTGTGTGTGTGTGTGTGTGTGTGTGTGTGTGTTTGTGTGTGTGTGTGTGTGTATTCTTTCTTTTCTTAGTGTCCACTCTCTCTGGGAGCTGCTGTCATGTTTACCGGCTGTTTGCCTCGCTGTCAGAAAGCATTTGGAAGGCGTAGCTGTCTCAGCTCACTTACAAGGGGGATTCATTTGACCTCATTACACCGCAATAAAGCAGGAAGCTGGTTTACTAAACATCACTGTGCCGTTCACACTTCACATCGCATCACGCAGAAGAGTGCATTAAAAAGATGGTTCCAGAGATGTGCAGAGAGGAGGGAGTGGTGGGGGAAGGAGTTTGTGTTGGATGGGGGGTTGACCTTCGCTAGCCAGAAGGGATTTTGAGAAACGTGAGGGAGGAGGGAAAGAAAAAAGAGGCTACATAAAGCCCTGTTTAAGAGCACAGGCAGCAGAGAAAGAAAAAGATTTATGCTTTTAATTAATGGCAATTAAACCATGCCTGTTGGGCTGGCCTATGGCATTTGTTCTCAGCAAAAAGAAGAAAAAAAAAAAACAGGCCGTTTTGGTGACAAGCACTCAATTCCTCTAAGTTCTATCAGGGGAGCAGACACTGCAGGCATCAAAAACCCATTGAATCAAATCAATACAAGAATTAAACATTCATAAATTTCATTTTGACACATATCAGATGGAGCTGAGCTTTGATATTCCTCAGAGGTGACCCAGATGAGAAAAGCAACAGAGAACAATCAAAGGCTCTTGTTAGCATGTGCTGTCAGATGTATCGCGGCTAATAATTACTACAAATTAATGTGACTCTAGCCTCCTGTACAGTTCAAGATGATAATAAGGCCGAGTTGCACATGTGTGGGAAACATATGCAGCTCTGCCAAAAATAATAAGCAGTCTAACTAAAATTCACTCCCATATAACCATGTTTACAGCACTGGGCGTTAGATGTGATTTTAAACCCATATACTCACACATAAACACATGGATTCAGCTTGAACACACACACAATTCTATAATTTGATGACCTATCGCTTCAGTGAGCCCTTCATCCATTGCTTTGCTCTAATTATGCCTGTGCCTTAAGGTTGTTATTTCATTGTTGTAGCTTCTTTGCCACTGAGTAGCCCAAACCACAAACACATAATGACAGCGCACATTACAGAAAATGTGAAGGAGTAATGATTGTGAAGGGCTATTGTGTAATGATTCAAATAGCTAATGTTAAACACCAATTTCAGATGCAATGCCACCACACCTGTTTCCTCTGATTTCGTGTAAAATCATAGCATCCTCACCCACTCATTTGCTGAGATGTTTAATCCTGTTAGGGTCGCAGGGAGGCTGAAGCTATCTTAGCCGACCCTAGGCGAAGACGGGGTACTCCCTGAACAGCTCGCTAGACCATTGCAGGGCCAACACTCACACTAATTTGGAACAGGCTAAATGTACATGAATTTGGACTGTGGGAGGAATCCGGAGAACCCAGAGGAAACCTGCACGGAGAGAACATACAATATCCACATCATAGCCTCCTCCCCGTTTTAATGCACAGTGATTTCAATAATGTGAATTTAGGCAGTCTTTAACTTTTTCTACTTTAGACTTTAGTATTTCCACTGAACATGAAGCTTTACTGTAGTTATCCCTACACTTTTAGGTAAAAGGGTTCCTCAAGGGATCTTTGCTTCCAAAAGGGTTCTACATATAGTCCTCTCTGAAGGGCACACACTCCATGTCCACTATAAACTCTTTAAGGGGATTTTACCTGGAGAGAGAGAGAGAGAGAGAGAGAGAGAGAGAGCAGCTATTGTGATTATTCTTTATTGGCAGGTGTGTGTTCTCCTAGCTTCATAGCAGCAGCTGCAGGTCTTGGCTCTGGCCTTGTTGACCATCTTTAAAGCTGTTCTTGATCTTATTCTCCTGAGACATTACTATCTGGTTTTAGCCACCTTTGACACCTGTGAGTAAGGCTGAAGGCTAAAGGGCCATTGCTCTTCCTGCTGCATGGTGTTATATACTGTATTTTTTTTATACAAAAGGTACAAAGGTAAGGTGCATGGTAGTGTGTGTGTGTGTGTGTGTGTTTGTGTGTGTGTTCATAAACACATATACGTTCACATATATTAATATCTCTGATTTGAAAATCACTGCACTGTTAAACCTAAGCCGTTCAACTGATATGAACATAAAAATAATCAGTGGTATAAAAGTGTGTTGCTGCCATGCCAAAGGAAATATGGAGTAGTACACAACATCATCACGTTATAACATGAAAAGTTTATTGTGATTTGTTGACATTTATTGTGAAAGATGTTTATCATGTTTTACCAAGCTAGTGTCATAATTATATGAAGATATTTGCCTGTTATTACAGTATAAAAACTTATCACATTAAAACAAGAAACTTATTTTGTTAACCACAAGACCCTCTCATCCATTTCTATGAGTCTTAAAATTTGTGTTTTAGAATGGCGTTGGATTTCTTCCTACCTAGAGGGCCAGTCATATCACGTGACATGGAATGGATCCATATCTGGTCCACTGGTGTTCCTCAGGGCTGAGTACTTAGTCCTCTTTTATTCTCTCTCTACACTAGAGCCCACTATAAGGCCATATTCTCACATGGATTGTCATACCAATTCTATGCAGACGGCAGTTTATGTACTGTATCTCCTCAGATACTTTCTTCTCACAGACTTTCGTGTTTCAGCACAGATCTCTGCATGTCTGGCAGACATCTCATTATGGATGGAAGCTCATCAGCTGCCACTCAACCCCAGCAAAACTGAACTGCTGTTCATTCCAGCTGCTTTATCCTCACATCAGGAACTTGCAATCTCCCTGGACAACTCTTTGATCTCTCCTTCAGTCACTACACAGTACATTGGGGCAACCATGACCATCACCTGTCTGCTTCCTCTCATTTTGCTAATCTTTGTCACCCATGTCCATTTCTCCTCTTCAACATCAAAAGGATTTCCACACACGCCACTCAGGCACTTGTTCAGTCCCTTGTTATTTCAAGATTAGAATGCGGTAATTCCTTCTTGGCAGTGCCATTTGTCAACTCCAACCAATCCAGAATGCAGCTGCATGGCTCATTTTCAACCTTCCCAAGTTCTCCCATTCTACCCCATTACTGCACTTACTCCACTGGCTTTCTGTAGCTGCCCACATCTGATTCAAAACACTGATGCCTGCCTACAAAGCAAAAAATGGACCAGCATCCACCTACATCAAAGCATTTATCACAGCCTGCACTGCACCAAACACCTTCTGGTCCTCCAGCACTATTCAACTGATCTCATCATCTATCAAGGTACAAGGAAAACTTGCACCTAAAATCTTCTCTATTTCTGCACCTAGATGGTGGGATGAACTTCCCCTACATATCCTTACAACTGAGTCACTGGGGTATCGTCAAATAATGACTAAAGACCTACCTACCTCTTTTAGAGGTACTTGTATTAGCATTTCAGGATTTATTCTTAAAAAGAAAAACTGCCTGCATGTTTTCTTACTGCAAACAGTTTTGACTGATGGTATTCTTAACCTAGTGAACCAGTATGAGAAGCTGTTTACTGATAGAGACCTCAAAGCATTATTGAAAGTTGCCTGGATAAGGGCATCTGCTAAATGCCATAGATGTAAATGTAAAATGAAAGACATATTAAAATCTGAGTGCACAGCACTTCCACTTATGTGCCTTACTCTGGTTCTCTGTTGAAAATTAATTAAGCAAATAGCCTAAACCACAACACATAAGTGCAGGTTTTACGGGAGACAGCCTGTTGGCCAGATCAACTGGGACAGAATTTGCAGCTTCTATTGTCAGACAAGGCTAAAATCTGAGGTCAACTAAGCAAAAGTGAGATTGTCAGCCTTTATCAACAAGAAACTTTCTAGGGTTCTCATCCAACATGTACCCATGTCATCTGAGGGATTTTGGCCATGGCATGATTTTTGTTGCCAGGCCGGTATGCATATTTCTATAACTGCTGATTTTCTGCGATTTTCACACACAACTGTATGTAGAGTTCACTCAGAATAATATAATAAAGAAAAAAAAGATCATGTGAGTGGTAGTAATCCCGGATTGATTAGAGAGCTCATCAGAGAACAGCAAGATCTGATTTGACCTGTCAGAAAGGCTATAGTAACACTGATAATCAGTGTGTACAATTATAGTGGATAGAAAAGTATCTTAGAATGCACATCACATCAAATTTTGAGGCAGATCAGCTTCAACACCAGAAAAGCACATTGAGTTCCACTTCTGTCTGTCAAGAACAGAAAGCTGAGACTACACTTAGCACAAGCTCACCAAAACTGGACAGGTAAAGACTGGAAAAATTATATCCTCGTCTTAAGAATCTCGATTTTGGAGGCACACAGATGACAGGGTCAGAATTTGTCTATACAATCCAGGTTGGTGGAGGGAATGCTTTCTAGGAACAGTGAGGGCCTGTTAATACCAGTCCAATTTTAATAACTTTTTTTATTATTATGTGCATCCCTTCATGGCTACAATTTACCCATCATCCAATGGATATTTTCAGTAGAATAATGCAAAAAGTCTCAAACTGGTTTCAGGAACATGACAGTGCTTTCAGTGTTCTTCAGTAGCATTCCCGGTCACTGGATCTGAATTCAGTAGAACATCTTTGATATGTGGTAGAACAGAGAATTCACAGCATAAATATGCACCTGAGAAATGTAGAAATTCTGTGATACAGTCATCTCAAGGTTTCCAACATCTTACGGGACATCTCACCCCACCTAGCATTAG
Organism: Neosilurus mollespiculum; assembly: GCA_030014195.1. Classification (NCBI taxonomy): domain Eukaryota; kingdom Metazoa; phylum Chordata; class Actinopteri; order Siluriformes; family Plotosidae; genus Neosilurus; species Neosilurus mollespiculum. The sequence goes on from JAQMYF010000006.1 coordinate 14,703,354, forward strand.
TATAGTGTTAGTAATAAAGTGCTTAGTCTATATAGTGTCTTTCTCAAACCACACTTACTTTTCCTTAAAAAAATGAAACGTAAAAAATAAAACAGGTTCTTCCAAAAGCTGCAAGGTGTAGTCGCTCCCAGTCCCACAGAAGGCCTACACAGGTATATCCCAAACAGTGTGTATTACTGCAAAGCAACAGCACTTAGAATGTCAATGCTGTGGATACACAAAGTAAGTGTACAGAGTGCTGAGCAGACTCAAAACCATTCAGAATGATCATACAAATTTTCTGCCATCGACAAGAGCAACAGACATGCTGTAGTCCATAGAGAACGGGCAGAGACACATCGCACATGGTGGATCAAGGCCTAGGGAAATCTGCCGCTCAAAACTGGGTCTGTAGCTCCACCACAACCGGCAACCAGCGGACAAAGAGACACAAACAGAAAACAAACATCAAACATACAAACACTAAAGCACAGAAAAAAGGAAAGAAAAAACTCTGGTGAGACACACAGCATACTCTCACCCAGAAACCGAAAAATCATCAAAAGACAAATGTCTCCTTTATTGTCAGTGATCTATTTACAATATAATAAATTCTTCCTAGTCTATCTGGGTTCCATCAGGTCTGGTTTTTTTCTTTCATACTAATACTTGGAGCATTTCTCCACAAAGGATAATGCAAACATTATTAACACTTACAAACAACAAAAGCATTTACACAGTGGAGAAATTTGTATGTTTGTTTGTTTAGAAAAGGTGAAACAATTTAACTTTAAAGCAAAGGTGCCTAACCCTTGTCATGGAGGAACCCCTGTCATGGACATTTTAGTGTCTTCTTTGGTTTAATACACATACTTTCTCTGGAAAGGGCTGTCAAATAACTTTTTAGTTGAAAGAGGTGTGTTAGGAGTAGGAAAAATAATAGCAATTTCCTATACTTTTTGCTTCTCACATCATAAAAAACAAAAATACCCACAAATTTTGCATTTCAAATATAACTCAAGAGTGGCTCAGTGGGTTAGCACTTCTGCCTCACAGCAAGAACAGCAGGACCCTGAGTTCATTGATGGCATTTCTGTGTGGAGTTTGCATGTTCTTCCTGTGATTGCATGGGTTTCCTCTGGGTACTCTGGTTTTCTCCCACAGTCTTAAGACATGTACATTAGGCTAAATGGCTGTTCCAAATTGCCCTAAGGTGTGAGTGTGAATGGCTGTGTGTGTGTGTGTGTGTGTGTGTGTGTGTGTGTGTGTGTGTGTGTCTCAAAGTCACTTAGTACAAAAAAAAAAGATTCAAAAACATCCCAGTCAACTCTGGGTAAGGACAGGGTACACCCTGAACAGCTCACTGGACATTATGTTATTTGGACATTTACTTTTGAAAACATCTTTCCTCTAGAGCAGTTAATGTGCTTAAGAATACTGCACAGTACTGCACATGGCTGTTGCTGCTATTTCCTGTTTTCTCTTGTTTTTCACGTTTGTCACCTTTCATGGACTTCAGATTTCAGCAAAACGGAAACAGCACATGATGGAAATAGAAAAAAGTAAAAGTGAGAAGAAATTAAGGGAAGAAAAATCATTTGTGAGGAAAGAGAGAGATTAGTGCCTCTCTGCTTCAGTGTATCAGGACAGGGATTAATGCAGCCTCAGCTGCGCCTGCCAGTCCCCTGACTCAGAAGAATTACAAGTATTATCACCCAGATCGTTAAAGCTGGTCTCAAAGATTGCTGAACGGCTTCAATCAATTCGTCCCAACATAACACTCCGCCAGCCAGGCCCCCTGCATGAGAACTTGACTTAATTGGCCAGTAAGTGGTGGGGAAGGGAGCATGCTATTTGATCAAATTTCTGAGCTGCGGGAAAAGGGGATTACAGTTTTTGTAGAGAAGGAGCAGTGAGAAAGAGGAGGGGCTGCTATAGGTCAGGGCTGGTGACTTTGGCTAAAAGCAGTGCAGTTAAAAAATGTTGGCCCATTTGGCAGCAGAACTAGAGAGCAAGAGGGGGAGAGGCGAAGAGAGGAAAGGAAGAGAAGGAAAAGAGAAAAGGATAGGAGAGGGGGATCCAGGTCATCCTTTTGCTCGAGGAGATGGACTCATTCATCATCAACCCCCTTGGCCTCGTTTCTGCCCAGAGATGGCTGTAAACTAACAACTTCCACGTGCTTTTGTCCTCACTTCATTACACCGCCTATTTCTTTTGGCAGATCAAAGAATGCGTATTCCACATATTTTATATTTTTATATATGCATACACTATATCATTTACAGATGCTTAATCCATTGTTGAGCCTGCACACTGTCATCGATGATTTATTACACCAAATTGTTATATTCTTTTTTTTTTTTTTTTCAGTTTTAGCATAAACCTTACCATACCAAGCTCTTATACACATGTATGCATACTATTTTATATAAAGTTTTAAGGGAGACTGTTAGACCTTATAGTTAGTAATAATTTGAATGAGACTCATTCAGACTCTAACCCCAATGCAGCTAATAGGAATCTGAATAAGTTAAAAAGCCAAAACTCTGCTTAAATCACAGTGTGCAATATTCATGTTTGAAAGTGCTGAAAGGCATGAGAATTACAGCAGAGCAGCCTTCTAATTTAGTTGTTAGCAAGTCTCTGGTCAGCAACGGCACTGAAGGTGAGGAGGCAATTGAGAGTGTTGCTAACATTAGACATTAAAATGCTGTTAGTACAAAGGCTGTGCATTTGCGTGAATCCAAGCAAAGTAAAATGGGGGTGAGGGAGCGTGTATCATAACTCTTTCTTTGTGGGGATTATCGCCAACCAAAGGTGTTTGTTTCATCTTGGGTGCATTTTTAAGCTTGTGTGCGTGTGTGAGAAACTCACATCCCTGCCCAACTCTCAGGATAATTCTTGTCTAGATAGCACACGTTAGTCACTGAAACTAAAGTGCTGTGCACATTAATTTTGCGTTTGCCAAGGCACCCACCTGCACGAGACACAAGGAGTTGTGCATCTGTAATTCTGGCAAAAAAAAAAAAAAAAAAGAGCAGCCCTCCTGGGGAACAGGCGCCGGAGCTGGCGGACAAAATTAGACTCTCTGATGCTGCGGCTATTCATAATGTCATTAACATAAAGGCAATTAAATGAGTTTTTAACCCTCAACCTTTTATTGTTATTAATGAACATTGAATATACAGGATGTGCAGTCAAGGCTGGGCCAGTAATTATCTCCTCATCAGAGCACTGAAATAGGCTTAAATGGGAAGGCAAAACAAATGATTATTGGTGCTGTTTTGCACCCGGGTGGGCCCAAAGGGGGAACGATGGCCATTTTAATTTAATCACATGACATGGTACTAGGAGGGTTAATAAGAGTAGGTTTTTGTCCTCACTAGGCATGATAAAGGTCATATGTCATCTACAGATACAAATAAAGAGCTTCATATGACTGGCAGTACAAGTACTATTAACAACTCCTGGGAGAGAAGTGTGTGTTTAAGGCTTGAGTGGAGAAAGTCGTGATATTTAAAATTGTCCTTTTGACCGGTGGGTTTTAAAGACTCTTTGGCATGACTTAATTATATGATTAAAGTTTGCATGTTTCATATTACCTTTGTTCATAAAAAATTCAAGGAGCTCTGATTATGAATGAATACCCAAACGGGAAATGGCCCCATGTTCCAATGACCCCTTATAGCCACCACTTTCCCTCCGTTCTTTATTACACAATGCTGTTACCTGTAATGTACAATGCAGAAGCCCAAGGGCCAGACTGGCCATAACTCTGAATGTCTGAAGCATAGTCTGACTCAAACTTTAAATTTGCAATTAAGAGCAAGCACATAGCAAGTCAGCTTTTATTACTGTTATATCCTATGCATTTCATTTGAACAACCACAATTCTGTTAATCCATAATGTTAGCTACTATGTCTCTATGCTTACAATTTTAAGCGGGCAACCTAGCTAACAAATATTTGTTTATTATGAATTTGTTCTAATTAAACTAATTTTCAGCACATTTTAGACAATAATGAGTAAAAGACCATGTCACACACTGCACTCATGAGTATTATTCAACAAATATTTAGAATTACTAAGGAAAGCTTAGTTTTAAATTTAAAAAGGTAAATTAGGAATTTTCTTTTACAACTTACATGAAAATACTAATCTGTATAATCTTTATATCCATTTAAATAATATTATGAGTGCAGGTGTATTGGTTAGCACATCCACCTGACAAAAAGAAGGTCCTGAGTTTGAGTGTCTGGGTGGAGTTTGCATGTTCTGTTCGTGCTTGCATTGGTTTCCTCTGAGTTCTCTGTGTTCCTTCCATAGTCCAAAGACATGCACATTAGGCTAATTGGATATTTTCCCTAGGTGTGAATGTGAATGTGAATGGCTATGTGTCTGTGTTGGCCCTTCAACGCTCTAGCAAGCTGTTAAGGATGTACCCCACTTTAGACCAGTGTCTCTGGCTCTGGCCTCTCTGTGACCCTACTAAAGGATAAAGCAGTTGGGAAAATAAAAATGAAATGATGAATGCAGTGGTAGTGTAAACATCATATATAAATCATAGGCAATAAGGTGAGGTCAGATAAACTGGTTGTGAATCAGAATCAGAACCCCGTTTACATCCTGAAATATTTACACAACTTTCACTTTGAAGAAGTGAACTGAATGAGGGTGCAGTGTATGACAGGGATGATAAACCATTTCTCCTCCACTTTCTCAATATGACACAGCAGAGAAACTGGTTTATTTTGTCTCCAAGAAGAGGAACATTAATCATGACTATTAGTGTGTGTTTGTATGGTAGGGTGTGTATCTGTGTGTGTCCTTGACTCAGAGCACAAAAATGAGCAAAACATACTAATGTGCAATGACAGAGTTCCAGTTTATCAACAACAACAAAAAAATAAATGCATTTCATCAAACAGCACATCGATCGGCACTGAGAGACGAAGCACAGTGTTATCCACATGGCACACACGGACACAAGGGTTTTAACACAAGAGTCAAAACACTCCCAACAAGAAAACACTCCAGCTAAAACACTATGCTCCCCCACCCTTCTGTTTGTGCTCTCTGTGTTTTCTTCCCCTTTCTCCCTAGACAGTGTGGCTGGAGGTCGGAGGTTATCGCCACTGTGTTCTCGAGGTCTGCAAACAACTCATTAGCAGTCTGCAGTCCCTCAGGCCCAGGGGCTCATGGGAAATGGCAGCAGCGTTCTGCTGGCCTGTGTGTTCTACGATGTCCTCCCATGAGACCTAAGTGCCTAGGCCATGTTTAATCAATAATTATCTCTTATCAGTTTACACATACATGCACCCACACACACACACACACACACACACACACAAGGTGATGAGGAGGAAATATCTTATGAGGCAAAACAAATATGTTAACGTGATCCTCTCATCACTTGAGGAATTTATATGCAACACAATACATAGCTATAAAGAGTGCATAAATTCTCATGCTATTAAACAGATTCCACGCTGAAAATCGAAACTCTTGACAGATATACAAAAATGAGTTCTAGGTCAACTCAGAAGTACGGGAAGAAATAGCATCTCAGTAGCTGTGGTGACAGACTCTTGTTGGAAGCTGTGCTTGTGGCAACCAAATTGAAAAACAAGCCCACAATATGGAGAGTGTGACTTTTCACAGCTCCCTGGACTGCTAACTAAGCTGTCAAACGAGGAGGATCTGCGATCATCCAACAAACAATGCATTGCGTGCGAGCTGCGGGCCATTTACCGTGATTACCCGTGCAAATGGATAGACTTGTTTTTTAATTTGTTTGCTTTTGACAGAGCGGTAAAAAAAAAAAAAAAAAAAAAAAAAAAACATAATCCTGCTGCATCCACACCTCAGTTTTTTCAGCCGTAAGCTTTATTTGCAAAGTGACAGAGGGGAAGCACACATGGAGAGAATGGATGAGAGATAAAGATGTTTGTAGCAAAAAGAAAAAAAGTGTCAGAGAACAAAGAGACATTGTAGGCCTAAAGCATGCGCCTGCAGAGTGACTGTCTCACAACAGGGTCCGCTGTATACAGAGTCCCCTTAACTATGACCTGACAGGGGATGAATCAGTCTGAGTCAAGGTCAACCTAGGAAGAAAAGGAGAAGAAAGGGCTTTGTGACCTCACTGACCTTGCAGTCTAGCTTGACATCTCTATTTGGGGTGGGGGAGGGGGGGTAATAAATAATAGAGATGTAGTCTAATGTTTCACGTATAAAACAGTATGAAATGTGTTTTAAACAGCTACAATGAATAGAGATGAATAGGTGGCACTTTTTACTGGAAAACTTGTCAGGTTTTTATGTAGATGTATGGAGCCAGATATGAAGTTCAAAGGACAAACAAATAATGTATTTGTTAGTATGAGCGGCATATAATTGGTCATTTCACATTATATGCCCTTTGTCCCAGTGCCTTTCTGGCCACTATGCCTTTGTACAAAAACAAAAGCAGATGAGAAAACATTGCTTTGCCCAGTTTTATAGGGTAAACCCCCAAATGACTCCTTGCTCCCCATAAAAGTACACTACATAAAGTGGCTGCTGCATACTATCTAGTTCACTTCTATATTACAGATGTGAAGATTTAAAATAAAGCCCATATTAACACTAACGAGGTAAAGATAACCTTAGCTTGCCAGCTTCCTCACCAGGACTGACACAAAAACTGAAGACAAACTCTTTACCAAAGTAAACTGAGCTTAGAGTCAATATCGGCTTCTCTACTATTGCGACAATCAATGGGGTCACTTTCAGCTTCTTAGCAATAGTATGCTCACTATGCTGATTGTTGATTGGCCAGCAGACACATACTTTATTAATAGCAGGTTGTCTGCCATGCTTATTGGTTGTCTCAGAAACTTGACTATTTTAAACACTGTTGATGTATAAAATACTTTCACAGCAAAAATGAATGTACTTGATTAATTTAGATATTATTTATCAGATAATTAATCCTGTAATGTAAGGAATTAATGATATTTTTTTCATTATTTGACAGCCCTAATGTATATATGTGTACATGTGTATGTGTTTTCGGCAAGCAAAAAGAGTTTTCTCATGCTTTGACAATTTTTCCAGAGAACATGGCAGAACCATCCGATGGTTGGGGGTTCAGGCCCCACTCTCCATGGGTTGTCACCGCTGTACTCCCAGTGCAGCTAACTGGGTTATCAAAGGCTGGCCATGTCTCTCACTGTCTATGGTGAGAGGCATGTAAAAGAACCATTGCTGATTTTCGTCAAGAGTAGGCTGCATTGCCATCAGCATGTTTCTGCCCTGCGATTGCCTGGAGAGCTGTCCAGGGTGTACTCTGCAAACACAGTGTGGGCTGAGATGAATGAGAAAATGAATGAATGAATGGCATAAACATTTGAAACATTCACAAATGGAAAAGAAACACATATGGAAAAGAAACAAAGATCTCATGGGGAACAGGGCAGTGACCAAATCTGTCTATTAAGTTGGGGAATAGAACCTAATTCATTTATATATATATATATATATATGCACCACCATTCTAAAATACTGACCTCTGGATTTTTTCAGTGTTTCCAGAGTCATTATTTTCATTTTACCTTAAAAATTATAATAATAATGATGATAATAATAATAATGATGATGATGATGATGATGATGATGATAATAATAATAATAACAACAATAATAATAATAATAATAATAATAATAATATGATGATGATGATGATGACGAAAATGTTAAGCCATGCTTTTTCTGATTTAAATCCAAATAGAGACACCGATGACAGCATTGTGTTACACCCATCATGCATATTGAATATAATTGAGTGTGCCAGTGAGGAAATGCAGCATTCCGGTTAAAGTACAATGCAAATGACATGCAGTAGAATTCACTACCTCCATTTACATATAAAGTAATATGATGAAGGTGTCAATTAGGACTTGTACTGTAAATGTTCAATTAAACTGTCAGCCAAACAGACAACTTTCTTGTTGCAGTCATGGTTGTCATCACAAATGTGACAATGTATTGAAGCTTCAGTGTGCTCAAATCCAGCTCCTCATTATTAAACATACTGCGAAGCTGCGTGAGACATACAGTATAATAAAACAACATTTGTGGAGAAGGATGAGTGAAATATATAATACAGTGAAAGATCCAACAGTGATTCATATGTAACATGGACTAGTATGTTTTCTATAAGCACTGTTTAGGTGGTGTTAATTCAAAACAGTTTCCCAGGGTGCCATGTCTGCACACATTCTCATTCCCATAGTAACTTATTTAATGGGTCTGTTTTACTGTGACACCTTTAGCCATGTGACTTCTACATGTTGGACAAACCGTAATTGACTGTTCATATATGATTAATGAACAGGAGTTAAATATACTCATCCCAGACATTCCTGCCCAGATGTGGAAGGCAATTTGGGGCAAGCAGCCATCTCAGGAGAAGCACTTAGCTCTCTCACACCAAGCACAGCATTTGGGAGTTAGAGTGAGGGAAAACAAGATAGATAATCAGACTGAGAGGAGTTGAGACAGAACGAAAGGAAGGAGGAAAATATGGTGATACAGATGGGATTAAATACCCAATTAAATAAAATTTCTCTCTCTCTCTCTCTCTCTCTCTCTCTCTCTCTCTCTCTCTCTTTTATTTTTTGCAAAGTGGAGGATGTACTGGTGTTATTGCCACCAAATTGTGTAACTGTGGAAACATAAACTGAGAATTTCACACAGATAGTATAGTGAAAGTGGTACACATGTATTTCTGTGACAGAATATAACTAAATGCAAAGTGTGTCTGTTTCCTCCATCTTTCACACGTATTTGTGTAATGGATGTAAGTAAAACATTGCCAGTTTCTGGTGAGGTCCGATGTGGCAATGATTTTTTTGGGGGGTATCAGAAGAGTGTTCTAAATTTTTACCAAATATTATGCATGATTACATAAATATTGTAATAAGTGCATGGTAGGTTATGCTAATACTTAAGCCACCCTAAACACCAATAACTTTCAGTCATACGGATAAGTTTTTTTGAACACATCCTTGGCCTTGAAGTGAAATCCCATAAATTGTTGAAAGGAATATTATAATTCATACTGTACATTTAAGTGCTTTTTAAGGGACATTTTTAACAGATATTCATTTATTCTGTGCAATGAGTCACACTTTAACCACTTAATTCCTCATACTCCTCAATTCTTGTCTTTTTAACTATTCGGTAATCATGTGATTAGAGTGTTATCCAGTAAAAATTAGGTTAAAAATGCCCGCACATATTTGAATTTTCAACATAAGTAAAAAAAATTACTGTCCAGGGTGTACCTCACTCTCACCCAGAGTTGGCTGAGATAGGCACCATCCTCCCCTCCACCCTAATTAGGATCAAACGGTTCAGAAAATGAATGAATGAATGAATACATTCCTAGAAAATAGGGAACAACAGTACCAAATACAAAATACTAATTTAAAAATAAAGTGAACTGGCTAGTAAAAATAATTATCTAGCCCAAAGATTCAGAATTACAAAAACTAGCAGCAAATTGACTATAAAGAGTCTGGAGAAATGTCACTGTATGTATACTCTTCCTAGCTGCTTCCTCCCACTGCCCATAAACACCCCCTGTTTCTGCTGGTGCGTACTTGGCCAAGAAAGCAACAGAACACCTCCACAGCTTCAGCAGACTATGGAGAGAGAATCCACTCAGCAGTGTGAGCACATGTACTCAGTGTTTCTCACTGTGATCTACAAGCAGCAGCTCGGCATGAGAGAGTGAGTATGGCATCAATCAGCCTGTCAGCACACTACAGTACCAACTACTGCTCAGATTAATGGCCAGCATCCATTTTACATCATAAACGATACCCCTTATTATCCCCACAGCCACTGCTCCCTCCTCTAAAACATAATGACCAGGTCTATGAGACGGTCTGGCCTGTGTAACATGCCGTAGAGTTCATGCCAGCAGCAGTGAAGAGGTTCTCGGGAATGTCAAAGAACTGCAGGACAGCAGGAACAAACCACGGCATGAACAGGGAAGGTCAACAGAGACACACAACTGAGCTAATTGGAATTAACAGGCAGAGCAGCTTGCCAGAGATCATGTATAGTGATGAGGCCTAGAGAGGAAAGAGATTAAATAAGATTGGTTACACAAGTGCACACACTTTAAACGTAAAGAGATTTTAAAGACAGAGATAGTCATTATGCTTGTTGGAAGGTATTTGTTGTCAAAAGGTTTTGTACAGGTTACCTCCTTTGGAAGACAGTGATGTTATATGTTACCTTTGTTACCACGTAACAAAGTCGTGTTGACTTAACTTAAGCTTTTTGAACAGCTATAGTGACACAGTGAACTCACACACTAAAAACTAATGTTACATAAATATAAAGACAATAAAGATTATGTTGAAATTAAAAATAAAGAAAAAAAAAAACATGATATTATAGAATACAACTCCCTTACAGAACTAGCATGGCCTAATCATGCCCAGGCTAGCTTCAGTGCTAACATAGCACCTATTTGATTCTGGAGACATTTTATTTTAGTCAGGTCATGTATTGCTTTTAACTGTTGCCAGAGGTAGACATTTGTACAGATATAGTGACACACTCTAGTCTGTCACCTTAATGGGTGAATTAAATGCTACATTAATTACACAACAGAGACTGCACAGCCGGGAGCGGCCTTGTGGTTCGTTTTATTCCCCCTGCACGCCGGGCAGCTGAGATGTGATTTCATCCTGTCACATTAATTTGCCATTCCTCTGCTTTATTTTCATCCCAATTAGCCTAGACATAGCAGAGAGGAAAAATCCTAGTGTCAGTGAACGTATCTGATGCACACCGCTTGATTCCTCAAATGTGAAAAATGTCCAACAATCATCACAAAGAACATTTTAAAACACTTTCTATTCAGAACGGTCTATTTGAAAAGCGAAGGCTCAGAGGTGTCGTAGAGAGCCAACGACGACCAAGCGCAGCAAAAAACTGGGGTGTAATAAGCTATGAGTTACAGTAGGTGCCAATTAGCTGTGATGGGTTCTAAAAAAGCAGACTTGTGGCCAGAAGGCCAGGGCCCCAGGTGGGACTAGGATAGAGACAGAGGAGGTGCTTAACCTGAAGTGGCTCAGTAAAAAGCAAGCAGTTTGAGGAGATATATGATATCCCAGGGCTCCTATCATGTGGAAAATACAGCATATGGTTATATCCTGGCTATTCTTTAAGGAATTTTACCCGCATTGTAACTCGAGCCTACTGACATTATAACACATTAGAACAGCATCAGTGTAATTACACTGTATCACATTGAGCCAATGAAGTGACTAAAATAACAAAGATTGGGGGAAAATAGTCTAGAGAATTGGTTCTCAAAATGTGATGTGTTCTTTAAAACAAAGATAATCATCATTATTACATATAGTCAACATTACAACACTTTCTGTCTAATAATTCTGTTTCCTAGTAGCACAATTTCGATTTATATGTGACTGCAGGTGTTTTTTCAATAATTAGTTAATTTTTTCTATCCTTGTACTGTGTATACACACACACACACACACACACATATGTGTGTGTGTGTGTGTGTATATGTGTTTGTGTGCGTGTGTGAGGGGGGGGGTTGATCTTTGTTATGCCAATAAAGCACCTGTTAAGAATGATGCTGTAAATTATGCTAAGAATATTTTTAATATGCATAAAGTTTATTTGTTTTCCTGTAAGGTTACTGTATGCTATTAAGCTTACATTTAGCTTGTAAATGTAAAAGCACTGTAGCACTGAGAAGGCTACGGTAGTGTAAGTGTGTGTGTGTGTGTGTGTGTGTGTGTGTGTGTGTGTGTGTGTGTGTGTGTTTGTTCCCTCCTTTCGACAGCAGCCATATTTATATTCCGCTCGCAGTACGCTGATCATCTGCCACCATCTGCATGCTTTTACTGCCTGTGATCAGCAAGCAGCTACAACAGCCTGTCAGCAGGCTTTCCAGAGCAGTTACAGCCACATCAAGCAGCCCTTGCATATCATAAATGCAACATCCACTGAGCATCACAACACCCTCACCCTTCTCTCTCTCTCTCTCTCTCTCTCTCTCTCTCTCTCTCTCTCTCTCTCTCTCTCTTCCTCCGTGTGTGTGTGTGTGTGTGTGTGTGTGTATGTGTCTGTGCCTGTGTGTATTTTATCTCTATCATCTTCCCCTTAGCGTCTCTGCTCTGTCTGTGTGCGTGAATGATGGCTGTCTCAGTTCTCAGGGCCCCAAACAGCCCAAAGCCAAAATATGACCTTAGCTTTGGAACACATTAACTTGAAATAACGCAAGACCTCACACAGACAAACAAAAGGCTATTAAGTAATAAAACAATATAATTATGAATATCATGACATAATGAATATGGCAGTGAGATATAAGCAAACAAGAAACAGATGTTAACCATGATCAGGGTGGAGAAATTACAGGAGCTGAGGGAATCAGTAAACAGGAAGAAAACATTGGGCTTCTGTGTCAAACAGTACAGTATGTATCCCTGTGAACACTATCAAAATGCCATCCCACTCATGCATACATTAGATGTCATCATATGTGGTACGAAACATTGTATATTATCTCATATATTTTTAAACCAAATATAATAAAGGTGCATCAAAAACAAAAACAATGCCTTCATTTGAATATCAGCTTTCAAATTTTTCATCCTGTGTCATTTTTTTCTCTTTCAGAACAGAGTCACCAGTGGCACCATTTAGCAGACTGTTTGTGTGTGCAGCACCTTGCATTGGCCCTTCGGCTATGTAAAATAATGCTTTAGTGTCTCCTGCATTGCTCCCGGTTATCTCCGTCTGTTCTTTAAGGAATTTCCTTTGCATCATAACAGCATCTGTGACAAGCCAATTGATGACAGAGAAACCAAGGGGGTCCATTGGGAGTGTATATTGATTTGTGTAAATTTTTTAAAGGGTCACAGGCCTGTTTTAGTGGAGTTTAACAGGAACTTTGAAGCTTTCCCCAGAAGAACTTTGCTTTAAATACAGCAGTAAAGGGAGCCAAGAGCCTTGAGCATATCTTTTTTAAATGTCAGACAGAAGAAGTCAGTCACATCAGCAGAGGGCCTTCCTGAGGCCTCACGTATACACACTTACGCTAATTGGAGCACAGGGTGCTGGAAGAGAAACTCTCTGTCTGTATTTACATGCAAAAAACATGAGCATCAATCGTAAGAAAACAGCATTCAGGAAGAATGGATGAGAGTGGGATAATACGCATGCATAATAATATTATAAAGGAAGAGAAAAGAGGAAACTTTGCCTATAGGAATAAAGCTAATTAGATAAGTTTTGTCTTGGAGGCCAAGGCGATAATTCTCTGATTCAGTATTCTCTAAAGATTGCCTACAAATCTACTTCAAAATGCATGAGATATAATAATAATAATAATAATAGCAATGAAAGTCCTGCTTAAGACACTGTAGATTTCTGGCTGTTGCCCACTGGTTTTAATTCTTACTGCTGAAGCAAAGAAAAGGAACAGCATCTAAAATACATCAACAGGAAAATGTTCTCCCCATGGCCATGGCACTGTAATGAAGTTAATCTGATGATGCAAACATAATTATTACACATTAAGGCAGAAATAAGGCAAGAAAATGATGCACAAAGGCATGAAAATGCTGCTTGTTTTTTATATATACATACCTCCTGACATTTGTGCTTGAAGGATATTTTATTAGATCCTTTTTTTTTTAATCTAATTGCATTCCGTGTTCTTTCCCGGCTGTGCAATTTTGGCTGTAGGCATAGTATAACAAATAAATGTCTCTGACAGTTCGCTAATGAGTTGTTATTGGAGTTACAGCAGGAACATTACATTGTAATTTGGGTCCATTCACAGTTTTTTTTTTTTTTTTTCTGAGGCGCTTGCTTTTCTGTTCCCTACATTCTCACGCTTTCTCTTTCACTCCTCTCCACACTCTTGCTAGCTTTTAACACATCTGTAGGCATGTTAAAGCAGCCGACGCATAGGGAAGAGAAAGAGGAAGAAAACCAAAGGAGCAAAAAATAGTGTCTAGTATTTTTGCACCCCCACTTAGGACCCAGGCCTATGAGACCACCCATTACTAATTAAACTTCTTAACAACCACTCTGTCAGGCTAATTGGAGAACATGTGTGCTTCCATCCCTTGATGAAATGACTTACAGTGTGAAGAACACACAAAGCTGGACACCTCGACAGGCTGATTCGTCTTAACTGTAATTACAGCCGCGCCACCCCGCTTCGTCCCTTACGTCTTCATTTATCAGCGTCCAGTCAGGGATCAGGTTATGTAAATGACTTTTTTTTAAAGGAGATCCAGCTCCTTGTGACCTATGCATACTTCAAGGATATTTACCTTAATAAGAGAAAAAAATAATCCACTCTAATACTCTGCATTAATAGTGAAAGAAAAACAAATTTGATTGAATTTGGACAGGGCATTTTTAAAATCAATGAAATATTTTTACCAGCTACTAAATGTCCACTGAGGAATTAAGCCCTCCCTTTTGCCCCTCTAGAGAAGAACTAAATAACTATATCCATCTTCTCTCCTTCAGCTTGATTCCCTCAAAGTCCACTAGAAGGGATTGGTATATACTACACTGGAACCATATGATCTGATTGGTCCTCTATGTCAGGATTATAAAAACATTATTCCAGCTGGATAATGCTGGAATCAAAATCATGGACACTCACAGTTTGTCACGGTCAATTGGAGCAGGCAGCATCATCACTATCATGCTTTAAATTGGAAAAATAAACCATAAAAATCTTCTCTTGCATTTCTGCATATACACTAAAACATAATTACATAGTGCAGTGTAGTATGTAGTAAAACTCCAAATGAGTGGGTAAAACAAACGCTGTTAGCTATATCATGATTAGCTCGGCTCAGAGCTCTGAGCTCACCTGACTTGCCTCTATCATGTTTAAAATATAGTAAAATAAGTATAGTTAAATATATTAAATAAGTATAAACTATAACTAAAAATTATACAGAAGTGGAGTGCTGTGAGAGGCAGTGAATCCAAGTCTATATAGTCTGCTTGTACGCGTTTTCTTTATCTTTGTTTAGCTCAGCCCGTTTATTTCTGCATGGAAAGTGGTGGCGACGACTGTGAGAACTCTAAAAACTGCCGCGCATGCGCTACCACATAAATCGAGTCACCCGTGGAATTCTGGGAGGGCCACTGAGCCCAACCAAAGTGGCTCTGTCAACAGTCCAACCTTTCTATAAACAAGTCAGGTGGGCTTCGCTCGCTTGACAGCAAAAATCGCATTTAATTTGCTTTTCATTTTTGT
>JAQMYF010000006.1:14735407-14798665 GCA_030014195.1 Neosilurus mollespiculum
GCCCTCGCCCAGAGTCGGCTGAGATGGGCGCCAGCCTCCCCGCGACCCTAATTGGGATTAAGCGGTTCAGAAAATGATGACAAGTATTACTTGTTTTAAGGGGGACAAAAGGAGTTTTAGCATTTTGATGTGGGCGTAGAACATTTGGAAAATGGTTCAAAACAAGTGTGTTTGAAGAAGGTAAAATATAAACACAACACATTAAATTTTCAAACAGTAAAACATAAAAGCTGCATTTTATGATCTACCCCAGTTAATCTCATTAAAATGGTCGGATGGCATCTTGACTGGCAATTTTGCTACAAGACGACTCCACAAAAATCTCTTCCCTTTAGTTCTTAGGAAAGCTATTATCCTTGTACTATAAAACAAGCAGAGTGTACGAGGGAACAAAGACGTCCGTTAGATTTTTTTTTTTTAACACTTACTGTTTGTCTGATGCACACAGTACAAAGGTCTGTGATTTATCACCATGTCAACGATTTAGCCATAGACTCTAGGCTGCTCTCAAAATAACAATTGTTAAGCTAAAGGCAAAATACATCTTCCCCTATAGAGCACAATGTGAAATATGCATAGCATGCACTTTCTCTGTATGAGTGTGTACATTGCTTATTTACATTTTTCTTTGCCTGACATCTCCATATCGACATCCTTAATCAAACATTTATACCCCAACACTTCTTGCATTTGTATATTTGTGATTACCTAGCAGTGGTTTTTAAATCAGCGGTTAGCTGTAAGTGATATGCTAGTGTGATGAAGTCTTAATGAGGGCCCATTCTGACTCCCTGAGTACTCACAAACACTAATTCTGGAAGAAGCAGACAGGCTTGCCATGTTCAACCACTCAGAAGGAGGGAAATTAGCACAAATGATATGCCACAGTCTGTCATTAGCAATTACAGATGATTCAACATGACTGTTTCCCTAAAGGTCTTAATTCCTTAGAAAAAAAATGCAGCAGGTATTTAATGTGATATGAAAGCCACTGTGTCACATTAAGCATCTGAGAAAAAATTATCCACACATGTTTGAGAAAAAAAAAACAGGCATTCATAATTAGTGAATTCAGTGACACTGAAGAAGGAATCAAGTAACAGAGACAAAAAAAAATAAATTAGGAATGAGGGATGCAACAATACACCTCAGAGGTACTTGTCACTTTTGGAAGAGATTAAGGCCCAGTAATGTTTGTGTGCGGGGGACTGCTGCTCATTTCAAACATTTAGTGATTAAAGGACACTCATGATTTATGGTAAACATGGCAGATTAAAAGCTCCTCTCATGCCCTCCGTAGGGAGCACATTCCGGTTTTGCTCGGTGAGGGTTGCAGAGCACTTGCAGCTGGAGAATTCCTTATTGTCCTGATTTACTTACTGACGCAGGTGCTGGGCTGCTCAGACTGTGCGGGGCTATTTAAAAATGTGCCGTCGCATTTGTTTCACTTTGTTCTGCTCTTAAAATTCACTTAGACATTATTTTAAGTGTGTTATTGTCATCCAGCTCAAGCCAGTTCGGGACAGTAAGCAGATTTAATTGCAGAACGTTAGGTCAGGACATGTGCAGATGTAAAATCGGATTCTGCGGCCAAAAAGTGCTTTTGCAAAAACACAGAAACTTACTGCCTGATAGCCTGACGGCCTAAATATTATATAGTGGTAAGGGTTCCTGGTTAAATAAGGTTCAAGCTTAAGCACTTAAAAGGACCACCATCAGGGGGGGATTAAAGGGTACAGATGACCCCAGCTCAAGGCCCAGGGGGGGAGGGTGCAAAGGTCTATGCTTGACCCTTAATAGGATCTACACCTCATGGGTCTGGATGAAAGGCCCAATTTGGAAGATTTTGTCCTTCTGTCCATAATTCATAATGGACTGCCACTTAAGCATATATATCTTGCTGTGTTTGCTGGGACAGTCTTATAACTGCATTCTAAAAATGCATTGAAATTTCAATTCTAATTTTACTTAAAGAATGAGGTGAATCACCAAATAATTAGCTGAGCAAATCTGAAACAGACAATCAGGCTCCTTAATAAGGTATTTAACACTAAACTATTTTATTATATAGTTAAATCATTTGCCAAATTAGCTAGGACTCTATTTGTGTCAATAAAACAATCAGCCA
This sequence comes from Neosilurus mollespiculum, assembly GCA_030014195.1. Lineage (NCBI taxonomy): Eukaryota > Metazoa > Chordata > Actinopteri > Siluriformes > Plotosidae > Neosilurus > Neosilurus mollespiculum. The sequence continues at coordinate 14,737,536 of JAQMYF010000006.1, forward strand.
GGTTTGCTAGCACATAATTTAATGAGAGATAATTAGCTTGCTCACAGATTTCTAGCTTTAATCACACAGATTTGTAGTTTAAAAAAACAGCTTACTATTTTTAGTAATTAATAAATAAAGTAATTAATTAAACTAGTTATCATTAGGCAAGCTATTTTATTACACATTTTAACCAGTAGAAACCAGCAGCCGCATTTGCCTAGGACTACGTTTGTGTAATTAAAAATAGCGGCAATGCCTACAAGCAGAAAAAAAATAGTTTAGCTATCATTAGCTAGCTTCTTAGCAAACTGCTATTTACCAAGTTCACCAGCAAGCTCAACAGGTAAGTTAAGAAACCTATTATGATGATATGAAATGCTCCATTTTGTGATTGGTTGATCTTATTTAATGAGACTAAATCAGAACTTGCAAGTGTCCACATTCTTTATCCTTTGCTTTCCGCTTTGTGTACTTTGTCTTATGAGCTCATTTTCTCCTTCCCTTCTTCCTTTTTCCTCCTTCCCATCCTCTCCCACCCTCCCTCTCTTCCTCTGACACTCTCGCTCGGCTGCTGTCCTCAGCATCTCCGTGGGGCGGTGACTAATTGCCCCCGTAAATCATTGCACGGGCCGCGCGCTCCTCCGTTTATTTTTTCTGACAGTAATTTACTGCTTGCTCTTTTACACACTTGTCATTGCGTGTTTTTCCTCACATTAGAGGCCGGCAGAAAAAGAAGTGTAATTAACGCGATGCTGCACAAGCCGGCCACTGCTCTTTCATCATGGTGTGATAATTGTGCTCTGTGTCTGTCATTGTAACCTCTCACGCCATTTCCTCCATGACTCTACCTGCTCGATTTGTCTCAATGGCAGAAAAGACATTGCTCCCAATGCCACTCACCACATTGCCCAGTCCCCTATTTGTCCAAAGCCTGGGTTATTTATATCCTCTCCATTACTTGTCAAAAATATTACCTTGATGCACAGTACAGGATAAAAGACACAGCATAAAATACACACCTGGACCGCTTTTGGCAGTAATGAAGGATTTGATTTCTGAACTAAAACAAATTCTCAGCTGACGTCTGTTAAATATTACACATTGGAAAATGCTGTCCAGTACATACATGCCTTCAGATGGTGCTGAGAAACAAAATGCATTTCAAGCCAAAGTATATATTCAGCATGTAACTTGTGTTCTATTTTTACTCGACAGTGATGCACAGCTTGCCTTATTATCTCGTGTCGTTCCACACTCCTGATGTATCCATCACTACTAACCTGCACCATGAGAGGTTAAGTCATCAATAACTTTTTTTGGGGAGAGGAATCAGGCCTTGGGATTTGCACACAGATCCTCTGGTGTCGACCCCTGGGGTCTCTGCCAGTTCCAGTGGATTGTGATAATATCTTTATTGAGACTGTCATAGACAAAGGCTAATGGGATGTGTGGTCAAGATTTCGGGATCCATCACGGCCAGGCTGAAGCATTAGCATGGACCTCATGCATCAGCTGCCAGAGCTGTCATCTCAACACCGGGCCTCTCCTCCCCCCAACCTGCTTCATTACAGACTCTATCCTTCTCTCTTCTCCTGTCTTATGCTTTCCTTTTCTCTACTCTCTTTTGCTTTCCTCTCCTTTTCTGTTCTTTCTTTTCTTCCCATTTCTTCTCCTGTCCTCTCCTCCTTCTTTCCTTTCCTTTTCTTATTTCCTTTTTTTCCGCCCCTTTCACCATGTGGATGCTGACAAAAAAGTCACGTCATGCCCCTCTGTGTCATTCCCCACAACCAGAATCTGCTAAATTAGGAGCCTCTGTCACCTTACTTCTCCCTCCTCCATCTTCCATCCTCCGTTTCTCAAAATGAGGTGCACAGGAGCTTTGGGAGGAAAGGGTTGGCTGACTGGCCCTCCTTCCTCTTGTCCTTTAAACTCACTCTCCCCTCCTCCCGCTTCCTACCTCACAAGGGAACCTGCTTTAAAATGTGCACTGGGATTTCAATAAGTGTTTAAAGCTATTAAGGATAATTAAGGAGGCTTTTGGCCTTTGCTGTAATGGAGAAGGTCTCAGTGTTGATTACTGTAGGCCCTCGCTGTGCATTCAGGGCGTATGTGTGTCAGTGGCATTTATGAACATTGACCTCCACCACAAACCACATGAATAAGGCCACAAAGTAACTGCTGGGAGCCTGTATGCTCCTGCCCCACATGTTTCCTCGCCAGTTTCAGAGCTCAAATCCGAATCCCGCTCGAAGAAGACCAGAGTAAAAATGAAGAGTAGTAAGCAGCACTGCAGCTGAGGACCCCAGGCCCGGTCGTCTCCCCTCTTCCCCTCATTAGCAAATCAAAGCTGCCCCTGGAAAGCCTCACACTTCTCACCTGGTTTTGTCCTTTCGCTCTAATCACAACGCCTTGACTGACAGTTTTCTGTATAATTGGCCCATGATCTAGCAAGGCTCTAATAACCAGGAAATCCCCTCTGAGATATGACCAGACTCCAGTGACCTGTCTTAACACCCTGCTACGCAGCAACTAGAACACACACACAGACACACACACACACTTCATATATTTGATTCAAACCCTGGCTAAAGTGCACACATGCTTAGAAATATTCAAAAACACATATGCATGGCATCTCTGTTTCCCTCAAACCCCCACCCACACACACCCACACACACTCTCTCTCTAGCCAGTGCCACAGGCAGCCAACCCTGCGCCATCTGTGCAGGCCAGCATGTGCTTGTGCATGGCACAACATTAAGATCTGATCTTAATGTTCAATAGTGGTGGGAATATTGGACAATATTGGCTTTGCCAAAGGAGTCAGTCATTCTAATTACTGTTCATTTGCCAGAGTATCAAAGCCTAATTACTGCTCATTTCAACACGCACCAGGCCAGGACATGAGCCCCGAGAGATCAACCGGTGATCCTGTCTCATACTTTCTCTCTTGGATTTGCGTGCTTAGTTGCCTCCTGCCAGGAAGCAAACACACACTACAAACAAACACAATGTTCAGTTTGAGAGACAGCATAGATGAGGAACGATGTGTGTGTGTGTGTGTGTGAGAAAGAGAAAGAGAGAGAGAGAGAGAGAGAGAGAGAGAGAGAGAGAGAGAGAGAGAGAAAAGGGCGGGTCTCTATAAAACCAAGTTTATTGTTTCTTTGACTCTCTTTGCTTTCTATTTTATATGACTGAGTAAAGGGGCAACAATGAAGCCACACACATCTCCTTCCTTCTTTTATCAGATGAAAAGCATCCTGTTGTCATTTCTCTCCCTCTATCCTCTCACCTTAACCTGACAGAAACAGCAGCGATCACTCACTGCCACCCGTTTGACAGTTTCTGTCACCAATTAGCAGCTAAATCAACATTGCCCAAAACAACACCCAAAACGAAGCCATTTATATGTCTATTATTGAAGGCACGCTGCACATGCTGGATGGCTGCATGTTTTCCTCTCATCTCTGTCGTTCTTGGTGTGTCTACTTCCCTCCTCTGTTCTCCTTTAATGCATGCTTCTCCTCCAGCCAACCAACTGGTCTGGATGGCCCAAATGGGATCGGTGCTTTCAGGGGTTGGTCCGATTATTTTTCCACCCCATGCTCCACCGAAATTTACAAGGCGTCGACAAGCTTTTAATGAGGCAAGCTGAGTTCACTGGGCCTTGCTCCCTAAACCCTCCCCACGCCACCACCCTTCAGTAGGCTGGACCATGTGCTGTTTTATCATTCAATTTGTCTGAGAACACCAAGCAGTCATTATGCTGCCATTACTCTGCAGAATTATAGTAATTTGTGTGTGTGTGTGTGTGTGTGTGTGTGTGTGTGTGTGTGTCTACATTTTGTCCTAGCGGGATGCATAAGTAGTTTCAAAAATCTGCATGTAGACAGTGTAGCTTGTCTAAATCAGGATATTTATTTTCCATGCATTGTTTATTACAGTCATGTTTGATTACACTCAATAACAGTGCACAGGTTCACCCAGTCCACTGACACCCATGTTATGGAGAAATAAGACACCAGGAAGTCAACAGAAAATATGCATGAAAACCTTTACCATTAAACAAAATGTATATACCCATAAATTAGCCATAACATTAAAACCGCTGTCCTACTTGATCCACTTGTTTCACTCAAACAGCTCTAACCCATCAAGGCATGGACTACACAAGACTTCAGAAGGTGTTTTGTGGTATCTGGTAAAAAAGCAGCTCACAGGCTTTAAATCAAGTTGCAAGGAGTGTCCTCCATGGTTTGGACTTGTTTGTCCAGTGCATCCTACAGATGGAGAATTTGCAGGCAAACTTATTTCAAATGATTCCTTAAATTCCTCACAGTTTTTCAGTATGTTACCGTGCATTCTCCGGCTGAAAGAGGCTACTGCCAATAGGGAACACCTGTCATAATGGTTGTACTTGGTCTGCAACAATGTTTAGATAGTATGTGTTGAAGTAGCATCCAACTGAATTTTAGGACCCAAGGATTCCCAGCAGAACATTACCCAGAACATCACACTGCTTTTTATTCATATAGTCCATCCTGTTGCCATCTATTCTCCATGTAAGCAATGCACATGCACCCAGCTATCTATATACTGTAAAGGAAAATGGGATTCTTCCACTGCTCCATGGTCCAGATTTGCTGCTCATGTACCCTTTCAGTGGTGGGCATGGGTCAAGCATGACTTTTCAGCAGCTATGCTGCCTCATATGTAGCAATCTGCAATATAATGTGTTCTGACTGCTTTCTATCATATCCAGAAGTAACTTTTTCAGGAAATTGTGCTCTTTTCTATACAGGATCGCCACATGCCTGTGAATGCTGGTTCACTGTTGATCCTTGTATCACTTTTGGTAGGTACAAACCAACAATACTGGGATTAGCTCACAAAACCTGCGGCTATGGAGATGCTCTTAACCAGTTGTCTAGCCATAATCATTTCACTCAGATCCTTATTACTTGCCCATTTTTCCTATTTTTAACACACCATTTTCAAGAATAGACTCCTCACTTGCTGTATAATACATCACACTCAATGAAAGATGCAACTGTAATGAGATAATCAGTATTATTAACTGTACTTCTAAGTGGTTTAAAAGTTATGGCTGATTGGTGTATATAGGTAGCTTCCCATCCAGTGTGTGCCCCCACTTCAAACCCCTAAAATATTCAGTGATCCTTTTATTTCTAATTAGCAAAGCACTTAGCCTTCTTAGGAACACTGGGTTTGAGGTAGGCGTACCCTCTGTATGGGATACCAAACTATCTCAGTTTAACTCAGTTAAATTCTTTCAGTTTTGTAATCTCTTTTTCTTGTTGTGAAGCTGATCAAAGTGGAAGCACAGCAGTAAACAATCCTTTCCTTTCTTCCCGCCATTGCAGAGCCAAAGCTTCTAGTTCAAATCCTTCCAGAATCTTAGCTTGTGCCGTGAGTCTGCATGTTACATTAGAGTCTCTCTGCTCCCTGTTTGTGGACATTTCAATGATGCATACATGGACATGGTTAAAGCGAATTAGTAGTCTTTCTCATAGTTTTCTCTTAGTGTTGATTTGCTCTAATTGAACTTGTTTGGCACCCACAATAAATCAAAACTGATCTGGTGGGGTAACGTAGGTGACTTTTGAGTTGGCTACCAGACAAATCACTGAATATGTGTTCTTTAAAGACTGGTAATGTAGTGGTCTTTAAGGCAGATAAGATCACACACCCACTCCTTGAATTGCCACCTTATCGTGCTGGAGGGGCTTGCATGTCCTAATGATCCTGGGAGTTATGTTGTCGGGGACATTATGCCCCTGGTAGGATCACCCTCGGCAAACAGGTGATAGGTGAGGCTAAGCACAGGTAGGACTAGACTAAGCATTTTAAGGACACAGTTTCCCTTGCCCGGATGTCTGTTACGGGGGCCCCCCCCCTGGAGTCAGGTCTGGAGGAGGGCCTTGAAGGCAAGTGCCTGGTGGTCGCCCTTCTGCCCATTGAGCTCGGCCGGGCCCAGCCCAAAAAGGAGACATGGGTTTCGCCCTCCCATGGACCCACCACCTGAGGGAGGAGCAATAAAGACATAATTGGGCTTACCTCAACACATAGTTTGGGCTCTGGAACCACCCATATCGAGAGGGGCTGGACCTTGTTTCATTCTGTAGTTGCTCATGGGGAGAGGCGGTAAGCCGGTGTGGGCATCTTTGATGCCCCCCATCTCGGTGCCCACATGTTGGGGTTCTCCCCGGTTGACAAAAGGGTAGCCTCCCTCTGCCTCCAGGTAGGGGCATAGGTCCTGACTGTTGTTTGTGCTTATGCACCAAATAACAGTTCAGAATACCCACCCTTTTTGGAGTTCCTAGGGAGGGTGCTAGAAGGCACTCCCCCTGGGGACTCTTTTATCGTCCTGGGAGACTTCAGTGTACATGTGGGCAATGACAGTATGACCTGGAAGGGTGTGATTGGTAGGTATGACCTCTCCAACATGAACCTGAATGGTGTTTCGTTGTTGGACTTCTGTGCTCGTCACGGTTTTGTCCATCATGAACACCATGTTCAAACATAAGGGTGTCCATAAGTGAACTTGGCACCAGGACACCCTAGGCCGCAGTTCAATGATCAACTTTGTTGTCGTGTCATCTGACTTGCGGCCGCATGTTCTGGACACTCGGGTGAAGAAAGGAGCTGAGCTGTCAACCGATCACCACCTGGTGGTGAGCTGGCTTCAATGGCAGGGGAGAATGCCCTGCAGACCTGGGAGACCCAAGCATGTAGTTAGGGTCTCCTGGGAACATTTGGCAAAGTCTCCTGTCAGAAGGGCCTTCAGCTCCTACCTCCGGCAGAGGTACAATCACATCCCAATGGAGGCCGGGGACATAGAGTCCGAATAGGCCATGTTATGTGTCTCCATTATTGAGGTGGCAGCTGTGGCCGTAAGGTCATTGGTGCCTGTAGTGGGGGCAACCCCCGAACCAGGTGGTGGACATCTGCAGTGAAGAGGGCGGTCAAGCTGAAGAAGGAGGCATATCAGGTCCTTTTGGCCTGTGGGACTCCTGGGCAGTAGACGGGTACCAACAGGCCAAACGTGCTGCAGCCCGGGCTGTTGCCAATGCAAAATCTCGGGTGTAGGAGGAGTTCAATGAGGGCCTGGAAAAAGAGCCTCAGGAGGGGGAAGCATTACTCCACAAACACTGTTTACAGTGGTGGTGGGGAGCTGCTCACCTTGACTGGGAATGTTGTCAGGAGGTGGAAGGAATACTTTTGCCCTCCTCAATCCTCAGGACCTCCTCAATCCCACCAACATGCCATCTGGGGAAGAGGAAGAGCCTGGGTTCAGAGGGGGGGGGTGTCTGCCCATCACTGGGGCAGAGGTTACCGAGGTAGTTAAAAAGTTCTGTGGTGGCTGGGCTCTGCGGGTGGGCGAGATCTGCCCTGAATACCTCAAGGCTCTGGATGTTGTAGGACTGTCTTGGTTGACATGTCTCTACAACATTGCGTGGTCATCGGAGGCAGTACCTCTGGATTGGCAAACAGGGGTGGAAGTTGCCCTTTTTAAAAAGGGGACCGGAGAGTGTGTTCCAATTATCGTGGAATCACACTCCTCAGCCTACCCGGGAAACTCTATTCAGGAGTACTGGTAAGGAGGATCCGGCCGATGGTTGAACCTCAGATTTTAGGAGGAACAGTGTGGTTTTCGTCCTGGTTGCAGCATTCTTGACCAGCTCTACACAATCTACAGGATCCTGGAGGGGGCATGGGGGTTTTCCCAGCCTGTCCACATGTGTTTTGTGGACTTGTAGAAGGTGTTCGACTGTGTCCCTCGGGCTATCTTGTAGGGTGTGCTCCGGGAATACGGTATACCGAACCCGTTGCTACGGGCCATTCGGACTTTGTATTGCCAGAGCCAGAGCGTGGTCAGCATTGGTAATAACATGTCAAATTCGTTTCCAGTGGGGGTTGGCCTCCGCCAAGGCTGACCTTTGTCTACGGTTCTGTTCATAATTTTTATGGATAAAATTTCTAGTCGCAGCCAAGGCATTGAGGGGTTCTGGTTTGGTGGCATGAGGATCTCGTCTATGCTTTTTGCAGATAACATTGTCAATGGTTTCATCAAATCGGGACCTCCAGCTCTCCCTGGAGCAATTCGCAGCCAAGTGTGAAGCAACCAGGATAAGAATCAGCACCTCCGAGGCCATGGTTCTCAGCTGGAAAAGGGTGGAATACACCCTCTGGGTCAGAAATGATGTCCTTCCCCTAGTAGAGGAGATCAAGTATCTCAGGGTCTTGTTCACAAGTGAAGGACGGATGGAAGGTGAGCCTCTGCTGTAAAGTGGAGCTTGTCCTAGTCTGTTGTGGTGAAGAGGGAGCTGAGCCAAAAGGCTAAGCTCTTGATTAACCAATCAATTTACATTTCTACCTATGGTCATGAGCTTTGGGTAGTGAATGAAAGAACAAGGTCACAAATACAAGTGGCTGAAATGAGCTTCTTTTGCAGGGTGGCAGGGCTCTCCCTTAAAGATAGGGTGAGAAGTTCTGTCATCTGGGGGGAGCTCAGAGTAGAACTGCTGCTCATCTGCATTGATAGGAGCCAGTTGAGATGGCTCAGGCATCTGATTAGAATGCCTCCCGAATGCCTCCCTAGTGTGATGTTTCGGGCATGCCCAACAGGAGACCCTGAGGTCGACCCAGAAGACGCTGGCGGGACTGTGTCTCTCAGCTGGTCTGGGAATGCCTTGGCGTCCCCCTGGAAGAGCTGGAGGAAGTGGCTGGGGAGAGGGACGTCTGGACCTCACTGCTTAGGCTGCTGCCCCCGCGACCCAACCCCGGAACAAGAAGTTGAATGAATGAATGGATGATGAATAGATCACACATATAAAAAGCACACATCAGTCATCCAGCACAAATTAGATATCTTTATCATTAATGGCATCTAGCAAGATACAGTTGCATCACTCTTAATTGATGTAAAGTTGTTCTGTACCTTTCAGGCTAAAAGCCAAACAAATATGGGTAAGGCTCATGGAACCTACTCCAGGGTATGAAAGTATCATTTACATTATTGTTAGGAAGTGTTCCTTGATCTCCCTGGTGCTCCTATGGATCTGGTGCTACATCCATTATGAGACATATAATTCATCTCAAAACCATAACCTTTGATATAAAGTAACTTAAATTTGATTTGCAGGCACTTAAAAATTTTGAAACAGTTTTTTCAGACAAACATCTGAGGTCTGGCACATGAACAATATGAGGTTCAGGCAGCTTTTATTTATACCAGTTTTACATTAGGAATGTTATCTTAGTGAAATGCAGGTTTAAACATGCTGAACTTTTCATTTATTACTGATAGGGCTGCTTTAAACAAAATCACTTCTGACATGCCTTTATTCAAGGACACACCACAGAAAAACTATTGGTAATTGATGACAGTTTTTGGACATGGATCCTCAGCACTCCTACTTTCTGCATGAAAAAAAGTATTGAATTCCAGTTAGCAAAACTTTATTTTTCAAATTTGGACACTGGTTAGGGTGTTTTTTATGGGCCATATCCATATACTAAATACTATAAAGTACTAAATTGTAACAGTATGGAGGTTTTACATATTATATAGGAGCAGACAGGGGACACAAATATCGTAGTAGTTAGCACATCTGCCTCACAGAAAGAAGGTCCTGGGTTTGAGTCCCAGGCTGGGACATTTCTGTGTGGAGTTTGGTCACGAATTAGGTTAATTGGCTGTTAAAAATAATAAAAAAATAAAAAAAAATAAAATAAAAAAAAAATGTTAATTGGCTGTTCCAAATTGCCTCTAGGTGTGGATGTCAGTGTGAATGGTTGTGTGTGCTCTGCCAAACTGTTCAGGGTGTAGCTCAGCCTCCCCGTGACCCTAGTAGGATCAAGCGGTGGGCAAATGATTGAGTGAGGAATTAAGATTTTGGTGGTAGCTGAACAGATATGCAGCCTACTCTTGATGAAAATCAGCAATGGTTCTTTTACATGCCTCTCACCATAGACAGTGAGAGACATGGCAGGCCTTTGATTACCCAGTTAGCTGCACTGGGGGGACAGCAGTGACATCCCACTGATAGTGGGGCTCGAACCCCCAACCGTGGGATCAGTAATCCAGCACCCTACCACCAGGCCACCACATTCACATATTCTAATTTTAATTTTATTTTCATTTAATTTTATTCATTACTCTGTATGTTTTAAAAACATTTTACTCTATTAGATCTGTGTTTAAAAAAAGAACAGAATACATGGGGCTTTTTGGGGGGATTTCTGTTCCAAATGTATGTTTTTACCTGAGATGGTTGAAAGCCCTCTACAGAAACTATTGTTAAGAACAAACATTCATTCACACTCACATGCAGATCCATGCCTTTGGGTTGTGGGTGAAAACCGGAGCACCCAGATTATACCCACACAAGCTTGAGGTGAAAGTGTAAACTCCCCAATGTAATGCCCTCTTTCTGTGAGGCAGACGTGCTAACCACTGCACCACTAAGTCCCCACAGAGTAAACAGGTAAACAATAAAAACACTACATTAAATCTATATTGGGCAAACCTAAGGGACAAAGATGGAAAGGCTTTATTATTAAAGTATATAATTGTAATGATTACATCATTGATCACTGACAACAAAAAGGTAAATGACAAATGCATGTATATGATATATTCCCATGACAAAAGCATCCTCATGACACAGTATATCAGAGATGTGTGTGTGTGTGTGTGTGTGTGTGTGTGTGTGTGTGTGTGTGTGTGTGTTAGAATATCATGTAGCACAGTGGCATGGTCCTGTTTGAGCCAAGTGGAGCCCCGGTGCTAAGCTCTTGGCCTAAAGTGCTCCTCATTTAGAACGATCGACAAAATCAATAAGGTGAAGGATGTTTCTGCTCTCGTTCGGCTTCGTAGCAATCTCCCCAGATTCCCCACTCAACAGCAGCCTCAGCAGCTGGGCTCCATCAGGCTACAGTATAAGTACACACACACACACACACACACACACACACACACAAACACACATCTGAGTGCCTTATTCAGTTGACCTAGAATCAACCAGACAGTACGCATACCTAAACCAATTTAGGGGTTATGTAAACTATGTAATGCTCAAGCAAGTATTCAAATTTAAACAATATGAGCAGTCTGCTCCCAACAACAGGAACAGAATGATACAGCAACTAAAAACCGGCTGAACACTTTGCTGACTCGCAGCAGCTGCTGCTGCTCCAGCATTTTAGCACAAACAGATTGAATGTCTTGACCCAGGCAAAGAAACACTACATCAATGTGCACCTCTACCTTTTTATATATACATATCCTTTCTACTAATAATCTTGGTAGTGAATTAGTCAGCTTACTTTTTACATTTAATTTCTATATTTCATGGTGACACACCATTTCTTTTCTCTATATTGCATCAAAATAGTATGAAAGTGATACAGAAACTCAGAATTGTACATCCCTGATTTAATTATTCTAAACATAAAAACGTGTGTATGTAATGCAAACGTGTATTATCTACACTCTCTTGCACGCACGCACACACACACACACACACACACACACACACACACACATATACACACACACACACACACACACACACACACACACACACCAGCAAGGACTTCTACTTAACTCAGTAGTGCTAATAATTAAAATGCTAATATTAGTGAATGCAGCATATTAATGTATGCAAAAAAAAAAAAATTATTATAAATGTGTTGCTTTCAATTCTGAATAAATGACTTGGGCCAAGGTGACATAATTTGCTACGTACAAAACAGAATGATAAGGGGCCATCAGGAGCTGAATTGATTACATCGAAGGGAATTCAGAGTGATAGTGCTGACTGACTAAGCATTACTCTGCAGGCTGACACACTTTCCTCACACTTTGCCTCCTCTTAAAATAAAAGGCTTGGGAAAAGCTGTGCTCAAGGACGTAACCTTGTGCCTCTGCATCAAGGTTCCCTACTGTAAACTCTGTATGTATGACAAAATGCATTTAAAGTATAAAGTGACAGTTAAATCCACCTTCTACTCTCACTGCTGCATGATTTTTGTTCATTGCTTTTATAAAAAATATTCACCTTGCATAAGTAGGATCTTTCTCCTCTGCTGATCTCGATCTCTCTCTCTCTCTTTTTCTTTCTCTCTCTCATTCTGTCCTCTAGCACCCATCCATACACATTGACCTAAAAAACAATAAATGGTTCTTAGTCTCACTCCAAAGCATAAAGTATTTAAAAATCGAACCCTAGGGGCTGCTTTGTCCATGGCTGGAGGCGTTATTACAGGCGGCCTGTCACGCAGCGTCCCCTCAGGTCATTACTGGGCTGAGCGGCACATCCTTGGCAGCCTCACAGAGGCAGAGAGCTCCATTATGTGGGACGGGGAGCGAGGGAAAAGAGGAGAGGCCTGGATGGCGATCTGAGGAATGAGAGATGGGGCCAGTGGTAGCCAGAAAAGTAGAAGGGGGTAGGGAGGCGGTAAAATTTGGGGAGCAGCCCATTCGAAGGCGGCTTTTCGGACAGTGCTGGCAAAAGGAAGCTTAACCCGATCAAGGACATAATTGCGTGTTGTTGTTGTTTTTCTCCATTTGATGCATATATTCTCTTTACTTAAATGAAAGCACCCATTTCTACTGAATCTGGGCAGAGCTACAGTCCTACCAGATGAGCAAACACAGCAAGGTGCAGAGAAAAAGGCAGGCTTTTTGTTTCAGTGAGTGGCTAAGAGCACAAAGCTGTGGATTTCGGCTTTGATATTTCCCATATCCTCCTTCTTGTCTATGACTCTATGGCATGCCAAGCTCCCACACCAAAACCCACTTTCAGGGCAAACATGATTTGATGTGGTGCTCAAAAGCAGTAGTGCCGTGAGGTGCCTAAATTCAGTTTGTGAGTGTTGACACATGCACTGGGTTTCAGCTGGAAAGCAGTAACCCTGGTACACATTCTTGTTTTTGGGCAACATTTATGCACTGCTAAGATAAAGACTGTGCCAGTCATAAGGCAGTTACCAATAAAGTTTCTTATTTAGGACAAATTTGTGTTCCAGTTAAGTCTTGACACACATGCAGGGTTAAACTATTGCTCCATTTCATACCACCTGACCGCCACGGGTGGTGAGAATCACCTCGATAACGTGTATAGCACACATGTCAAAGACCTTTCAACAAAGTCACATAGTGATGCATGAAGCAATATTTTGTCATACAGCTATCTTTTCTTCTTATCATAGCCTGCACCAATGGTCACCAACCCTGTTTCTGGAGATATACCTCCCCAACCATGTCCACCTAACAAGCTAATCATAGACTTCAGAAGTTCTTGATCAGCTAAAAGAGGTGTGTTAGATTTTGGTTGGAGATAAAACCTGCAGGAATGGAGATCTCCTGGAACAAGTTTGGGGACCAGACAATATACACTATAGAGCTATATGCTTTGCCGCTTGGAAGTATGGACAAAGCCACCGCTAATCCATCTTCCAATGTTCGGGATCTTTTGATCATCTTTTTCATCATTGATATCATAGAGTATAGGATCATGTCACCTTTACTTCATTAGCACTAGCCTGTTTTAGCAGTCACTTTCTCTATATTTTTTAGCTTCTTTATTTTTCTACCTTCTTCCAGTGACTTACCAACTGGAGTGCAAGATTCAGCTTTGGCCTCTGTAGTGTCTGGAGAACTGTACTAGCTCCCAGATGCCTCTGACAGGCTTTTAACTAGCTGGCAGCCACTCTAAAGATGCCAGCAACTTGCATAGGATTGGCTGTTGCTATGCAATTCACAGCACAGCTGTGTCACCCAATGCCAGCTGCAAAAGAAATTATTATCTCTCAGTGAAAAGAATGTATTGGTAGCCTTAAACAGGTACTTGGTAGGCCTCGGCTCACCCAGGCCTGATATCCATGTTGTGTGTTATGGCTAGTATTGCTAGCTAGTATGAGATCATGAGTAGGTTGGTGTGTGTGTTACCTGCCATTGATGCATGCGTTAAGTAACTGGTGGGCTTAAACTATGAATACCTATGCCAAATGAGCTTAATTCAGACACACTGATAATCCTATGGTTAGAATTAACCATGCCATTGCATGCAGAAAACACAGGGAATAAATTAAGCACTGTAGGATATCTTTGTTTTGCAGTTATGCTAACTAGCTAACAATAGTTTCACAGTTTGCTAGTTAGCATTTCAGCTTTTTTTTTTTTTTTTTTTTTAATTCATTCAATTTTATTACCATTACAGTGGATTTTGGGGAAGGTAATTCACAATGGCAGAAGGAGATATGCACTTGTATGAGAAACATGAGCATCTGCCATCATGTCTACTGGCAGTAAGTGCGATGCATATTGATGTCCCATGTATATTTTTATCAACATGGAAATTTACGGTAACATCCAGTAAGCCATGGATGCTTAATGTTTGCCTCCACAGTTCCAATGGTTGAATTAATCCGGTGATTGTCCCACCGTAATTTTCAACACGATCAAACCTTTTGTGAATGGCGGTCATGCCGCTCTTGTGTATTCCAATGGAAGTAGAACACTTGGAGGATAATGCTGGTTGACACCTGGAAGCAAAATAAAACAAAAACAAAAAAAAAACACCCACCGTCATCTACCATGAAGTGATTAGAGCTAGGTGAGACGAAGGGTTAATAAGACTAATACCTCCAAAGAAAGAGCTTTACAGTTAGGCATAGCATCTCATAGAGAAAAGAGAAATAAACAAATAAATAAAAAAGTTCTGTATGTATTACTTTACTGAAACTAAAACTGTGGCACATTTGTTCAACTATTGCATGCAATATGTTCTGCAGTACATAGACAGAGGGATTTCATACAGTGATTTCATCATTGTATACATGTATATGAAAAGGATTGCAGTAAAATGTTACTTGACATGTCTTGAAGTGTTCTGTCCTTTAAGGTGTTTTCATTGTCTTACATCACCAGCCATCATATCAATTGAAATTGAAGCTGAGCATCATATCATGGAAAAAATGCAGTTGTAATTGTGTGTGATGAGAGCGAAGCATCTTATCTTTTATAGTAGTGTAGTTTGATGATCATTGTAAACAACTACTACTGCATCACTTTTACCTCCTGCTCCCAAAATTAGTGTAACATTTTCATTTGGATCAATCACACAGCTTTGACTGGTCACAGTTTGGAGGAAGATGCAGGAAGTAGTAGACATCCTACATGATTAAAGCTAAAAGAAAAGACATGAGGAATTTCTATCTTTTCCTTTACCATGTCAGTTTGGTATCATTTTGAATGGAAAGATTGAAACTATGTATTTGACATAGTGGTGAGGTCTATCTGAACTGAAAGAGAGAACATGGCTTTCACACCAGAAAGCCCAGTCATGTCTGGTGTATGTAGGCCTGTCAGTCAAACATGACAGCTGTTTGCAGTCTGACTGAGAGAGATGAAAAGAGTAGGCCTCAGATCCCAACAAAAAGAGAGAGAATAATTCCAGTACTATACAATATCTCTCTCTCTCTCTCTCTCTCTCTCTCTCACACACACACACACACACACACACACACACACACACACACAAAGTTATGTCCTATACTCAAATGATCCCACTTGTATACAGCAGCCACCACAGTAATTATGTCATGAATTATTATTTAATGTTAAGTCTTTTTACGAACCAAAATTAATTAATTAGTTTATTCATTCATTAATTTCCCGAGCCACTTAATCCTAGGGGCATGGGAAGGTTGAAGCCTGTCATAGCCATTTTAGCCAAAAAGCAAAGACAGGGTACACCCTGAATAGTTTGCCAGTCCATCACAGCAACACACACACACGCACACACACAGACACACACACACACGCACATACAACCATTCACCATACACCTAGGGACGATTTGGATTGGGACAGCCACTTAGCCTAATGTGCATGTCTCCGGACTGTGGGAGGAAACCACAACACCCAGATGAAACCCACGTAAGCATGGGGAGGACATGCAAACTCCACACAGACACCCTCACTGAGCCTGAGACTCAAAACCATTACTCAGTACTAGTTTCATAGTACTAGTTTATTCTACACATCATCCATATGGAGTATGAATTAGACAAAGAGAGTATATAGAAAAATCAAAGAAGAAAACAACTGGTAATTGAAGCAAGTACATTTACTAGACATCCATCATTACTCTGGTGTTTGACCAGCCAAATATGAACCTGATCAGTGTTAACCATTAGAAATCAGACCAATAACAACCAGCATGTATTTTTTCAAGGACATATTAACTATGAGTTACATATTTCAAAGGTTGTTTAAAGATATAAGAATCTTCATTTTATATTTGGTTGAGCATCACTATGGAGAGTGAGTCAGCTATGATATCTAAGGGAATAGCATTCACAACTCCAATTTTAAAAAAAATTCTCAGCACAAGGGGCAAGCCTGAAAATCAATATTGGGTGTCCATGAGCTTTGGGCCTCAGGCAGCCCTGCATTAAATACAGGCATGATTCTGTCATGGAAATCATTGCACGGGTTTAGGAACACCTCCAAAAATCACTGTTTGTGTGCACAGTTTGCAGAGAACTGTCATTTAGCATCTTTTCTGTGTTCTATTTGAAATACTTTAGTTAATAAAGTACTTTATAAAATACTGGTTTATGAGATTTACAAATCATTAAACCAGCATCCCAACTTTTTTGGAATTTAGCTAGTAAAATTACAATATATGACTTCAGCATTTGCTAGGTAAATAGATGTTGGACAAGTGGGTTTAGCTTCGAACACAACAGATACTGTTAAGTGTGTTGCAAGTAATTTTTAATGGCACTGATTAGTTTCACTGTATTTATGTTACCCTCTCTTTAGTCCTTCAATTTACCATCTGTATATATGGGAATAAATGTAGTAACTCCTAAACCACAAATACTGACCCAGCTCCACCGTAACTTGAATTAAGCTCAAGTTTTATTTAGAAGTAACATATAATCCTGCTGCTCATTAACTTCTTCATTCATTCATTTTCTGAACCACTTAATCCTAATTAGGGTCGCAGGTAGGCTGACACCCATCTCAGCCGAAACTGGGCAAGGGCAGAGGGGCTCCCTGGACAGCTCGCCAGGCTATCACAGGGCAGAAACATGCTAACAGCAATGCAGCCTACTCTTTACGAAAGTCAGCAATGGTTCTTTTACATGCCTCTCACCACAGACAGTGAGAGCCATGGCTGGCCTTTGATAACCCAGTTAGCTGCACTGGGGGGACAGCAGTGACAACCCAGTGATAGTGGGGCTTGAACCCCAGACCTTGGGATCAGTAATCCAAGACCCTACCACCTCATTAACTTCTAAAAAGTTAATTAAGTCCTAAAACTAATATATGGGAAAGACTAAGGTCTAGTTGTTTAACAAGCATCTTGTTGTTGTAGCTGTCAGGATTTTTATTGCATTGATATACTGTATATATGCCAGACTGTTATGTTTATGGTCCTATATCATCTTGATTTTGGAGAAGAAAATGCACATTGAGAAAATGAAGAATCTTCACCTACTGCATGTTCACATGTTGTCCATTACCTGTGGCGCTGAAAGCGAGAGCTCATAGGGTGCTCAGCGAATAAGATCAGCGTAATGCTTATATATTTATCACCAATAATCACACTTCTCATTGTGTGCCAATACATTCAGGCAGAAATAATGAGATGCTTTGCCGAGGCAGGTTTTGAATAGAAAGCCTCCACATGAATGCCAGCATCCTGGGACTCGCACAGTGAAGGTGAGGAAAACACCATTAGACACGTCTAAAGCGGCATTAACAATTTACCAGATTAAAATGGCTTTTTCAATTGATTTGTAAACAGTTCTAAATCTCGGTTTATCTGTGACTACTGTTTTCTTGTATTGCAACTGAAAATTATATTGTCTATCATACTCACTGCATCAAATGTGGAGAGTAAGTGTGTGCGCTGAAGAGGCTCAGGCCTATTTTATAGCACAGGCATTATGTCGTTTGTAAAGAAAGAGAGAGAGAGAGAGAGAGAGAGAGAGAGAGAGAGAGAGAAAGAGAATTGGCTGCATTCTCACAGTTAGAAAATGCCATCTTTCAGCTGTGATCTCTCCTTTAAGCTCTTAATCTGAATTAAAAAGCATTGCTCCACACAGAGAGTCGTATTCAGGAGGTGCCAAATAGGACTACTGAAGCACAGTTGCTAAGGAAATAAATGAAAAATAAATGTACATCTAAAATGATGTGTCCAATAAAGGTTAAAAATTGTTGTGGTGATAGCTATGCATCAATAATAATAGATAGGGAAAATTAATGTTTGTCAGTTTATGTTCTTGGTTCTGTTCAGGTTTTGTGCAATACAACTACAGAAAATGATTAAAATATCCAAAAGTGATCTTTATTAGTTGAAAAGCCAGATTCTTTATAACAGTACATTGATTTTAGTAGCCCGAGAATCAGAGCGTGGCTGCAGACGTTCTGAAGACACTGACGTCACTCATTCTCACACACACACACACACACACACACACACACACACACACACACACACACACATAAATTAGCAAAAGCTGCTAAGTGGCCAGTTGTAATTTGTACTAAGTGCATAATAATAAATTTGAATTTATTAAATTTATTTATTTGAATTTTAAGTCTTGCCATAAATTAACAATTAATTAATCAATTAATTCCATTATTTTTATATGAAATAGATATAATTATGTACAACAGTCTATTCGACATTGACACTCAAAAATAAATGAAGTTGGATTTTATGCCCATTTGGTTTCCATTTAATGTTCAATTTTGAGTATTTGATTTTGAATTATTATTTTTTTTGTTAAAATATTTCCCACATGCCAGAGAAACATGTTGTACTGTAGGGAACAACTGTATTTTAACACATCCTAGTGACATGCTAAAGAATATATGTGACTTATCACCACAAAGTCAGTCTTAATACACCAAATTGACATTTTGTGTTATAGAGGGCATTATGGGGTGCCAAATGTAAAAATTTGATGCAAAGTTTTCGCGCACACTTTTTCCACATTTAGCTCATTTTCCCCATGTAAAAATTTGCACATTTTGCACACATTTTTCCTCACATTTAAGTTTGAGTCACATCTAAAACATGTCTTACATTTAACTGTTAAAAAATGTTTGCTTGTCCAACCTAAATGCGAAATCTAAAAGTTAAATCTAAATCTAAATGTTAAATCTAAATCTAAAAGCTAATTCTAAATCTAAATGTTAAATCTAAATCTAAAAGCTAAATCTAAATGCTAAATCTAAATGCTAAATCTAAATCTAAATGTTAAATCTAAATGTTAAATGTTAAATCTAAATGTTAAATCTAAATCTAAATGTTAATTCTAAATCTAAATGTTAAATGTTAAATCTAAATGTTAAATCTAAATCTAAATGTTAGTGTAAATCTAAATCTAAATGCTAAATCTAAAAGTTAAATCTAAATCTAAATCAAAATGTTAAATCTAAATTTAAATCTAAATATAAATGCTAAATCTAAATCTAAAAGTTAAATCTAAATCTCATTGCTAAATCTAAATCTAAATCGCATTGCTAAATCTAAATCAAAATGTTAAATCTAAATGTTAAATCTAAATTTTAAATCTAAATCTAAATGTTAATGTAAATCTAAATGTTAAATCTAAATGGTAAATCTAAATCTAAATGTTAAATCTAAAACTAAATGCTAAATCTAAATGTTAAATGTTAAATCTAAATCTAAATGCTAAATTTAAATCTAAAAGTTAAATCTTAATCTAAATGCTAAATCTAAATGTGAAATCTAAATCTAAATGTTAAATTTAAATGTTAAATCTAAATCTAAATGTTAAATATTAAATCTAAATCTAAATGTTAAATCTAAATGTTAAATCTAAATCTAAATGTTATATCTAAATCTAAATGTTAAATGTTAAATCCAAATGCTAAATCTAAATCTAAATTTTAAATCTACATCTAATTGTTAAATTTAGCATTTAGATTTAACTTTAGATTTAGATTTAACTTTAGATTTAGCATTTAGATTTAACATTTAGATCTAAATGTTAGTAATATAAAATATTATAAAGCAGGTATCATAAGTGGAGCACCATAGCCATAGAACATGACTTGAATGTCCAGTGTCCACACACACCCACCATGGGAATCCCAATAAGGCTTCTACATTGCTGAGTTAAAGCTAAGTGGCTGTTATATATCACTGACTTACATGACAATGGGCAGCAATAAATAAATTAAACAGATTCATTATTAATGAAACTGAAACTCGAGTGCTCCGACTCTAATTTAGGTATTCAGACAGACTTGCAGGTTAACACTGAAATCAGAAGCTTGAAAAGAACATGAACTTGTTTAATGGATAATTTAATTGACCAAACAGGTGATACAGATGAAACCAGAAATAATAAAGGTGGTAAAAAAACAAACCCAGGCTTGGAAACCTATTAAGAGACATCTCTCAGAAGCCTGCTTTTAGACAGTACTTACATCTATATATCACGCATATGATGCTTCACCTGTTTTGCAGAATCTATCTTTATACACACTATGTTGCACATTATTAAATTAAATAGTACTTAAGAAACATGGTCTGATTGTAACATATTAGAGGTAGATAGTGCAGATAGTAAATTGTAAACAGTAAGTTTTACTGTGGTAAAATGTCAATCTAAAATATGGAACTTAGTTCTGACATTTATATGGTGGAGGCTGCTGTTAACCAAGTTAGATAATTAGCTGTTGTTCTTCCTTGTTAACCTTATGCTGACTTCTTCTCCATTCATGTGTGCTTTGTTTGGGAAACCAGGAAGTAAACAAGAGTCAAACAGAATATGCCAGTGAGATCTTTTCTGTGTGGCGATCTTCGGAAGAAGTGCATATTAATTAGATGGAGGCTACTTAATTTTCTTTCAAGAGCTTTGAAACAATATGTAGGCTAATCCTCATTAGAATATACTACGTGCTAATGGCATGATCTGATTGGGTCATCTGGGGGATAACAGGTATTATACCGAGTCGATAATGCCTGAAATGAAACAGCTGACAAACACTCATGGTTTGAATTCATCACTGATTTTGAAATATTATAAATTCAACAGAATGTGATTCCAAAAATTCCAAGAAAGCTACACAATATGGACCTAATGTTTTTAAAGGTTTAAAAAGGTGCTTTATTATACTTTGAATGCGTTTCAAAAGATGTGGCTTTGAAGCATGCATAAGCAATGTGATGGAACAGGTGTGCTCATTGTTGTGCTTTAAAAGTGAAAAATAAACCACAAAAATCTCATGTTACTTTACTTTTCTTATGTTTCCATGTAGTTTATCCTTACAGCTTTGAATGATGTGTGTCGCTGAATGAACTGTCCCCTTGATGTTCTATCTCAGGTACTACCTACCTCATTTTCCATGAATAATTGTTAAATATCAAATAAATCATATATTTTGTATCATATTGTTTAATCTTGTATCACACCTTCTATTTCATAAACAAACACTGGAGGACAGGCATGAGGCTATTTTTTGTTGAAATTCATTCTCTCTCTCTCTCTCTCTCTCTCTCTCAGCCCTTGTTCTTTGTGTCCCCTTAGCTTGAGCATAATTTCCTACATTTACAACTCACACAAACTTCAAGGAGACACATGACACAAGGAGAAAAGACTTTTATAGGAAGATGTAGATCATTGCCAGTCGATGATTAAAGATATGATCACTGCTGGATCAGCCAGAGCGTGGCACATTTATTAGCATGCCAACAGATGGAGACCGACATTTTTCCTAGCAAATTCTTGTGAAATGGCTCCTCAGGCGGCCATATAAAAATGATGCACTGCACCGTTATAGGTGCACAAAGATGGAGGCAAATAGGATGAAGTAATACAAGAGGAATAACAACCAAGATTTATTGCCTTTACCTTAGTGACTGATCAGTCCTGAGCTGTACAACACACTTTATGTGAGTGTGTGTGTGTGTGTGTGTGTGTGTGTGTGTAAATAATGTGACAATAATGAAGGAAACTGAACAAACTGAAAAGATAAATGAACATAGAAAAAGAATGAATAGTGAAAGAAAGAAAGAAAGAAAGTGGGATGCTATTTATATAATTTACCTTATAAGGACAACAGACGAAAAGAATAAAGAATTAAAGAAAAGGGGGGAATTTTTTTTTTTGATCAATTATATGTAAGAATGATGTGGAAGGAAAATGAATGAATGAGTGTAATAAGAAAGGGGAGGGTGTTTTTTTTTTTTACCACATTTACACCACCTTATGTTTCAATGTCCCAAACAATTTCTGTGCAAATGCATCAGTTCAGCAACTGGACCTCCATCAATCAATCAGTCAGTCAGTCAGTGAGCAGAAATCTCTGCCATACTTGGCATGAATAGACGAACCAATAAATAAATTTCATCCAATATCCTTTTCCCAAATGGTGTTCTATAATTCCCTAGTGTGTGTGTGTGGTATGAGTTTCACATACACAAGTTAGGAGTGTATCACTTGCCTGAACAACAAGAGGAAATATATCGTAATTATCATATTGATTGAAATATTTCAGCTTGGTGTAATTTCAGGTTCAGTGCCAACATGGGTGGGGAGAGCGAGAGAGAGAGAGAGAGAGAGAGAGAGCAGGGAAGATCCAACAAAACAATAGAATTATAGTATGCCATCGTTTCTCTCTTCCACTTCATTGGCGGAGTTGATTAAGTTTAAATGAAGCAGACACGAGATAAAAAGTGAGGGCAATGACCAGCAGGCGCCTGCGCCAGCCGCTTTGAAAAACCTCCGATGCACACGGAAAAAGCAAGATTTGCTAAATGCTCTAATCTTCAATGAAATCTAACATCAATAGCTACAGACAAAGTTTGGTAATGAGAGATTCGACCAAGCATGCAAGAGAAGAAAATTAATCCCCCTCTGGCCTAAACTGGGCTTGACTTTGAAGGAGGCTCCTCGGTGCAGACGGTTATCTAAATGCTAAATAAGAAAACGGATTGCACTTTTTCACAGCATGCTAATCATTGGTTCAATTTGTGAGCCTGTAGATTGGAACTGTTGATCTGATGATTAAAACAAGCAAGGATGCACCTTTAAATTAAAAGTCACTCGCTCTCAATATCATCCTGTCACTGGCAGGCTCCAAATCCGACACTGAGACACTTCCTTCTTTAAAGGATTCAGTGTAATCAAGACTATAGAGTATTGTATAAAAAGGTGTATACTATTCATAATCACGTTTTGCTAAACTAGAAATATAGGGTGACCAAATAAAACCTCTTACATTACTAACGTAAATGAAAAATATATATTATCTGCACACTTCATTCCATACAGTTTTTATAAATAATTTTTTAAAGATGATCCTCCAAACATCTTCCAAATGGTGGTCATCTTTGTCTGTACACACTTGGAGGGGATTTCTGAAGACTGCCATGGCTCGATGGGTCATGTCAAGTGGAACAGTGGCTATCTACTGCTGAATAGCAACTTTAAGAGCTTCAAGAGTTTGGGGTCAATACACTCATGATTTAAGGTAGCCCTAAAGAAAAAAAAAAATTTTAAAAGCTACCAGTCGGGTGAACATCACCACAAAACGAATCACCTGATTCATTTCCCTCAGCACTTCCAATGACCTTTGAGTTGTGTGTGCCATAGCTCCATCTTGCTGTGTGATCCTGACCATGCCATGTTGGTGACTGAGGGCAGTTGGGGTCGGACTACCAGCAGACCTTAGCACTACCTCTCCTGCCTCACTAAATTTCATGTGTGCAAGTAATGATGAATCAACACTGTATTGAATGAAGCTGAATGCAGGCAAATAATAGTTTAATTACTTTTTATCTTTTTTTTTTTTTAATGGTGGGAGGGTTTTTTGGGTCACCCTGTATGAAAAGTAAAATATATAATATAATATAAAAAATAATAATATTAACATAATATGTATAAATTCACATCCATGAATTAGTTATGTCCTTCACTCATTTATTCATTTAATTTATGTAAATTCAGGTTAATTTTCTTCTTCAGATTATAATCATAATGTGGACAGATTCATTTATTTGTTTGTTTGTTTTGCTTGTTTGCACTGTATATTATTTGTGTTCATTGGCATGTGCATTTGTAGATGCATGTTACATTTGCTACATTTCACTGATGCTCTTTTCTAAAGTGACTTACTGAAGTGTATATTTAGAAATCCTTTCTTTATGCTAATGCAGATCAACTCAAGTCTAAAGATACCTGAGCAAGTTAAGGCACTGTCAAAAACAGGGTTCTGATACAGTGCTGAATACACAAGTACATTCATTTGCATATTCTACAAAGGATGTGTGGTTAGTGTTAAGTGATGTGTTTGTTGATTAGGCAGGGCATCGCTCTGCATTTAAGACAAGGAGTTCCGTGTTAATTGTCATTAATGCTTGTTAATTCCACCAAGTAGATTTTTTTTCTAACCCTCAGTTTGTGTTCGTTTGCTTGTTTGTTTGTATGATTGCTAGCAGGATTACGCAAAAAGTTATGTGCATATTTTTGAGAAATTTCTACCTGAGATGGGGCTTTAGACTCCATTAGATTTTGGTGATCTGAAACAAAATCTGGATCCTTGAATCAAGGATTCTTTAAGATTTTGAGATAGGACTATTTTTGCAATTTTGAACATAGGGGCAGCACGGCGGCACAGTGGTTAGCACGTCCACCTCACAGCAAGAAGGCCTGGGTTTGATTCCCGGGCTCGGGCATTTCTATGTGGAGTTTGCATGTTCTCCCCGCGCTTGCATGGGTTTCCTCCGGGTACTCCGGTTTCCTCCCACAGTCCAAAAACATGCACGGTAGGCTAATTGTTCCAAATCGCCCCTAGGTGTGAGTGTGAGTGTGAATGGTTGTGTTAGTGTTGGCCCTGCGATGGCCTGGCGAGCTGTCCAGTGTGTACCCCGCCCTCGCCCAGAGTCGGATGAGATCGGCGCCAGCCTCCCCGCGACCCTAATTAGGAATAAGCGGCTTAGAAAATGAATGAATGAATGAATAAGTCCCATAGTGCTGGGCTTGGTGGAGGTTTGTGGCCTCCAAGTGCCCTTGTCTTGTGTTTTGAAAAGTGGTGGAGTTGTAGGTGAACTAAGTACACATATTTACACAAGCATATAGCTTCCCCATTCTCTGGTTTCCTCCAACTCCCACAGAAAAAATGCCAAGCTGGATTAACTACATTAAATGTACCAGGATAAAAAAGGATGAATGAATGTGTTGATGTTTAAGCAACATTATATTTCCCATTAAGTGTGATTATACACCACCATGCTCCAAAGACCAAAGAGCACAAAGTATACTGTAGCTCTAAAACTGACTTTTAAGATCACAGCACTATTTGTCTTTCGCACACATAAAGCCTGAAGAAGACAGTGGAAATTAGAAACAGGTACAACTAAGATGATCATCAAGAAGATGTTAGCATTCATGAGAACAAGGAGATAAGATAATATAAGCAAAACGGAAATAATATTCAAGTACCAGGTGCATAACGAGGAAAGTGAGGAAGAATTTAAGTGAACAGGCAGTTAGTGAATGAGTGCTCAGGTAAATGGGACAAAGCCAGGATCATCTTTGAGACTTTATTTCAAACATGGAGAATGACGCACTGTTTTTAATAAGCACTGTTTTTTTAAAGCATTACCTTTTTATTACTGTATATGGTGTTGGTATTATAATGAGTCAAAAGGAGTCAACTTTTAGTCTGAATAAAAATTAGGTTGCTTGCTTGCCTGATTTAATGAGGGCTTTACACTAATCAGTAGTTCACAGCGGATCCAGAGCATATCCTGGGACCTGAGCGTGAGATTACACCCTGAACGCGACACCAATACAACACAGGAGACCATGCACACATGTACAATACTTATATGCATATTCACGACAAGGGGAAATTTCTTTAAACCAACCCACCTACCTGTATGTTTTTGGGAGGTTGGACCAAGCCAGAGGAAACACAGGGAAAGGGTGCACAGAAACATAACCCAAATAATAAGCTCAAACTTACAGATAATAACCTCAAGAGGTTTCTGTTTGATTCTTCATTACTCTGTGATTTATTTATCTTTTGTTTTTTATCCAGTTCTTCCAGCCGTGACACTTAATTAAATGCAATTTTAGCCACAGCAGCAAAGTTATAAATCAGGCAAATATTACACTATAAAGCATTATAATGACTAATCAATTCAAAATAATAAATCTCAGCAGTACAAGAACAGTTTCTGTCGTCTACATTATTTCAGACAAATCTGATGCAGAGTAATGAAGATTGTGATTTAAACCCAGTGAAATGTGACGTGTCACCTCCTTTTCTCTTGTCAAATTAGAGCAGTTTAACACATTTTGCACTGATTGGCAAATGACACTCTAACACTCATCGTTCAGCGGCAGAGTGTAAAATGCCCACAAATGTATGCAGGCACATATAGGTTTGACATATTACTTTATATTGTTTCAGTTAAAACATGCTCAGCTATGAAATGTAGCTTGGACATGTTTTCATCCTTTACTATACGTTAATGTAATTATAACTGCATGCACACATGCCACAAATATACATGTTTCTTAGTTTAGCTCAGGATCAAATGTGAATAATAAGGTTGCATGGCTATTACTGCAAATTTAGCACTGCAGGATAAGGATAAATGTTGTCAAGCTAGGTCTGTAGACAGGTTTATATTGCTCTTTATGTATCTTGAGTGTGTATGGGATCATAATCCTCCAAGCAAGGGATGCTGTCAAAAATCCCCATCTAATCTGCATGTTTTGTTTCCTAAACAGGCCATGTTAGCTTGTTCTTTCTTCGTCTCAAGCAGACAGGAGATGCGAACTCAAAGGCAACGTGCCACTTTGCACCACTGCCTTTGCCCCTTAGCAGCACGTCGGCTGCTGTTTCATCTGTCACTTATTCCCCCCTCGCTCTGTGGTTTTGTCATTTGCTCTATATATTCACTTGACGTGCGTTTCAACTCTGGTATACAGTTTCGGGTCGCAATTATATATATCAACAAAGAAAAAAAATCAGCACGGTGAAGGTAAATTGAGCAGGAAATAAACACACTCTGGGATGTGTATGTGAGAGGGATAGAGAGAGAGGGGGAGAGAGAGGGGGAGAGAGAGAGAGAGAGAGAGAGAGAGAGCAGGAATACTGGTTTATCATTTATATATGTGCAAGGATTATTTTTGTTTGTTTACAGTCAGAAACAATTGCTGCCTAAAATTATACATGTATTATATCAAGCTTGGGCAATATAACACCTATACATATACAATTCAAATGATCTGGAGAAGAACTCTTGCATGTCTTTACACACACATTGTGTGGAGTTTTTTTATTTTATTTTATTTTTTAGCCTTTTGTCTCTGTAAAGTATAGACAAAGTGCAACAGGGAGCGAGGTGTAACACCTCAGTTCTCAGCACAAAGGGATGTGCTATATCATTTTTGTCAACACAGCTTTTTCTCCATGCATGCTTGTATACAGAGTGAAAATCCACCCCAATATAGAATTGGACTCCAAGATTAGATTACAGATTAGACATAAGATTTCCATGATATTATCATCATGTTAAAGAGAAAAAATAGGCTTTCGGTAGAGCTCTATATCTGCTTACAGGTTTTCAAACCAAACAGCAATAAAATCCACATTAAACAGCAGCAACAGAAAAGTGTCTGGGTATTCTGTAAAGGAATCTGACTGGTTAACCCAGACTCAGTGAGATGATCCAGCTTACCCTTATAAATTACCCTAAATACATCCAGAACAAGATGGAATATTGTTTTATTCCATTTAGAAAGTAGGCAATGCTTGACTGAAATTCTTAACACGTATTTTAAATGGCATCAAGATAATGTTTTGGTGGAATCTTCATCTGTATCAGTATAGCACAGCACGTCTAATTCATCTGATACACTTACATGTATTTGTTTGACATATTCTCATAATCTGATTAACTAATACATTTTGCAAAGAAATAAATGTACAGGAATATCATGTATAGAGTGTCAGTGAGAAAAAGACTTTTAAACCTAAATGCAAAAACAACAAATATTAATAATATCTCATTCCAAAAGTGTGTTCATGACATTTTATTTTTGAGTTTGGTGACAGAATGAGACATGTGGTACAACCATTTCAGGTTGATTTACTACAATTTTTTTTTTTTTATCTATCTATTTATCTATCTATCTATCTATTTATTTATTTGTTTGTTTATTTTTTTTTTTTGGGGGGGGCACTGTAAACTAATGCTGCATCAATTTATATGGGCATCTATGCACATTTAGCATTTTAACACAAAAGGCTAAATTAAAAACAATATTATAACAGTAATTTGAAATATGATATTTATCTTCCCCCCCACCAATATAAAGATCTCAACAGTGCTGCCCAACAAAGCGTCTTCAAAGTGAGACTTTGTGTTTAAGGTATCTTGGTCACTGTGTGAAGTGCGTCGCCCCCTGGTGGACATTTTCGAAAGCGCACCTCAAATGTTTAATAGGGCACAGAGTCTTCTCTCTCCTGCTGGCCAAAATGTGTGTGTGGAACCCAGATGTGGCATGTTATCATTTTTTGTACGATTACACAGACCCTATTTTTTTTCTTTTTTTACCACATTTGGTTCTTCCCGCTTTTAAAATGATTCATTATCACCCCAAAAAGCGCGGGAAAGAGCAAATTGGCACCGAATTTTATTAAAGCTGAGATCAACTTGCGGGTTCTTTTGACGCTGCTGTTATTTATTTATAGCGTAGAATATGTAAGGAGAGGCATTAACACGTTTTACCCATGAGAGGAGACATTAGGAAAAGGCAGCGGCAACTTTAATGAGATTCATTTGTTCCGATTTAAACTGACATGTTAAAGCTGCTGATGGGGAAGTTGTAATACCAGTTATTAGCACATGCATCAGGCCTAAATCACCACCACAGTCAACATTCCGAGCTTCACCAACAAGATGATCGCTGACGAGATGCATGTTGTAGGCTATTACCCCTCGTACAGACACAAAAGGCTGCAGAACACTCAGATAAGGCGACACATGAGTTGGAGATTTTGCTTCGTTCCTTTTTCATATGTGAATGGCTGATGTTTTGCGCTTGACATGTTACGGCCCACTTCACGTCCCGCACGCTGTCTGACTCGTCACGTTTGGTTCATATTCTGCATTTCATCTCAAATTCGAATCACTTTGTGGCCTGTCAGGGCTCAGCTTTAGCAGAGGGAAGAAAAGGAGGTCAGGAAGCGCCCAAAGGGATGAGGGCCAGCTGCTAGAGGAGCTCACCTAGCTATAGCTCCTCATCCTTCACACAGGGATTTATGGGAGATAATGGTGCAACATTGCCCTAAAGCATGCTTGTGCGTCTGAACAGGGCACTGACTGCTTTATTATTTCAGTTATTGTGGTTGACATTTATGAACTCAGGCCTGACATGGAGATTTTGGCATTCACTGATTAAACACATATTTTAGGAGGGGAGAGAAGATCTAGGCTTATTTTGATTTGAAGTACAGACATTGTAAACTCATTAATATGCCAAGTCTTGCAGCTGAACACTGATCAACTCCATTCAAAAATTTACATCAAGTAAACTAAACAACTTATTTATTTTTTTAATTTTTTTGCATCTTGCTTCCTGCTTCTTATGACTCAGTAAGACTTGTATCCGCCTGCTCAGCAGACACAATTACACCATCTCCAGCCCTAATTATGTCTCAATTTAAAGCTGGCAAAGCAGTGTGTAATTCAGTAATTCCAGTCCTTTGTGCCTTTAGGGCAGTGTGTGATTAGGAGCTGTCAGCTGCTGAAGTGACCCGACTCAGCCAAGCGTGCAGGTCGACACGACCTGCTATTGTTAAGGCTTGTCAACATATTCACTCCAATTCCCTGCAGTCATTTAGAGCTGAATTACAGCATTAGAAACGCCATAGAGTAAGGGAAAGGGAAGCAGAAAGGCGGGATAATTGAAAAACAATTGGCATTTTATATGAATTAATTAAAAGCCCTTGCCACATATCACATGACACCTCTGCTTGCCTCCTGTTTTCTTTCTTTCCTTCTGAAAAACCTCCAATAAAAATGCTTTCGCTATAAATACCAAAAAGCCGTATTTTATCCACTGACCTTTAAGCCTTAAGTTATAGATAATAAGGACGATATGGTGGCATCTCCATACCTTTAAAGTAGAAAGGTTATTTAACACACAGCTCAGTACACTCTTGCTCTACAGTGTGAAAGCTGGGCATTACACACAACACAGACTTCATCAAAACACGTAATTGCATCTGACATGGGCAATAGCATATTTTTGGAGGACCAAAATGGTGAAACCTGAAACATTGTTGATCCTTGTCAAAATGTATTGATTTTTTTTTTTTTTGCACTTTTGTGGAGCAGCTGATGTCTCTCTTACATGGTGAAGGTAGTCAGCGGGAGCAGATCAGTGTAAAGTGTCTTGCTCTTACAGATGCAGTTGTAATGAGACACTACAACAGCATTTAACTCCGTCATCACACAATAAAGGCATTTAGGTCGTTTCATAGCAGCTAAACTCCACACTTTGTGGTGTTAATATATTTTTTTTCCCTTCAATGTCGCTAGATATTATCAATTGCATGCTCTGATTGGCTAATCCACTTCTAGAATATCATCCCATGTCCTATTTCCTAAAATGGCACCAGAGAAGTGCAAAAAAAAAAAAAAAGAGGTGTGACTCATGCTAAGCCTTTTTTGTTGTTGTTGAGTAAAGACTGATTTCATGAAAAGGAACATGTGGAATGAAATTTTTTTTTTTTTCAAGAATTACAGTTTTCAAACCAAACAAATTTTTTTTCGACTTGCAGTGATGAACAGGCCTTCAGTCTTCGGTATGGCCTAATACTGGTAGAAGAGCACACCTTACTCTCTTTGACCAAACCAAAGTGCCGCTAGCTAGTTTAGCTAATAACATGGAAGTGCCAATTCCAATTTGCAAAAATTATTATTTATTAATAAATTTAAAAAGAATTTTAATTTCCTTCTTTTTTTTTTTTTTTTTAAATTACACAGCTTTTTCTCACCAAGAGCGAGTTTGAATAAAACTAAGCTTGAGTAAAACTGCTATTGTTCTCTGATATAATAGCCCCACCAGCTATGAAATCATATCCATGGTTGAGAAATTTTATATATACACACACATATATTATATATAAAATTTCATACACTATATATGCATATATGGAGAGAGAGAGAAATACCATGTGTGTAATATGAAGTAGTTTTTATTTATATTACAGACCGAAAATATGAATTTAAACAGCAAATCTTAGGATGGAATATGTTTTACAATTACACAAATTTCTTAACATGAACAAACAGACAATACACTGTCTGATCTAATCAATCAGAAGGTTTAATATTTGGGATGAATTTGATTGGCAATAAAATTACTAAAACTATTAATACTACACTCATATTTCACACAGATTTATACACCCCATTAGAATACTCTTACATGCATACTGGATCGTCATGGTTTCATCATTATGGGTTGAGGGCTGGAGATGGGCAGAAGGGGGGTGAAAGAAGAAGGAAAAAAAGAGCAAGTGGCCAACTGTGAAGGTGATGAATTTCTCTCCGCCACAATCAGTGCACCTGGGTTTCCTTTGGTGGATCCAAAGGTAAATAATTGATGCAGGGATAAAAGCGTAAGCGTGGAGAGAAGTAAGACAGTCAGACAGCCGAGGAGGGGGGTTAGAGTGTGAAAGCCAGACCATATTCGACCCCCACCCCATCCCAAAAAAAAACGCCCTGATCCAATGCCCACTGCCTCCTCATCCCTTGCTCCTCCATGCCCCATGAGCATGGCCCCATGGCGTATGATGGCCCTTCACGCTCTTGAAGTGCAAATCTGTGTTCTGACTTGTTCCTGTGCACTGTCAGCATGCTTTTCTCTTGTCAGTGGCGATCGAGCGCACTGGGAGTGTAGCGGGATCACTGACACACCAGTGACACTGCCCAACCAGATAATGGAATCCTATTGATTTTTTTTCACAGCCTCTGTCTTTCTGTTCCTGTTCTTTTCCCTCCGCTCATGGAGGTATACGGTTCTTTTAGAGTGACCATCCGAAAGCTAAAACATAGCTCAGTGGTCATGAACTCGAGGTCAAACCTGCCACATCACAAGTGAGAAAAGACACACCTCAGGTAAAGAAAACAGGAAGGTGAAAAAGAGACAAAGTAGCCATCAATCAATCACCAGTTTACTTGGTCTTGGTTTCCACCTAAGAAACTGTAACAGGGAGATAAAACCAACTTGAGACAAACTCTTCTTTCCCCTTTAGTCACTACCTCTCTGACGACAAAAAGATGTGCAAATGCACTAAGGTTTCGCAGCATTTTTAATTACCATCAAAAGTTGTGTTATTAATATGAAACAACGTGCCACATCTGGAGGTCTTGATTTAACAAATGAAATACAGTGATAGCATGAAGGCACAGAGCTGCCTCCTCTATCATTTCGCAACGCTAACTCATTATCCCTCTCCGGTCATATTAAGCATGCTCTCTCAGCCATGCTTGTACTTACACATGGAGGAGGCATGATGGGTCTACACGCTTTTAATAGACGAATCTCCTGAGAACAGCCCTCTTTGATTCGCTGCCTAATGATAAGCGTGCGCTGGTGGCAGATGGCTGGTGCGGATCTTACACTAGATACACATTTCTTTATGTTCCTTGCCTCCCCCTCGATTTTTCCCATTCATAATGCTGCCAATAGAATAATGGGAGAAAAAATGTGATCCTGGTCACGGTTAGCTCAATCTCATTATAATCCCTCGTTTTTTATTCATTCGGCCCCCGGGGATGCCCGGTCTCGCTCGAGAGGCCCCTTTTGATTCGGCCATGAGCACCTAATGAAGTCACAGAGAGATACAATTACTTCCCAAAGCAGGGGCATTAATGTACTCCGAATTCCCTCTGGAGGAACGTGACGACAATTGGTTTGTACAGCTTTGATCGCCTGTCTAAGCCCTGGCCACGATAAACCGAGAGGTCACACAGAGAGCTGAGCAGCAAGATGGAGATGATTACTGATTACATAACACTGATGGAGCTTTTTCATTGAATGCATAAGAAAATGACACCACCACAAAGCTTATACTAAAACAAAGAACACCTCAAGGTTACACATTTGTCCATCTATCCAGTGAGCCGGAGGTGCCGAGTTGTTTTAGTATATACAAAATGAGCACACAAGCAAATAAATAAATAAATAAATATATATATATATATTCAGTAAAATGAGATTTATATAGTTTATTAATTATTATTTTTATTGACGGCCAACACAGGTGAGCTCCCAGAGCTGTGTAATGGCACCTTTTGAAATCCCTTTCAGCATTTTGGTATTGCTATTCAAAAACAATGAAAAGAAAATGAGGGTTTTGTTTTTTTTTGAATACTCTACAAATGACATATTTTAACTATGACAAAGACTTTAATAAGCGCTATAGAGTGGACACATGAGAAAAATGTCTCTGTTAAGGTGTGTTGACGTACTAACATTTTAGCATAAAGACAGACTGAAACTAGGTCTGTACAGATGCTGGCAAACTAATTTAAAATTTCAATAAACAAGAAAAATAAACCAAAACAAGACTTGTATGCTTTATATTTCCATTTTACAGCATGATAATGATGCTGCCTGGTCGAGAGCCCATGACAAACAGATCATTTTGATTCAAGCATTATCCATTTAGAATAATGATTTATAATTGTGAGATAGAGAACCAATCAGATCATGCCATTCCCATGCAATATATACTAATCCTTGTTAACCCTAGTGTTAAAAGCAAAAAAAAAGGTAAATTTTAACAAAGCCTTAAATATTGTTGGGTTGTTTTTTGTTTTTTTGTTTTTTGCAAACATGACTTACATTCTGGGCGGGATGGGGCTTTCTTGTCATTTGTACTTGCTATTTTATCCATTACAGTTGCCTTCATTCAGTATTGTACACAGATAAATCCAGCTACTAGAGCATTTATCTTAAATTCTTGTCAACTGTAAAGAAGACTGAAACCTTAATAAGTAATGCTTGTTTGTCCAGTCACTCCCACTCAGTAATACTTCTGCTTGCAAAAATCTAGGATTTCGCCTGTTGTTAGTGCCAAGTTAGTGTCAGTTTTTAACATTGCCTTTACGCATACAAAAGTACAAAGTTCAGACATATGAGGCCAGTAGAATGAGACTTTTTCAATTTTGTTTATTTTTTTAACCTTTATCTTTACTTCTGAAGTGAACATTTCAGTAATAATGCTGCTCTGTTAACAGATGGAAGAGAGAAACTAACGTACCTGCTGAAGTAGCATGTCTGCTATTACAAAAAATAATTAAATCTTAACAAATGGGCATATTATAATTAGACTAAAGCAAAAAATATCTATAGAATACAATTTACTTGCTGCTGAGGGCAAATAGCAAATCTTATAATCTGTAAAATACAGTACATTACTTATTCACATATAAAATTGTTCATAAATAGTTGAAGCACAGAAAGGTAATAGATTCTCTCAAGGATTCCTGAAGAGTTGATTATTTGGATTCCTCACATTTGAGGTGAGTAATACATTAACAGTGTCTCCACTGAAATCTGGCATCAGAAGTGATGTTAATATTCCTACAGAAAGCATTGTATGCAGCTGTCACATCAGTGTAGAGTAGTATCACAGAACTGTGCTTTTAACTCGGGTGAGTTTTTAAATCTAGGTGAGCTTATATATCAGGAGTTTTGTACTGCCTTATTGATACTCATAGTGCGTGTCCTTCTTGTATCTAAGAATTGTGGTACAAAAGTTCTTTTGATTTTGTGTCAACTAAAATGCAAACATCAATGTAAATGCAAGCATCTAAAGGCCTTTTATTGTGCATATAAATATGCACCAAATTTAAGTCCTTAGCAGAAATTAAAATTTTTGACATACTGAACAAACAAACTAACAAATAATGAAATGAGAATGGTGAATTATATACGAGTTATATACTGAAGTTTGTTCTTCATTTGGTTTTGGTATCATTGCATAAACTTTTTTTTTGTATTACATCTAAGGGTTTTAAATAAAACCCATTACTAATAAACAAACAAGTTGCTTGGAATGCTAATCCTGCACTGTATGTGATTATGGATGATAATGGGTGACATTTGTTCAGTTTTGGTACTTGTATGTAGTGCAAATCCGATAAAGCAGTGATTCAATTCACAAACCAGAGGGATCCAGACAACAAAATAATATGAGGCACACAGATTGGTAGATCGAGACAGAATAGCAACACAGAAAGAGATAACAGGGGGAACACAGGGTGCAGAACCCAACGGCCCTTTTTTCATCAAATTTGCATAGGAACCAGTGTTGATTCAAAGCCCGGGAATAATCTATAAATGAATTCTTGCATAAAACATCAAAACAATTAGTGATTCGAAAGTAAATCAGCATCTGCTGTGTGACAACAAGCTTACACCTTATTTACATATACACTGTAGTCAGAAAATTATTGGCAAACGTTTAGGGGAAATATTTCTGGTTCTTTAGCTAATTTTCACCCTAAAGTAAAACCTTTCTTTCATGTTTCTTATATATGTTCCAAAAACCCTGATAAATAATGAAACAGATGGTGGAAATTGTGCATACTCTTAACAATCAATCATATTTGACCGTGTACAAATCTGATGAACAAGGGCCAGGTTTTTAAATCACGAAACATATATAGATATAGATAGAGGCACTGCCTTAAAAAAAAAAAAAAATATGGAGCTCCCCAAAACATCTGAGAGCTGTGTTTCTTTTCTCAAAACTAAAAATTGTCAATTCTGCAATATTTTCAGCCATGATCTCTTTAAAAATTAGTAAAAGCATTGGGAAACTCCTTTTTGTTTTCCAAAAATACTTGAAGCTACTGATATATACAGATTCTGTGATCAATACTGTTAGCGCTGCGAAAGCAATTATGCATGAGTTTCTATTCTGGCCAAAAAAAAATAAAAATAATAAAAACCTGTCATTGATTGAAGAAATAGGGATTTAACCTAAAAAATACGTTCATATAGATACTATAGACACAAAGGAAAAGATTTCACATTTCGAGCAGTTTTTAATTTTTAAAACAGTTTTTACTGGATTGAAGGCAGCTGAGAGCGACCCACAGACCAAAAGCATGAGAACCTGTGATGTTACACATATGGACGGACGGACAGACAGTCATACAGGCCATGAAAAATCAGTTCAATGCATTACCATATTCTCTGAAGTATGGAGCTTCTCTCCATGAAATGACTTATAAAGTGAAACTCTTTGATACTTTGTTGTATTAAATCTTTAAAAAATCTTTTCGGTGGCCAAAAGTTCAGCACATCCCTAGTTACACAAGAGGTTTTATCAATAAATGTAACACTGTGCACCAAGTATGATTGTGGTTTAAAAATATATCGGATCATATAATCTTTAAGCAAATATTCCACTCTCTGTAAGACTATATGAATGTAGGAACATGTCAATACCAGCCTTGACTTATGACAAATGTCATGCCTATATGAGGAACATTAAAAAAAAAAAAAAAATAAGTAAAGAGAAGAGAAAATATGTGCAATATTAGAAAATATTTTCTCTCTCTCATTTTCTGTTTGATATTTATATAGATTTCTACACTTGTCCAGAGATCTCTATATAGAATAAATTTGTGTATGTCTCTTCCTATTTACATTTGCAGAAGACTGGCAAGATGAATAAAGCTTGTACGTAAACGCGATTTAGAGCCCCTGAGTGGCACAGTCCGGAGCACATGGCTCCTCGCACACAGCTGGCACCTCCACCATCCCAGCGCCTGTGCCTCGGACAGCAGTGTGCATGAGATGTCTCTGCAGATGCTTTACCCAGTCCTCCTGCACACACTGCGGCCCCTGAAAGACTAGATCACAGAACCTGACATGGACAGGCAGACAAACAGACAGAGAGCGCAACAGAAAGAGAAAAGGTGAATTTATCAGTCACAATGGGTTCAGGAAGTATTCTATATCTTGTTCAAATGAATGAATGAATTAGGTGACCATTAACTGATTCATAATAATCCTAAACGGTAAACTGAATGTTTTCTTTTTTTTTTATTGAAAAGTATTAAAAATCAAAACCAGAAATGTCTCACTCAACCAAGTATTCAGAACTGGCTAAAGGTGTCCTGTTCAAATTGATTATCTGTACAACTTGCCTGCAGTAAACTTCAGTCAACTGATTGGACATGATTTAGAAAGGCCCACACTTACATATGCTAGTAAAAGGAATTCTCAAATTGTGTCAAAACACAGATTTATGCAATGCTATGAAACCATTTCTAAAAGTTCCAGAGAGAACACTGAGCTCTGTCCTTGTGAAATGGAGGAAGTTCTAGACCACCAGGACTCTTCCAAGAACTGGCTGTCGCGTCAAACTCAGTATCCAGCCTCGGCCATTTGTGATGGAGGTGATCAACAACCACTCAAACAGAGCTTCAGATGTCTCCTGCAGAGATGGGAGAAGCTGCCAGAGGAAATACTCAGAAATGTTGCATACTAGAATTATCTAATCATCTAGTCAGAAATCATCTCGGAAAAACTGCACGAGACCTTTTTGTGAGACTGACTAGACAGAAAACACTCCTTAGTAACAGACAAGTAGTAAGGGTGGTTTGATGAGACAAAATTGACCTCTTATGGGCTGCAGTACAATTGCTACAACTGGAACCAGGCAGTGTCATCTACTGTGTAAAGCCATCTCTTCAGTAAAGCATGGTGGTGGCAGCATCATGCTGTGGGGTTCCTCTCAGGGGCAAAGAGGGGGAAGACTGAGGCAAAGATGACTATAGCCAAAGACAGAGAGATCCTTAAGAGAACATGCTCCCAACTGAATACAACTTCTAACTGAGGTCAAGTATCAGCTTTCAACATGACCATGACTTGAACCATGCAGCCAAGACAAGGATGGATTGGCTTCTGGACAAAGTGCCTAAATATCCTTGAATGGCCCAGCCAAAGTCCAGACCACAGAACACCTGTTGAACCTCAAACAACATCTCTTGAGACTTTCAGATGGCAGTTCACTGAAGACTCAATCTGACATTGAGGGTATCTGCCAGGAAGAATGAGAGAAACTGCCCAAATCTTCCTGTACAATGATGTTCAAATCTTACACAAGAAGATTTGTGACTGTAATTGCTGCCAAAGTTTCCAGAGTGTCCAAATACATAGTTAAGTGACGGATTTCTATTTGTTTTCTTTATAAGGTAGTAAAAAACATCTTTTGCCATAATTTTTGGGTCACTGTGTGTAGTTTAAATACATTATCTGAACCATAATGAAGCATATAAAACACAAAAAAAATGTGAATCCTAAACACTTTCCTAAGCCATTGTGAAGACAAAAACAAGTGGATGCTCCAGGCATCTTTTTGAGTAGAGTACCTGCATGTCAGTGTGTAGATCACTTCAGAGGTGGGGTGTAGAGTGCGAAATGCCTTCCTCTTTGGGACAGATCTCGAACGAGGCAGTTTCTGATTACAATCATATGCTGCAAAATACACCGAGTTATAATTAGCAAGCATGTGAGTGGTGCGGAGGCATCTATTCACTAGTCGTTTTATTCACAGTGCAGCAGCACGGATTCCTAATGTCATGTTCTCATGTGATACATGTGTAAATACAACAGAGAGAGGACATACATGTTCCCTCTAGCATGGCGATCCTCTTCCTGCGTGCATAAGCTCTAAGATGATTGGACAGACTGACACCACTCTGGAAGGTCGCATTACAGTGGATACAAATCTTCTTTCCTTCAAACTTCCCTGCAAAAAAAAAAAAAAAAAAGTACATATGCACACTAACATATCTATAACAGCAGCTCAAATTATAAATAGTCTATCTGCTACAATCAGCCAGTTCTAGTTCAGGTTAACGTTAATGTTAACACTGTTGTTATCCCTGTACTAAGAAATCATTCACATGGACTTCTGTGGCAGATTCCATCTAGAAGACTTAACAGATGAAGTTAAGTGTACTATTTAAAAATGTGAAAAACGTACTGATATGGCAAAGTTTTGCAGAAGGTCTAACCTAGAACCAGTATACAAAGGGACTATTAACCACATTGTTTCTAAGTGACAGTATTTGTCTTGGTTTAGCCAGGTCATGTGACACACCATCCCGGAAATGGCCATCAGCAGGGAGCATGCACATTTTCTTTCCTATCTCCAAAACACCACGACTCTTTTTGCTCACGTATTGTGGACATGAATATCAAACAGAAATAGAAGGACGAGAGCTCAGAGCTGGCACTCTCTACATTTACGCTCAAAATAGCCAGATTTAAAGTCTAAATTTTTTATACTTTTTCAAGAGACACTACAACACACTGCAGTCATCTCACTGAAGAATTCTCTTCACAATGTCAAATTTACAGTAGTATCAAGAAATTAAAAATTTATCGTTAGCCTACTGCTCATGAGCCAAAAGTGCTTTATCCAAGTCAAAAATAAACCATGTTTTAAAGAAGGAAACAGTTACACTTTGCGGTGCACGCTGAACAAGAACATGCATTTAGCCTTGCACATTCAAAGCTTTACCTACTTTTATGTAGAGCACAGTGGCACATTTTTTTCTTCATATTGGGACATTCTGAAATATTCTTAGTGGTTGTCTGCTTTACACAAATTATACCAGTGTTTCAGGAAATATTTACTGACCTTTGATAGCATTCATTTGTGATTACTGGCAAGAAAACTTAAATATCACACTATGAAGTCATTTTAAGCATCATAAAACGAGAGTTTGATGTGAGCTTGTGATTTTAATGATGGTAACAATGAAGATTCTAATCCTCCTATAATTGTCCAGGTTTAAGATTTTCTCTTGTGTCAACACTTTGTAAGTTGTAAATGTAGACAAGGTTCTTTCTTCAGAAAGGGAGAGACCCAGAGAAAGCAAGAGAGAGAGACAGAGTGACCGAGAGACCCATAAAAGAACGACTAGACACCACTAATTAACAACAAAACAATAAATGCTGGCAAATCTTTTGGACATGCTTTAAAAGGAAAATAATAAAGACTTTGTTTCCAACAACAGAACATCCCCTTGATCTTTTCTTCCCGACATCTTAAAAATAATAAAACTGACGAATTTCTCTCTCTTTCTACATGTGATTATAAATATGCTCTAATAGCTGAGGTTTGGCATATGATCGGTATCCCCTAAACAGACGTGAAATATGTCCTGGTTTGTATGAATAGTATGTGATTTCATACACCACCTTCCACGAATCAGGTCTGGACCAAGAGAACAACAAAACTCCTTCAATTTGTTTGTTGGTCCATTTTTTTCTTATTGTTTATTATTCATTATGTGTAAATTGTTGTCTTGTTGCAGGATTCATGCACATTTTGAAATTCACTTCTGAAATTCAAGTTTTTGTAGAGATAATATAAAACAGTATTTATGTGGAATATTAATTTATTTAGTTTGAAACCATAAGGTGAATACAATTTGCATTAAACACTATCATTATTAAATTAGAAATAAAGTTGGTGATAATTTAAATGTGCTGCATACAGTATGTGATCACACACTCCAACGTTCACAGGTCTTTTTATTAGCATGTGAACACTATATTTAGACCCTGGTGTATGGGTGTGTGTTTGGGGTGGGGGGTGGGGGGGGGGGGCACAGCAGCAGATTGAGCGTCATAAACTGTGATTCCCTCAGTGTCTTCACCCTCTCACTCCATCTGTTGTCAAATCTTTACACTCACTTCTGCATTGTTGAGAACAATATTTATCAAAATACTCTCCATGCTGTTCGGGCGTTTTTGTGTCTTTTGTTTTGTTTTATTTGACAAAGAGAGAACACAACTGTTCAGCACTCCATCAAGAGTGATTTGTTCCTGCTGAGGTGCAACAGGCTGAATTAGTCCTTTCCATGATGATTAAATATACAAACACTAGAAAAACTGACACCCTCACACAAATATTGTGCACTGACAGCTTTACCCAAACTCCCAACCTGAACTGTTTAGCCTTACGATGACGTCACGCTTATGTTTTGCTATGACCTGATCATACTGTGGGTTTTCCTCAGAGTTAGCAAGCAAGGTTTTAGACATCATTAGGTATACTAACTACAGTTACTGCTGCACTTGTTAACCTAGACGATTAAATGTGACAGACAGCCAAGGGAGAGGTTAAACTTTATAAAAACAATCCTCATGCCATTTTAGTAGAATATATATTTATGGTTTCTTAAAGTAAATGTTAAACTATATTTTTGGAAGAAAAACATTTATTTTACACAAACTCAAAAAAATTCCCTTTTTTTTTTTTTTCCCCAGGCCGCCTCAAATATACACCCCTGTCTGGGTAATTTACCATGTAAACAGATGGACATATGGATTGATGAAAAAGAAAGAGGCAAAAGATGAATTGAGGTACATACAGGGCATGTTGCTGGAATATTCTAACAGCTTCTAGTTATTTCACACTAAACCATGCAAAACATATGCTACTTGGACTTGTTTTCTGTGATAAGACACCAAAGGTTATTTTAATTACTTGCAAACTGTTGTACAATTACATGCAACAAACTAACAGCTGCCTTAATTACCTACCTAATATTTGTAGGCACCCCCCCCCCCCAATCCCAATCTCCCTTGTTTAAAAAGGCAATGTTTTCTAGAAGTGCTACTGCAGAGCTTTAAGTGGTTTTAGGATTCAGACACCAGATAAGCTGAACTTTCTGCTTCAGGTAAAAGAACTTAACTTAGCCAAAACAGAACTAGAAGCAGCGTGTAAAGCTCTGCAGGTGGGATGTTCCAGAAAGGTAGCGACCCTCTCAGGTCATGTGACACACCGGAGGGACATGGAGTCCAGCTCACAGTACAGCATCTGCCCATTAGATGGGAAATCCCCCCCCCCCCAAAAAAATGCAACTAAAACGTGCAGTAAAGGGGGTGTGGCTTTATATCCCATTAGTCACATGGAAAGAGGCATGGCATCCAAACCAGTCTGTCCCAGTTTCACATAAAAGATACCACTTTACCCAACACAAGTGCACAATACTCACTTAATCCCATCATACTGATTAATTCCAACAATCAAATCCCTACTGTGCATGAGAGCAGGAGGAATCTGATTTTAAACTCATTTTCACTGCTCGTGGAACTGAAATGCTTATTTGGACAGACATGAAAACACAGGTGTGTAAACACGGCTGAGGCCTTTCCAACATTGCATCAAAGACCACGGTTTTATCATTTGAATTTCAAAGCCATGTCAGATAACGCACTATTTTTTTTTTAATTTGTGTAATAATAATTTGACGGGTTGCAAGAACCCCCCACTCCCACCCCCCTTCATTCCTTTCGACGACTTTGAGAGCTATCTCAAGACCTGAAGGATACAAAGAGAGCATCGGTACTTTATGAAGTGTGAGCTGTCTGTAATACATATTTAACAGTGGATCAAGTGATTAAAACATGAGTTAGGGGTGAAAAAACATCCGAAATAATAATAAAACAAGGTTTTGTACTGATGCAGCACATTTATCCTCACCCCACTGGAAAAGTCTCAGATTAGTACCACCGAATGTAATTATTATACACATACAGAGGCCATAAAAAGAATAACAATAGCTACATTATTATGAAAATAAATTATGTTCTATTCTCATGTGTGACCTAGATTTTTCAGTCTATCATACAATTTAGCCATTACTTGTCTGTCACATCACCACCGCTGCCTTTGATTCTACATCAATAGAGACAAGACAGATCATACACGCAGCTGTCTGAGACAGAGAGAAGGCCTTGCTTTACAATGAATCTGTGTGCTCATTAAAACTGTCTGAATCATACACTTCAATTCAGTTAATATTACAAGGGAAAACTAGAGGTAAAAATTTCTACGGAAAAACACAGCAACAGATGTACAGAAACCTTTAACAGAAAATATTATGTATGTATATTAGTGTGTGTGGTGCTGCTGTAATAACTAACCCAGGTGTACACTCGTGGTTACACTCGTGGTGCTCCAGTATATTAATATCCGTTGCTGATCATAGCACCATGGTATATAGCAATGCAGTGAAATGATGAATAGAAATAGGCACAGCAAGAGTAAATTAAAAAGTGTAACTGGATAAACAAACTTAAGAGGGGCAACCTGCCTTTCCCAGAATCCAGTTAATTGTTTGTTATTTACAGGTCAATGCGTGCATGTGGCAGCAAATCCTAAACTAAAACTTTCCATGATAGACCTCTTAAAACCCATCCATGTGTAATAGTTACTTGAACACAATGTGCCTGATATTTTCTTCCCAGCAAAACAGCCGAAGCCAATTCCAACCCATTACAATGGAGCAACTACACAAAAACCTCAATCAGTGTAAAGAATATTACTACTTTGAAGAAATACCTTCACTTTGACATTACAATTTATGATATATGGCCTAGGATGCGCCACATTCATGCAAACTGATTGCACATTGTTGTGGAATACCAATCACCAAAAATAGAAATTTGCCACTTGCTGCAGAGGCTTCTGGGGAGGGTGATCGATCCCCTTTAAACACAGTGGTGATGCATGTTTATAATCAACCTGTCAGTACACAATTAACTAAGCCAGTGAATTAAACAGATTGTACTCAACTTTTTGCACTAGATTTTCTCTTATTCTACATGCTTCATATCTGACCACATGCTTCCGTCTCTCGGGACCCCTTTTTTAATATGTGCCTTTGTTAATCCCAACTGTGATCTTGTACACCATATTATAGCTAAAATAATAAAGCTAAATCTATAAAGAGGCAGCCTACCTATGGATCCTGATCACAAATTAAAATAGAGGGACACTCATGGAGTTCAAGGTATCTTAGCCACGCAGCATAGATAATCTATCCATTTTGCTGAAAATAATTTAAGACTACAGACAGCAATACAGTTATAAAATAAATCAGACTTCATGTTAAAACTGTAATGAATTTCCTGTAACACAGGAAAATCTATATTTTCTGTATATCTGTACTTTTAACTGATGCCTCCCTAATAAGGATGGATTTTCCCTTTTGAGCCTGGTTCCTCTCAAGGTTTCTTTCCTCATGTAATCTCCTCATTGCCACCCTCCCACAGGACTGCTCATTAGAAATGTATAGAATTTATAGAGAAATGTTTCGACTCATGTTTATATTCTTAATTTTTTTACTATGAAAAGCTGCTTTTTGTGAAAATGTCAGTTGCGATACAAATACAATTGAATTGGTAATTAAATTGAATAAGGGTGTTGGTTTTAGTCCCCCCCCATTGTGATGGTCTTATATAGTATGTAAATGCAACCAAATTAGCAACAATAAGGCCACTCTTGAAACGTTGTGGCCTCCTCACTGTGATTGGGTTAAATGCCTTTCTATTCAAATGAGTAATGCGAAGCAGTAGCAGTATTTTGCCTGCTAAAAAAATGAAGATACCTACTGCATATGGCACACAGAATTCTGTTTACATTGTAAAAAAAAAAGAAAAAAAAAAAAGAATAATAATTAAAAAAAAGGAAATTTTATTTTATTAAAATAGTGTACTTTATTTTATGGATTGAAACAAGTAACAGTTTGGAGGAGAAGATAGAGCAGAAGTTACCATCACTCAGACATTCATTCTCATTACAACGGTTATATATCGGTGTGATATTGAAAATGGACCCCCCTGGAATAAGGACCCTTATATTCCATAGCGGAATACAGACCCCCGGGTCGATATTCTATGGGGGTCCATTTACAATCTCACACCGGCATGTGAACTATATTCAGCATAGTATGAAATGTACTACATGTATGCCATCGGCTCAGAATATACTACTGTATTAAAACTGGCAAATGTTTAAATAAAAACGACTGGTTCTGACTTCTTTAAGAATACAAGAAAGGGCAAA
This sequence comes from Neosilurus mollespiculum, assembly GCA_030014195.1. Lineage (NCBI taxonomy): Eukaryota > Metazoa > Chordata > Actinopteri > Siluriformes > Plotosidae > Neosilurus > Neosilurus mollespiculum. The sequence continues at coordinate 14,782,531 of JAQMYF010000006.1, forward strand.
ATAAAAATACTTGTATGTACCTTTTCTTGTATTCTTGTGTTGTAAGAAAAAAATAAAATACTTGTTCTTAAAATGATTTTCCCCTGTCTTGGGTTTACATCATAGAAATCTGCCAAACAAAGAAATTTTTAAAAAAGGCTTAAAAAAAAAATCTGCCAAACAAGAAATAAAACAATAATTGCCTAAAAAAAGTCACTTGTTTGAAGGATTTATGAGATGGCTGGGGTTTGACCTTTTAAAGTTATTCAAGGTCATAAGACTATGATCTCATTTGAAGGTCCATATTTTAACTTATCTCCAAAACTCTGTGACCTTGCTCTGACCTTTACCTTTGACCTCTGGGTCTCAGGTAGAGTAGTGTCCCCACTAAGTTCCACCAAAACTCAGTTTTGTGGCAGAGGTAAGAACAAAAGGTTGTAATATTAATATTATGATAAAATGTATTTGATAGAGAATGATCACTACAACATAAGTTAGACTCGTATCATTCAAATTATTCATAGCTTTATATTTTATCGGAGACTCGAAAAGTGGAACAAGTGTGGAAAATCACAATAATACAGTCAAGTGCTGCTGCTGTTGTTGTTGAAGAGTGAACTCGTCTGTATGAGACTTGAAGAGCTGAACTGTATTAAATATTGAAACTGAACATCTTCGATATAAATGGAGGCAGTGGTATTTAAAACCAGTTCCCAATTATAGCTAAAGCACTGAAACTGCCTATGCTGAATGTGTTTTTACCCAAATAGCAGTTTTTACCCAAACTCCCAACCTGAACTGTTTAGCCTTACGATGACGTCACGCTTATGTTTTGCTATGACCTGATCATACTGTGGGTTTTCCTCAGAGTTAGCAAGCAAGGTTTTAGACATTAGGTATACTGACTATAGTTACTGCTGCACTTGTTAACCTAGACGATTAAATGTGACAGACAGCCAGAGAGACATTCCTGCTTATGTGTTTTGAAACTCGATGGCACACTATCTGTAAAAGGACAAAAATCTTTTTTCAGGTGAAGTCACCATCATCCTTAGCATTTATTTTGGTGCCACTTCACACAGTCGATGTATAGAAACTGTATAATTTAGTAGTGATTTGTATAACCCAAATCTTTTTATTCGTATATTTACGATATCTTTTTTTAAAAGACTGACATCTTATTGTACTGCATGTATAAATGCCCCGAAAGCCTTCTACTCCTAGAAGATTACAAAAGAAAAAAAAAAAAAGAAAAAAAAGAAAAAGAAAAACTAATACAAACCTTGGCAGTGATTTTATACATCATTGATTACTGGTGAAGGCAATGAAGCCCGATGGAGAATTAGTGTCATTGCTCCTGGAAAGGCAAACTTTATAAAGCTTGAATTATTTTAAGGTATTTTTAAAAATAAATCATACAGATTTTCCCAATTACAAAGAATAAAAGGACATTGATGATTATGCACATTCTAATTAAATTATGAAATTTGGGTATATATCTCAAGTGCATACACCCAAATACTGGTTTAACCAGTAAAATTGACTAATTTACATACCAATACTCAGGGGCTAATACCACATCATAAGAGTTCATGCACTCTTCTGATGAATCATTATAAGCAGTGCTTGCTTTCAAGCAGCTGAATGTCCAAAGACAATTTTAACCTCCTAAAACACACACACTAATGTGTCTTCTCATTTCTCGGCACCACTTCTCTTCCAAAAGAGTACAACCCAAAAGGCCCACATGAGAGAACCGTGCAACTCTAGGTTTTGTGGTAGTGCTTTGTGTACTGTGCATGAGTGTGTACTATAAGGGCGGCTCAAGATTTAAAAAAAAAAAAAAAAAAGAGCGGGACCTAATCTTAGCCTTTTGCAACATCATCCAATGCATCTTTAATTATGCAGTCTTTAATAAATAAATGTCAGCTGCTGTATACAAGTTTTCATTATTAAAACTGTAAATTTTTGTAATCACTTTGTTAGCAAACTTTAAACAGTGTAATATACAGTATGGCGCAAACATGGCATCGAATTAATGAACTTAACTGCTTCTACATTTAAAAAAAAAAACACTACAAAGACTGCTAAATAGTAATGAATGAAGCAAAGTGAACTTTATGTTAAGTCCCTTCTCTTTAAAAAAAAATAATTTTTAAAAAGTCTTCGGTAAACTTTGGCAGTTTTATGAAAAAACAGCCAGTTCTTTTGGAGACTTCGACTGTCACACTTGCAGCTATTTTTGCAGCAAAACCCAGGAGCCTTCAATATGGCTTTTGTTTTAATCTGAAAAGTGCTCTCTAATGGAATATGCATCTTCCTTTACTGAGATTTAATCTTGTGCAGGAAAACTAACGCTTAGAAGTCTGAAAAAGTTTTTTGTACTGACTCAATAATACAGAAGTCATCAAATCTATAGCAAAGTTTGTACTAGAAAAAAACATGACTCTTCATCAGTGCTGAATTTGCCATACTGAGTTCTTTTATTTACTTTTATGAGCATTTTTATGATGCATGCTCTTAGACCACACACAAGCAGATAATTCTATAAATTTCTCACCTTGGCTACATATGGAGTCAGGTGGAGCTTCAGTAGAAACCTTCTTGGATGGAGAAATGATAAAACGAGCTCTGGCTGTCTTAGAGTGGCACATGAACGCCAGCTCCTGGTCCGATCTCTGTCTTTTAAGAAGCTCTACTAAAGTGCTTTCACTGTTCTCAATTATCTTCTCAGTTATCTTCCTCTTTTCACCCTCCTCTGACACCAGCGTGTTAGACGAGTTCTGAAGCTTCACTGGTACACTAGTGGGTGCAAGAAATGGGCCATGACTTCCTGCAAACTTGCGGGAAATAATGGGTCTGGACAGACGAGGTTTGGCCTCAAGTGCTCGGAGAACGTTCCTGTGCTCATTCTCGTCTTGTAGGAGTTCGTTGAGGATGCACAGGGGAGATTTGCTGGCACCTGCGATTGGCTTGCCAATCCTCTTTAGATGACCCCGCACATGATTGGATAAGCCAGTTTTAGTGTCGAACCAGCCCAGACACAGGGGGCAGGTATATTCAGTCTGAGATTCAGGTTTATCTGGGAGAAAGAATGTAACACTTATTACTTATGAAAATGTCAATGATGTATACAGTAAAAGACTGATGTAAATGACTACAAATGTGTAGGATTTATAAATACACCACTTCACACAGATGGAATTAAACTTAAGAGAAGCTTGAACCTAGATTTATTATTTTTTTTACTAAATGAGTCAATAATGTATTAAAAAAAAAAAAAAAAAAAAAAAAAAAAAAAGTATAATCCTCTAATAAGTGTGTGAGTTAACCTCAGTGTGCTTGTTGATATCTAGTTGTGACAGTGAATAACAGATTTAAATCAAAAGGTGTTCAAACGTCTTCCAACCACCAACATTTATGGCATTTGGCAGAACCCCTTCTCATCAACTGAGCAATTGAGGGTTAAGTGCCTTGCTCAAGGGCCCAACATTGGCAGACTGTTGGTACTGGGGCTTGATCCCCTGACCACCACTTTAACTGTATACTAAATTCCATGAAACCCCCAAGTGCACATTTTTAATGTATTATTCAAATATTGGGTTTATTAAGTACGTAAAATGTGACCCATCACAGCAAAGTGGGTATCAAGTCGGAAATTATTAATTTTGAGTTATTAGTGCCATTTTGTTGCCGATATCCTAAGCTTTAAAATTATACCAATTTTTCTAACATATTTTGCTAAATTTGGAGTAACTTACCAAAGCCTGCCAGGAATTTTCAGTCTTTTAAGCATGCAACTTTGGAGAAAATCACATTTAAAGTTCAAACTTTTTAATAATTTCTGACTTAATACCCACTTTGCTGTGATGGGTCACAAATAACACTTTGCTCATTTTAAAGCCATTGGGCTTGTTACTGATTACCTTTTCAGCAAGCGAACATATTAGGTTTGAATTATTGGGGTTTAACGAATTCAATTAACCAGACTAATAAGTAATAGTAGTAGAATCTTACTTTACCACTGTTTTCTTCCTATGGGAAGGCAAGTTGTGTGTAGTGGACGTGATTTTTTTTTTAATTTTATTTATAACCTTATTTGGCAAGTATTTCCAAGTTGTAATTCACCTCTTCTGATCCTGTTGCTCATAGAGGGTGCTCTTCTGCGAACACGAGGCTGTCGATCCTGAGACGCCACCTGTTCAGGTGACAGCATGTGACGAGCCTCATAGCTTAACCCACATCTATGCAGATGTCCTCTGATGTGATTGGACAAGCCCACCCCTGACTCAAACACAGCAGGACAATATGGACAGCACTTCCGATCTGTTTCAAACACGGGGGACACGCAGTAGTTGATGTAAGGACCACTGAGATTAGGATCAGTACAGTCCGGACTGTTCTCACTCACTGCGATCTCCATGTTCTCTTCTTTCACTATGAACGTGTTGATATCATCTTCCATGTTATCAACATCTGACTGACTGGGAACGTCATCTTTGAGCAAATGTTCCTGCAGGGGTAAGGTGTCCGTGGCATTGTTGCAATCGAGGAAGGGTGCAATGCCCTCTCTGGGACCATTAGCATCATTTGCCTGATTGGCATAATCAAAATTAGCACTACTGTAGTTGCCACTCTGCAAAGAATAAACATCAAGGATTTCTGGATTTGCAGATTCAGGTTTTGGTAAAATCATTGGAATTTTCTTGGGAGTGTTGTGATATGGAATGGACATTTTTCTTTTAGATGGAAATTTTTGTTTGTGTTCCACTAAGCTGCTTCCAGGTGAGGGATATTTGGAAGTGTCATCATGGTTCAGGTGGACAGCTTTGCTGGAGATTGCAGACTTGGGCAAAAGATTCATGTCATAGCTGGAGAGATGTTTTGTGTTCTGTTTAGAGATAGCACTTTCACATTTTTGATTGTCCTCTTCAATATAGGAGAGACCTGTTGTCACATCTATTCTCTCTGTAGGCAGAGATAATTTACTTGGCTTGTCACATTGCGGGGAACACGGTGACAGGTTGCTTGCTAAGCTGTCAAAGCTCCACTTGATCAGTGAGGAGCTCAAATTTTTACAAGATTTTTGTGTACTGTTATCTTTCAGAAAAAGGTCAACGAGGCTACTGGACCATGCAGACAGCCCTGCTCCACTTGTGTTCTCATTCTCTCTGAGGAACTTTGGCTTGTGTGATGGTGCAGAGCAGTCATCTTCATTTTGGCCTGTTATCCTTTCCTGCTCAGACACAGACCCCGAAAGGTTATTTGCCATATTGCGTGACTGAAGTTCATGATCACAAAGCGACTGGTCATGTACGAGTTTCTGGTGCTTTTTTAAAACATCTCTATACTTTGTTCTAAATGTGCAAATTTTGCAAAAAAATGTCATGTCTAAGGGTTTTGTGACTCTTCCCTGGCATACATTGAGGTGAGCTACCTGTTGGGGTACTTCCATATCTGACTTGCTGGACACGATGTGATCACATTCTTCACAACTGTAATACGGTTTGTCCTTACCATGGGTCTTGGCATGATGGATGAATGTTTGCGGACACTTGGTTCTAAAAGCACAACGGGGACACTGCAGCTGAGCTTCTCCTCCCTGGCTTCTCGTTTCATTTAGATCTTTAATCTCCTCCATCAACCTCTCCCTTTGCACCTGATGGATCAGCATGTGGTTTTGCAGGGAAGAACGCTCGCTGAATGAACGCCCACACTCTTTGCATATAAAGGGGCGGAGGATGCTCACTTGCCCTACCTCATTATTCCGGTCTAAATGATACATCATATGCCTATGCAAATGCCTTTTTTCCTTGAAATTAACATTGCACTTTGTGCATTGGAAGAATGAGTGCTCCGACTCCATGCCTGTTTCCAGTTCCCTCTTCAATGACATAGGTTGGCCACCCACGCAGGTGTCTGTTTCAATGCGCCCACCTACATTCTCACTTGAAATTAAGTTCTTCTCGTCTTGGGAATTCCCCAGATGCGAGTTTGTGTGTGTTTTCAAACTTTCCGACTCTTGCCTCGAGGAACGTTCTTCACTAATGGACGAATCAAAATCCAAGTTCATGTTAATAAGGGAGGAACAGCTGAAACCCTCGTCAACTTTTTGTTCTAAAGGTATCTTTTTTACTCCACATGTTTTTCGTTTCCTCCTTCTCGAGTTGGCTGACTGAAGACTCCCCAATTTTATCTTTCCTTTCACCACTTCATCAAGTATCCTGCCTTTCAACAGGAAACACATAAACTTTTCACGGATGCTTCTGTTTAGGCCATCATAGTTGTCGGAGGAGCTTTCTGAGGACTCTGACTCAGAATCAACATCCCATAAGGATCCTGCTTTGATGCCGTTGTTCGTCTGCACCCGGCTGTTTCCCCCTTTATCTGCATTGTACCCCACCAAGGGAGTCTCACAGTCACTGTTGTCCAACTCAGATAGGGTTCGTGTGGATGCCGCTTTCAGAATGTGCCCTTCTGGTTTTTGCCAAGTGTTTGATTGAAGCTCACAGGGAGGCTCCAACACCTCAGGGTTGGTGTCTGTCCCAGGCAAAGGGGACGCATCCTTGTCAGGGACGTTGGGCTCCTCTGAGGTACAGTGTGAAGCAGATCCATTAACAAGTGCTCCTGAAGGCAATGAATCGTCTGTGCAGGGGGCAGCCAGGACACCGCCACAGACAAATGGGTTCGGCTGTGCTCCATTTAAAAGGCTTTGGTGACTGTCCAAAAATTGCCACTGCTGTGGTCCCACACTGCTGTTGTTGTTGTAGCAGGTAGAAGTGGTGGGAGAGGAAGTGTAAGAGCCTGACAGCTCCTGAGTATAATATTCAGCAGATTCCACCTCTTTCTCTGTCTCGGCACTATTTCTCACTGCTGCCATGGCAGAGACAGCATCTATAAAACACAATTAGCATCAAACAGATCCATCATCATGTAAGGTATAAGAACTGGAGAACTAAAAATGTTAAACAACTGCAATTGTTTACTTCAAGGCAAAATTTATTCACTTCAAGGCACTTCAATGTAAAAATCTAAAAACTCTAACCTCTTGCCTATGTATAAATAGCTATTTTAGCTATTTTCTGACTTGAGGGAGAGAAAAATGTTCTCAGTGGAGCCAAAACGAGAAGGCCATTACTTTTTTAAGCTGCATTATGGGTTTCCGCACCTACTGCCATCATATCTATTCACAGCACACCCTGCTGTTAGTCCTGGAAACACTGGTGAAGAAGCTTAATTATGTGAGCACACCTTTGGGATCAGACCTTTCTATTTCACTCACTAAAGTTCTCAGCCACTTCCTAAAATTGACCAATTTCCATGGGAACAAAGTACACCTCCAATGAGATCAAATTATTCTATCTTAGCACTCTGTGATGGTGCCAAAGCACATCCCAGCATGAGACTGTTGTTGCTTGATTCTTGACAAATTGGCACACATGCATTCACACGCATACACACACACTGCCCCAAACACTATATAGATTGTTAGATTAAAAATAAAAGTGGCTAGTAACTTGGAATGATTATATTTAATGGTTGCAAAGCAGAATGGGAGGTGCATCTTACTTTTTCTCCCCACAAAAAGCTCGACCCTGTAAAGGGTCCAGACTTGCTTAGATAAATGTATGCTCTGAGGATTTGACATCTAGCACTGGCTGCTCTCAACAGGAAGCTGCGTTGCTAACGAAGTGGTAAATTCAGTGTTAATGAGTGGCTTCACTGTTACCACCTCCGAGGTAAACCTTCCCGGCTCCATATTCTCTCCATCTGTTTGGGTGTGAGGGGTTTTCGGAGGGGGAACAGACGCTCCACATTTAAAGCAAACTTCACTGAAAGCCCTGAACAGCAGGGTGGCAAAGCCATCAGAAGCCGAGTTCGACATTAAATTTACAGACCTCATTAGCTGCCAGCTTCCACACCGATCTGTTCCACACACCACAAACAGGGGCGAAATGCAATGTGTCTTTTAAAAATTCATTCACTTCTATTTACTCCATTTAATCAATGTTAAAAGGTTGACTTTGCCTTGCTGTGAGCTATTTACAAGGATTACAAGATTAAATAAAATGTGCACTCTGTGCAGGGATCAATCTGACACGATTAGCTCCTTTTCCTCCTCCAATCTCACACTCCCTTTTCTTTCATTCCTCCTTCCTTGCCATTGATCATGTTCAATAATGAATTCATAAACAAGCACAAATCAGAAGAAAGCCCATTGTGATCTGTCTAAATTAACTGCAAAAGTAAAAGAGCGCTTAACACTTCCACGACACACATATGTCACTGTGCTTTCTCTCTCCGCCACTCCCTGCTCTCTCCATCAGCACTTGCTCTAACACTCAAGTTACACCTCATCTTGGGGTTACTGCTGAAAAAATCTGAGGTGATAATTGCATATTATCATTACACATTATTCTGCAATCCCGGAAAATACTTTTTTTTTTTTTTTTAATGTATTAATCAGAGGGGAATAAGATCTACAAGCAATGATCCAATTTGTGTTTTCAGCTCCTGGTTCCTTTTCTTCCTACTTATTCCAAAAATACTAAAAATCATTACATACTGAAATTATACATTACACTAAAACCACTGATCCTCTAAATAAATGTACTTGTACTGCCATTAATGTTAATAATGGTCATGCAGAGCTACATAATCTCATACATTTTGAAGTTGTGCTGCTCTAAAGAAAACCTAGAGGAAATTATGGGGAGAATTGTACAAGTGTCAGCTGTCACCCACACACTTAAAATACTACTAAAAGTTTACATTGTTTGAGAAAAAGATGTATATATTTATCAAATTTCAGTGTATTCTCTTCCGGTATCATTGTATTTAATAGCAATTATATATATATATATATATATATATATATATACACACACACAAGATTTTTATGGTTAATTTCATCATGCTGGAGGCAGGTGAGCTCAGAGTGCACGCATGAGCAGGTGCAGAGCTGTGTAATGGCGCCTCTAACCCGTTTTAAGAGTTGTGATATGCGCTATGCAGAAACAAAGAAAAGCAAACTAAAACAAGGTTGATTTACATATTTCAACCATTACAGATGCAGGTCTGCTCCAAACTGAGGTATACTGTGTAGGTAACAGTATCTTTTGAGACCACTCATTTAGATCTTAGTACATACCAAAAGGAACATAAACCACACTCTGTAAACCTGTGATTTTGGTTTAATTTCTACTTCAAAGCATTGTTACCATTATGTCACCCGTTTCAGGTGACTATGCCAAGCCATGAGTGTCCAGTGTTTTGATTTAAGCCTTATCCACTCAGAATAAAAGTTTTTAAATCATTAGATGGTGGATCAGACCAGATTGCATATATTAATTAATAACATTTATTATACTTAAGTTTTCCATGTGGCTTGTATCATTTTAAATAAATCAATCCATTTAGTGAGCCCTTGTGCCCTGTGGGTCATCCTAGAGGAGGGCACTCCGATCAAGATGGATGGTTCATCATGGAATAATGGTGAATTAAGTTTCCAATTAGAGGACACGTGGACCAGAATATGCTAAAAAAAAGGGAATCCCACAGAATCAGTTTGTTTGTGCACCTAAAATGGTCAGTAAGTGGAGGTACAGTGTAGGTTTACCTAAAAATGGGCAACTCTGTCATTTTTGCTCACCCTACTGTAATATCCCTGGGGTATACACTTACAGAAAACCCATACTGAGAAGTTTTGTTGCAGTTCTACAAGTTTACAAGCAAAATTAATCAAGCGAGGTTACTAAGCAACTTGCTGTTTCTCTCAGGTTTTCCCTCATGGAGAAGGCTGGAATTGCACAGCCCACAAAGTTCCCTTTTTGAACACTTTTCCAAATAAGAGCTCAGAAATAACTTGGCTTTATTACATTACTTACTCAGAGCATAGAGGCGCTTGCCTGGAACAACTCCTCAAAAAAAAAAAAAAAAAAGTCACCCTCAAACACACAAGTGCTCATCGAGAAGCACAGTCTGACAATTCAAACGTCCTAGACGGCACAAATGGTGAGAGGCTGCATTTTCCCTGGGCAGCTGCTGAAAGCTATGCTGATGCAAAGCTGCAGCAATGTGAACTCATCCAGATTAAAAATGGACCACCGAACTCGAAAAACGACAATAGAACACACTCTGTCCTCACGGTATAGTCTCCCTAATTGAAAGAAATTCAACAACTATTCTGGAGCTCATCAACTATTCCCAAAATAGAGGGAGAGTTAGTTGGTGAGTGTGGGTCATGCTTGATGCTAGCTTTAGCATAGTGGGGGGAAAAAAAAGGCAGCAAGGGTCTGATAAAAGGGGACAGGCAGCGAGTGACAGTCGGGTTAAGACAGAAGCCGTGTTCGATAGCAGGTAGGGAACATCAAACAGCGAGTTCACAGGAAGCCCGTGCAACCTCGTCTTGAAGGATTTTCTGTTGTGGTGAGTAGATTAGCGCCTGACGCGGTCTCATTTACCATCCAGTAGTGTTCGCGAAGGGATTAAACCATATCAACTTTGAAGCCTTAAACAATACCTTTCAAAATTAAAGGGATTAAGACAGGGGGATTTCCCAAGGCTTTGTTAGGTTTCAACTTCCATTGCTTTTTCTTAAAAAGAGAAAAAGTGAAAGAGAAAGAGCAAAAGTGAGAGACAGCCCATGGTTGTTAGTGGCCTTGATGCAGAGTCTTACACATTCAAACCACAACCCAGAAATTTTCAAAGTCACTTTAATTCCAACACATTTGTGTTTCTATTTCTAATTCCATATACAAAATGAAAAACATTCGCAAACTTATTCATCCTCATCTCTGGTCTGTGTGGATGAATCATTTCTTTAAGTGCACTTGAATTAAGGTTTTGATTACTTGTTCAGGATGGTAACCTGGCTCACCTAGACTTGAAATATATCTTCAGTTAAACCTAAAATAAAACTGAAACCCAACTCTAAATTGAACTCCGATAATTACAAACAGGTAGGTTTGAAAAATGATTCAGTCAATAACTCTACTCTATATCTGATGCCTGTGTGAAGTGACACCAAACCACAGAACTGTAGCATGAAGAGAGATTCTTCAGTGTATTTGGTCATTAGACAACCTATGTCCAATGTCGTCATCCCCACCAAAATAAAAAAATAATTAAAAAAAAGAAAAAAGAAAAAAAAAAAAAATCAGACTGAATCAGAAAAAATCTTGACAGTTGAAAAAGCCTTCTTTTTCAGGTTTTGTATGGAATGGTGCTTAAAAGCCATAAAAAAAAAAACTCACTGTTTAGGCCTAAAAATACTGTATGAAGCTCACTATTAACTTTTCATTTTCTTAACATGTTAAATTCTTGAAAGTGCATAGGTGTCCGTATGAGAGAGAGAGATATATTGGGGGTGCACCCTCAACCATCTGCCTTGGCTTGGTTTTTTTGAGGGGGGCCCTGACTCCGTCACCGTCACTTCTTTTAGACACGTGATTGATCAGATGAAAGCAATCCCATGTCAGTGTCAACGCTCAGCTCCAAAAACAGGATCAGGTCTGGCAAGCAACTACCATCGCACTCGCATTTAGAGAAATGTCAAGAGCTGTAGATATTGAGACAGGGCTGTTCTTATTAGCTTTCATTAAAATGTAGCGTGAAGTGTTGAGCGAGACAGGAATGACATAAGAGAGCAGAAGGGATGTTAATTTAAAGTGGAGAAAATCAGAATAGGACCAAAACAATTTTAGCTGTGCTGATAGACATAACATGCAATACAGTACAAATACATTATGTAGTCTGTGAACAGGTAAACAATATTTAATAGGGGGGTGGACACACACACACACACACACACAGGGCCTCCTGATCATCTCGCCTCAATCAAACACTTCCCTGAGGGAATATAAAAAGAAAGAAAAGTCGTCACTTTATTATTTGCCTGCTGTTTGTCAATGGCGACCATTAAAGCTGAATGAAGAGGCGGAGCTGCACACGAGACGCCAATTAACACCTGAGCAGCCCCTGATCAGAGTGTCCTGAATAAAAAAATAAAATAAAACCAACACACACAAAGAGGGTCGTCAGTGGAGAGGAGTTTACAGAGTGGATAATGCTGAGACAGGCCTAGTAGAAAGATGAAAATGTTCTCCCAGGAGATTTCACGCTTGACTGGGAAGGAGAGGCGGGACAAGAAGCGACAGAAAGCTAATGAGTCTATTGGTAAATGTATACAATAAAGAGCAGGAGAAAAGGCTTATGACGTCCCAATTAATACAAGGTTAGCATCAGGGGGCATGGGGGTGGTGTGATGAGGCCATTAATCCTGCAAGGGAATAAGGGAAAATGTTCAAATGTTAATGATGCAGCAGCTAAGATCAAAATGTGACTGACCTAATCAAAAAAAGATCAAAATGCCTCTTCTGACATATGATGGACAATGCGACCTCAGTCTGTGTGTGTATTTGGAGTAGAGCATTATATTCCTATATAAAAGGGATAGGATATGTAAAGATAACCTCAATAGACTGTACCTACTGAAGTGTAAATCTTGTTTATTTTTGGGGGGGGAGGATGATCAAAAAGCAAGAATTGAACTCCCCAGGCTATTTAACACCTCTTCAGTACCTGATAAACATTACCGTAATAAATGGTGCCCTCATGTGCTATCAGAATTAAGGGAAATAGGGAGTATCCGACTCAGAAATTGCACAAACACTCCCTCAAGCCATAATATCCAGTGGGAAATTCAGAAATCATTTTAATACCCAAGTTTCCAAGATGGTGTGGTGTTTAACCTTTCAACATGGCGGAGGACAGGTTCAGTAATAGTTGGGAAGCAATTGTTTATTTTTTAACACTAAGTATTTTTAGCTGTTGCATATATATTTACATTTATTCTGAAATCCATTTGCACTTAACCTTATATAGAACAATGGTAGTTATGGTATGACCCATAGCAAATGGACTTGTTTGCTAGTGCAAAGCTACGCTAAGGAAGTGATTGTCGTGGGAACATAGACACAACGTCATTTGTGTTCGTCGTTTTTTTATTTTGCTCCAACAACAAAGCACTCATACGTGACGTACTCAATTTTGACCTCACAAGTGGGAAGGAACAATTCTGATAGCACATGAATGTCGACAAACAGTCTCCAAGACAGAATGTCAAGGGGAGTATTCAATTCAACATCCAATCAGAGGTGAATAAACAACACAGAAACATAAGCAATCAAGATGTTTATAGTTTATTTTTACATATTTTAATCATGGCAGGGACAGGTCATGTGAGTGCAGCCAACTCCAATCAAAGCTGTGTAGCTAAAGGATTGTTTTGAAACGGTTCAAAGTTTTAGTATATTCTACATGGAAACATGGGGGTACATTTTATGGTTTATTTCTCCATTCTAAAGCATAATGACACCGCCCACTCAAAATATGCATAACAAACTGTCATTTTTTTCCCCTTCTTGATAAGATGTCGAACATGTGTGACCACTGTCATGATTTATAAATGTGAAAATAAATCTTACCTGGCTAAAAGTTCCTGTGTAGTATAAAATCTGCCTCAAGCTCATTCTTTAGGACTACTCAGTGATATTCACCTCGCCTACGGCGAATAATGATGTATTTGGAGACACTTATGTGCACATCCAGGTCGATATTGCACAAAGCCACGTCCACTGAAGTATACTCAGGCTCTTACTTATATTCTAATTTTAATTACTGTTCGTTTCGTTTGTGATTTTGATATACATTAATTCTGTAAGGGAAATTTAGCGCTGCATTTAGCCCATCCAAAGTGAGCACACGCAGAGACATTTAATTTCTTCCTCTCATGCATGTTATACTGAATGAAATTCAAATAGAACTACTTTCAGAACTTTCTCCATTTTAATTCTGTTGATATTTGCTTTCAATTTACTTTCACTCTTGACCAACAGATATCCACATAATTACCCTGCAGTCACTAACTCTCAGTACATGATAGGTCCTACAAGAACCATATTCCAACTAAACCAAACAGAATTCATGAAAACTAAACATCGTAAGCCCTTGTACACCACACTGTACTCAAATACAAGGCAAATGTATTTAACCACATAGTCTGTGTCTTTTATACATTGATGGACAATGGGGTATCACCTTAATTCCAGAGTACTTCCTGTTTGAAGTTGCAGATCATGTCCCATAGTAATAGGTGCTAATAAATGGACACAACCCTCTTCCCTGCTGCAACATTTCACCCACTGATGTACAGTACATTCATTCTCTTACCACTTCAGTCTCTTCTCCCTGAATGATTCAAGATTTTTCACATTTCTGGATACCACAAAAGGCCCTTGTCCACCCATCCGCCCCCCTTTCCCTCCCCTGTTTAAACTGTTGCACTTTTATGATAGACATGTGGATTTAATCTGCGCAATAACAGAAAATCTGGCAAAATAGTGCAGCTCAAGTGTTTGGGTTTTAATGATCCTGCAATCCCTAAGAGACACCAGCTAGTTCCTGTTGATTTTACTGAGAAAACCCCTAACAGGTTTGTGTTATTCCACAGCATTCCACTTTTCTAAATGCAGTAATATAGTTACATGGAATTATATTCTAGACTGAGATGGGTTTGAATGCCAGTTGCTATTATTTTACTCTGTATGCTACCTTAGAAATTACTATTCTTCAGAAAAACACACTGCAGAACAACCAAGACACTGCTTTAGAAAGAAACACATAATACTTCCCAATGCTCCTTTATGTTCATGAGTAGGTCTTTTGCCAAACAGATTACTTACTTAGTTGAACAAAGCTAAAAATAATTTATTTACGATCATGAAATGTAGTATCTTTAACCCAGCTGTTGATCGCTGTTAATGTCCATATGATGGAGTCAAATGTTATCAGTGATCCAATTCTGCCCCCTAGTGATGAACTTAACAGGGACATGGCTATGGTGGAGATGTCAGAGTTGTGCTGATTCTATACATGTACAGCTTGGGAGACAAGGTGTGAGCTTTGGTGTTTCATATAATTCCCTTAATGAAGTGGTTAATTAAGAAAAGCCTCTCGTTTGCCTGTTCAGGTGTGGATAAGCGACTGCTTCAGGGACATGGCAATAAACCTTATTCACGCCTGCTACCTCAGGTGAGGAAACTTGTTATCCCATTAGCCGTTAACGTGACAGGGCTCGAGGAAGTTAAGGTAATGTAAGAGCTTGGCACGTGCAGGATGAGAGACTGCACAGTACCACTTCATTCAAGTAGTCACAGCCGATAAACGAGTACAAGCTTTAAAGAAACAGCTCTTTGGTACCAAGAGGAACTGTAACACATTTCGTGATAGCTACTTGCTGCTTTCTCAGCACGAAGGAGGTCACAGATCATTGTCCAATTACATAAAGTCATTTTGGCAGGTTTGCACATACGAATGATTCCAGGAACCTGCTTCCTTTTTGACTTTTGTGTTGCATGCCGCGAAGAGAAGATGAATGTTGCCATGACGAGGCTGCCAAGCAAGTGTGACTGACAGCTCTGATTTCATATGACTGCTGATCACACCCAGTTATAGTTTCATAGCAGTTCACACATCCCAGCTCGACTCAGTGTCGCTGAATGTCTGTGACTTTGCACGCACACGCAAACACACACACACAGCACATCCAGAGTGAGCTTTTGCTCAAAGCTACCCTAGAGTTTGCATTGCTATCTATTTTATATGAATTATTATACAGGTTATAAGATAAAATTGCATACATTAGAGCTGGGCAATAAATGGATTTTATGAATTAATTAAAATCTTTTGGTTTAGGATGGTGTGTGAAATGAAAATTGTGATTCCCTTTGAAATGTAAACTTTTTTTTTTTTTTTTTTTACTTCAGTGGAGGTGTATATTCTGCACGGTGCCCACACCCCCGCTTAGAATTCTTTCCTGCCTTTCAATTGGTCTGTGGTACCCCCTTTACCTGGTACCCACCATCCAATAAATGAAAAAAGCCCATCACCACCCAACAACACTACGCAAGCAAGAAGCTAGTCTCGAAAAATGGCAGCGTCTGCTCTGTAATTTAGAAATTAAATTAACACTTTAAGGTAAATTATCATCTAAAAAAAAAAAAAAAAACCCCACCCTCAGGTCCAATTTCTTTACAGTATTTTGTTTTAAAAACTATATTCAGGTGTTCAATTCACACACACACATACATATATA
>JAQMYF010000006.1:14851179-14862275 GCA_030014195.1 Neosilurus mollespiculum
ACTAACTTTCACTCATTGAGAAATGTTTCTCTGCTTGCATCAAACCCGGCCGATGTCCCGCCCTCGAGAGCCATATAGCCCACTGTGATTGGTAGGTTTGTTCAGCTCCGCCCACAATACTGTAAAGTGCCGGTAAGTCCTATAAACATGTATTTTCTGTGGATATTAAAAGTCTTATTGTCAGTACTAAAATTTATTATAATTGTTCAATTAAAAAGATTTTTCTAGGGCATTTTCAGTCACCTCTCAACAGAAAGTTTGGGGTTGAAATCTCAGCCAGGGGCCTTTCTCTGTGGCATTTGTATATACTCTCTGTGCTTGTGTGGGTTTCCTGTGGGTACTCTGGTTTCCTCCTACCATCCAAAGACATGCACATTAGATCAATTGACCACTCTAAATTTCCCATGGGTGTGAATGTGAGTGTAAATGGTTGTTTGTGTTCATTTAAACCCTGCTATAGACAGACGCTGTATAGGTTATACCCCACCTCTCACCCAAAGCCAGCTGGAATTGACTTCAGCTTCCCCTACAACCCTTAAGGATAAGTGGTATAGATAATGAATTTATAGTCATTACTGTGACCTCTAATATGAAGTCTCTGTGTTTAAAGTTGAACTATCATATATTATACTTTGAGACCTCAATAGTTTGGATCCTGTTTTGTCCCAATGACATTGTGTCTATGTCCTGGTAAGATTCTTAAATGAGGGCCATTGGGTATTATTACTCTTTTGATAAAATTCTTCCTGTTTGAAGACATTGATCAGTAGTTACCAGGTGTTCGGTAGTAGTGATCAGATGGTAAGGAAGAGAAGCAGTGCAGAGAAATGACAACACACACAATTACAGTCTTTATGCAACTCAAAAAAGCTCATGAGGGCAAGGCTTTTCCACCATTTAGGAAATGTTACTCTTCCAGATTCTCTCAAGCTTTTCCTTGTCCACCTATTATTCATTCTGATTTGAATAAGTATATTTATATTTCTAAATATGCAACAATATTGCTACCCTGTCCTGCAATTCAAATAAAAAGTCCATGAATTAAATAAAGGTAAATATGTCAGACCAAGAATACTTAAATTTACAATTTATGCATACAGTGACATACTTACTGTTATCCAGACTGCGGTGTGTGCAAGAGGACAGGCAGTTAAGTGTAGTGTGAATGATGGTGAATGCTCTTGTGGGAGCCCTTTCCCCACACAGCACTAAATATTCCGTCATGTCTGTCCTTCCTCCTCCTCTGTCTGGTTGCATCTGTCTCTTGGCACAAGAGAGAGATGTACCTTTACACAATGGCACACTCACACACACACACACACACACACACACACACACACACACAGAGAGAGAGAGAGAGAGAGAGAGAGAGAGAGAGAGAGAGAGAGAGACACACACACACACACACACACACAGACACACACACACACACACACACACACACACACAGAGTATTTTATTGCATTGCCTTGCTTGCTATCCTTCCTTCTGTCTTCAGTCTTATTTCACATATTCAACCTCCCTCACCACTTTCCTGTACTTTTTCTCCCTCTCTTTTTCCAGACACAGCCAGTTCTCTGGGTGCTCTCCAGGTGACATGTGTTTCTGTGGCTCCTTTGAGAGGAGCAGGTGGAACTTTAGCACGTTTTACCTCCATGAAAAGAAGAAGACAGACGGAGGATATACTGCCACGTGCACACACACACACACACACACACACACACACACACACACACACACACACACACAAAATTATTAGCACTTTTATGTCTTACCAAGTTTGCTCACTGCAAAAGGCAGGTATAGCAATGAGATCCAGCAGACAAAAAAAAACCCTAAAAAAGTTTTTTTTTATCCTTCATGAGATTAGAAAAACAAATGTTTGTCAACTGACTGAAATTAAGTTAAAGGGTGGATTCATGCCTTGTATTCAGCCAGGGGTCATCATTTGAAGCTCAGACCTGCAGGACAAATGGGTTTACCAGTACAATATATCAGCAAATCATTAGAGTGACTTGGTATTGCAGGAATTGGGAAAGTGAAGCTTTCTAATATATCATCTAAAGTGGAGAGAAGTGTGATTGGATGCCCATTAGGCAAACTGCAGTTCAAATCTTAGCAGCATTTCATTATGGTCAATAAAAACTGCCCTAAACTCTTTAACATTTGTGTGAATTATATAAATTATATAAAATTATAAAACAACTGGGGCCAGGGGCAGGATCTTAGAGCAGTATACAATTGCTGAAATAATTTAGAGCCCAAAGAAGAAAAATTACAAACGGACTAACAAGTTTTGTATTATCTACTGATGCAGTCCATGTTGACAAAAACCATGTCAGGATTACAGTCATCAACAGTGAATACTATATCAGCTTCAGAATGAGCATGCCCTCTGAACATCTACATCAAGCTGGCACAGGTTCCCGAGCACTGAACATGTTTACATTTAGAACATTTGGCAGACACCCTTTTCCAGACATGATTAGTTTTTTTTTGTTGTTGTTTTTTTTTTGGGTTTTTTTTTTCAGATATAAAAATTAGCAGTCGAGGGTTAAGGCTCTGCTCAAGGGCCCAACAGTGGGAGACTGGTGGTACTGAGGCTTGAACCCCCAATCATGTGACCAATAAGGTTAAGCCTTAATCGCATGAGCCACAACTGCACTTCATTTATGAAGTCATCTGAACCAGAATGCAGATTGTTAAAGAATGCTAATGTACAATGCCAACCATCTATCAAGGCTTTTTTGACCTAAACAAACATCCATCCCAACCTTCCTGCAGGTGATTAACAGCATTCTAAGGGACACAACATTCATCAAAACCACCTGCATCAACCTGAACAGTAGGCTGTTGACTGCTCAGGTCAACCTGGGAATTGTTATTGCATGGTTGTACCAGCACAAAGTGCTTTCCAGAATCTTTACTCTTACTATATCAAGTGTTAATCTCATTAGCTGGGTCATGATGAGGAATGTCAATAACTACCATTATAAGATGGCCAGGCCTACCTGGGTGTCTGAGCAGCAACTGCTTCTAGCAATTTTGGAAAAGATGTTCATAGACACCTAAGAGACATTTCAATATAGAAAGCCACATAATCCAAAGGTACCAACTGTACCTGGTGGGAGTTATGATGTGGGGCAGGCTGAGCGCTCTGGGATTTAAAATTTTCTGTCACAGATCTATTATAGGAAAGGTAAAGTGCTGCTTAGCCCAGAAGATATTTTACTGTCCAGTCTTTTTCCAGAGCCTTCAGTGTGTTGGGCATTGTGGGCATGAAAAAGAGCTATGCATAATATCACAAAAACAATGGAGAGAGCTTTGTGACTGAAGAGTCATCTGGATGCAAGCTGGAGTCTGACCAGCCTCAGCTAGGTCAGTTGGATGAGAGTGTATGATGCTGAAAAACCCAAAACACAGGAAATTCCAGGAACATCCAAAGGCAGAAGTAGAATTTGGGGTATCGTTTTTCTGGAAAGATTTTAAGGTGCTTATTATTACACATAAGCTTGCTCAAGAGTTTTGCTTCATCATTGTGTACAGTGCTTATAAAGACAAATAGTTTGCTAGCTAATGTTAAAGGTCCCCATTTACTAGTGAATTTAGTGTATGTGTTTTATCTTCCATTATAAGTTAATTTTGGTTGAATAAAAAGTTTTCCCAGTGAAACCACCCCAGCATATGATCTTAGTATCTCTAATTCACCTGTTTTACATCTTGATTTGGTTCTGTGTTTTTTTACAATAACAGTAACAATAACAAGACCATGTGACCGGAGGAACAATCTTGCACATGAGCAATAACTTGGCAGTGCAACACAGATTTGTAAAAAGTGTAAAAACCCAAGATTAAGTTTAAATAAACAGAAGAAGGTGCACCATTTCAAGAGAGATAAAAAAGATAGCGATTTTTACTAATATCATCATGCTCATTGCAGGGGTCATTGACACTCATGTACAGGAGTAAGCGAATGTTTTCAAAAAGACATTGTGTTGATTCAGCTTTATTTCCAAGAGATAGCACTGTATTGCATGTTTATTCGATACCTGGTAAGTGAATGGGCCCCATTAAAACACAAATTTCTACAAAATCCCATCTCACTACATTTCCATCATAAGAAAGAAACTAATTAGAGAAAATCTGATGTGAATGTTGCAATATATGTCATTTATTCGCATACAATTGTACTATTAGTGTGTGTTTAAGCTAACAGTGTTTGTCACACTTCCTCACATTTAAGTCAGTCTACACACTACACCTCCCAGCATGCACCTCATCAAACTCAGTCACTTGACTCTTGAGACTCACAACACCTGACCTAGAACACACCTGTCTCCACTCACCAGCACTTACATACTTCCTACATAATCATCCAGTTACTGCTCCTGTGTTTATTGCTAGTGCATACCAAGCCTGTTGATTCTGTTCTCTAATATCCTGTGTATGTCCAGTTTTCCCTTCCCGTTTATGATACTGTGCCTAGCCTCTGATATTTTGTGTCTGTGTATGCTCCTCACCTGCTTCACACTATTTGTCTTTGCCTTTGATAAACTGTCTATTGCCTAAACCCTGCTTGCCTTAAGGTAAACTGTTATTGGATCTCTCTGTCTGGTCTTCATTAAAACACTGCTGATCTGCATATTCCATCCGTCTCACTTTCTACAACACTGTTGTGACATTGCTTAAAACCAGAACAACCTACAAATTATATTTTTGGCTATTTAGTTATTTATATCCTTCAGTAACCACTGTATTGTGAATTGTAATGGTATGTTATGTAAATTGTTATTCATAATGAGGAATGTAGTCTGAACCCACCAAGGGCCATGTTAGTTTAAGTCTTGGTACCAGTTTTTATTGATATGACTCATTATTTATGAGTTTCATGTGATTTATATTAATATAATGTGTATTGTGGTTGAACATGGGGTATTTCAGCACATGCATCACTGTGTGTCTAAGTGCCAGTGATGAATGAAATAAAATAAAAAATGTTAACAAGAATAATAATTTGGAAGACCCATAACTCATTGTATTTTAATAATGACAGATGAGGCATTTTCATTCCTATTTGTTGCCATAGCCTCCTAAATCCCAAAAATTAATATTGTGTGTCTTGTCACTTCTCCACATCACATCTGTTGCTTACCACCTGATAATTATTAAATTAATCAGTGTGTTCAAATAGAAAAAAAAAATACTTAAAGGCCCTCATATGAGGCTCTTACAATGACATACACAGTTAAATTGGGAAAAAATATGATGTCCTCATATGAAGACAGTGGGGTCTCAAAAGCTGAGAGCTCATCGAAAGAAGAGAGTTAATGTTTTGAAAACCAGTTAATGAACAATAACTATCTTGTATAACTTTAAGTAAACTCTGACATTCTGGTTCAAAAACCAAATCCACAGCTTCTCCAAAGTTCTTAGAGAAGTATTTTGTGCTTTTATATCCATACAGGTTCATTCTTACAAGGTAACTTGGCACGAACCTTCTTTCCAGGAATGCGTGACCGTTCTTCACATTAATGTTATTGAAGAAAAAGTCACTCTGTTTATAACATTATGGAACAAATTATCACCTCATAAAGAAGCCTAATATATTTCTTTAATCATGTCAGGACATTGTTTTACTTTATCTCAAAGGAGGTAATTGTATATAAGCGTGTGTTTATCACGTACCTCTTATGAGCTGTTGAGTTGGTCCAAAGTATGTGGAGCATAAACACTCAGAGATCTCAGGTGGATGAAATGTCCATGCAGACGATGCCATGCCGCTGATTATTACTTCATTTACAGTAATTGTTGCCTTTTTGTTTATTTGAAGCTGATGAAGAGCATCTGCAGATGTGGAATGTTTGTGTTAAGGGCAAACTGGAAGGTAAGCAAAGCTAAAGAGGTGAGGCGACACATGAAATCATGTGATGTCTATTGATCTAAAAATCAGTACATTTGCCACCAGGGAGTATTTATCTAGTCAATACCAACCTCAACAGTAAAGTAAAGAGAAAATGGGCTGCAGAATACTAAAATCAATATTTATACTCCGCAGGGAAGTTTTTATTTTGCTACATTTAGCCTTGGTAGGGTTATGGCCTGAATTTCTCCAAAGGGATTTTTTGGTCCATTTTTAACACTAATATACATAAATGAAATGCTATAAACTTTATTTCGCCTTTAATAGGGCTAGACAATTTTTAAAAGGCAGGATCTGAAGCCAAGTCCATCAGTTCCTTGTGGGGGTCTTTTGAAATTGTTATTGGATTGTGCATGATAACAATTCAACAGATTTTTAAAGTGACCCATTCACTTACCAGGCATTTTAAATAAACATGAAATAAAGTGTTATTTATTGGGAACTAAATGGAATTAACCACAGTGTCTTTCTAAAGCATTCTGGTTCCTCCTGTATGCAAATCTCAATGACCCCTGCACTGGTGGCATCTTGAAGAGCGCAGAATTATCATCTTATCAGGTCAGCGCAGACCCGGAGGGTGCGAACAGAGAAAAATCGATAAGTTATAAATTGACTTTAATCAGATGTTGTGTGTGTGTGCATGTGTGTGTGTGTGTGTGTGTGAGAGAGAGAGAGAGAGAGAGAGAGAGAGAGAGAGTAAACTGTAATATGCTAGTTTTATTATTTCTTTTGTAATCTATATTTTTTCATGTCTTAACATTTGATCTCTCAATGGATCTGTGTTGCAAACACTGCCAAGTTATTGCGCATGTGCAAGATTGTTCTCCTGGTCATGCAGTTTTCTTACTGTTATTGCAAACAGACACAGAACCAGAGCCAGATGTAAAACAGGTGAATAAGAGATGCTAAGCCAATGAGATGGGGTGTTTTTGCAAGGAAACCATTGTATTCAGGTAAAATGAACTGATAATGGAAGATAAAACACATTCATGAATGGGTAGCTTTAAATTAGCTCTGTTGCATTTAAAACCACTGAAAGAATAAAGTCACTATATTATTTACTCACGATCATCAAACCCTTCTTGCTAGTCTGGTAAATAAATATGTTTGACATTCTTTGAGTCATTAGTTTATAAATTTTAACTGTCACAGAGAAATACTTATGTTGTAGCTATGAAGCGATTGCTATGTTTCTGGATAAAATGATAGTCCAATTTATCTAGATTGCAAAAATGGTGGGAAATGAACAGAGGTTAGTGGGAATAGCATCTTCCAACTGGTTCAGTCATGCAGAGACATTTACTGCCAGTGGCATGTGTTTGAAGAGGAATTCTGGCCAAAGCCCAACAATACCACAGCTATCCATGATTGGGATACCAAGAGCATTATTGCCCTTCTCTCTCTGAGTGGTAATGATGGTATTTCCCTTTACTCCATCACTTTGATTAATGCTAGCTATTTGCAAAGATCTGTGAAGCATAGGGCAGATAGCACTTTCCATTAACCACATTTAGCCACCTTGGGACATTACACTGCAAAATACACTATTAAAATTTCAAAGAATTT
The DNA here is from genome assembly GCA_030014195.1 of Neosilurus mollespiculum. NCBI lineage: Eukaryota > Metazoa > Chordata > Actinopteri > Siluriformes > Plotosidae > Neosilurus > Neosilurus mollespiculum. The sequence goes on from JAQMYF010000006.1 coordinate 14,858,666, forward strand.
AACTGATTATCAGAATTTTAGTTATAATAATCAATGTTTGGTTGCCAGAAATTTGACCCAACCTATATAAATATGCTGGTTGTCACTAGATTGGTAAAATATTTGTAAGTGATTAACATGAATCATGTCTTATGTTTAGGAGCTAGCTCAGACTACAATCAAAGAAAGCAATGCTCATATAGATGCTTGTATAGTCTTTTATCCATGGGTCACTATAGGGCCTATAGCCAGAGTCTCCAGGTAACACATATTGGTTACCTGGAGACTCTGGCTATACATCTTCTTTTCGCCTTTGGGGTTAGTTCGGAGATGCCACTTACTCACTCAACTTGCCAAACCGCTTAATACGATTGGGATCAAAGGAAGGCAGGAGCCTATCTTCGCCAACAGTGAGCGAAGGCCAGGTACACCCTGAACAGCTTGCCAGACCATCACGGGGTGAACAGCTCTCAAAAGATGCAGCAGGAGGATGGGGACCAAAGCATTTACCATTAGTTCATTAATTTGCTGCAACAAATAGGTGGATATTGGTTAAAATAAGATGGCAATAAATGAGATCAGATCATGTATTCAAACTGAAGTGTAACACCATAGAACATGGTAGCATTACACAGTACTTTAATGTACGCAGACTCTAAAGAGTGTTTATAAGTACTACACTTTGCTTCTCTATAATTAAAATGGTTCTTTCACTTAAATGTTCACTGAGGTATATTTTCTTTTCTTCATTCCTTTGATAATATAGAGTATTAACCCTTAAAGTTCTTGTCACCATCACAGCTCAGTATAACAAACTTAGTTTGGAGGTTAACCCAACATTTCAATGTATCATAATTTTTTCAAACTGAGACCTGGTATTTAGTGCAGCTGTGCACCACTACGGCCGTCTCATTTCACTAATATATTACAGCAAGAAAAATAAAACTGTCAAAGGCACTAACGTAAACAAGGCAGTCACTTGGAATAAATGGTCCACGGTCATAATCCTGTGTGTTTCTGTTTAGCTTGCCATATACGGTGAGAAACTACTATTCCAGCACACACATGACCAGGGTCAGCAGGACTGTTTATGCATAGAGTAATCAAACCGATATGATCTTTTTTGTTGTGAAAAATCATGATAGAATTAAGGGAACATTAATATTCCAGACCTCTTGACTTTGGCACATTTGAGAACAGTGAAAGCAGATGTCCCAGTACAAAGGCAGATACAGACAAAAACTGGCCTTCATGTCTGAGCTGTTTATGCAATCCATGCACGCTAACGTCTCTGGACTATTATCGATCCTCCAGAACATCACTTTGTCTGACTATATAAATGCTTACATGCACTCTTGCCTCTCCATTTCTCCACCAAAAATTTTTATTTTTTATTTTATTTTAATGATGTTTAACAGAACTACTGGCCTGAAACCCCAGCAGCTCAATGGTACCATGTTGCAATATGTAATTCTTGGACTACGGCAGTGACGCAGTAGATTGGAACGGTTTAGTGCTGCTAAAGTACAGAAGAAGAAGAGTAACTAAAATAATGAGACACAGACAAGCCTGACATGAGTATAATTACATATTTACTCGGATCAGCCATAACATTAAAACATTACGACCACTGGGGAGCAAGGGGTAGAATGTTTGGTCTGATCCCATAGAAGGGCTTCTGTAACACAAACCACTGAAATTGATAATGCTGGCTATGATTAGTAATAAAAATAAGATAAAATAATAATAATAATGATGATAATAATATGTAAATAAAATAATAATAATAATCATGAGATAAAGTAATAATCACAGATATATCATTATATAATAATAGATCTTTCTTCTTCTTTTGCTTCTTCTTCTTCTTATTATTATTATATAATTATTATTATTATTATTATTATTAATTAAAATTAATTCATTGTCTGTACTGCTTATACTGTTAAGAAAGCTGGAGCCAATCCCAGCTGACGCTGGTCGAAGGCAGGGTACAGGCTGAAAATTTGTACAATACATTGCAGGACAACACAAACAAACATCTATTCAAATGCACACACACACACACACACACACACACACACACACACACACCTAGGGTTATACAGAATAGCCAATTAATCTAAAGTCTATGTATTTAGACAGGGAAGGAAACCAGAGAACCTAAACAGAACATGCAAACGCCACACAGACACACCCTCACCAATCACGAGCTCGATTGCAGGACCTTCTTGCCCTGTGACAAGAGTGTTAACCACTAAGCCACTGTGCTCTCCTAAATAAACTGAAATATCGATTTTTATTTCGTTTCATTTCCTAGCATGCTTTTTTCTGTAAAATGTAATAAATTGTTTAGATAAATAATATCTGACATCATTTAGATTCTCTTTCGTTAATTTATTCATGTGCCGAACAGATAAATCCTACTAGAGTTTCGAGGAAGCTGAACAGCTCGCCAGTCCATCTCAGGGCCAACACAGATACGACCATTCATGCTCACACTCTCACCAAGGGACAATTCAGAACAGCCAATTATCCTAATATGCATTTAGACTTTGGACTCTGAGAAGAGACCAGAGCCCAGGACTCCAACTCTGGTCCTTCTGGCTATGAGGCAGACGACCTAAATGCTACACCACCATGCTTCCCTAGATATCATTAAAAAAAACTTATATAAATGTGGAAATGGAGATTAATGGAATTAAGCTAAAGTGGGTAGAAATTATTTAATTTTAGATGTTTTGAAGTATATTTTAAATCTGTCTTATGATCGAAAGCTCTAATGAGAACTCTGTCTCCTTATTTCTGGATTTCATTCAGGTTTATGCAGTAGTACTAACCATGACCTATAATTGAGGCAAATAAAGAAAGTGTTTATGAAAACTAACCTCTGAGTAGATGGCAATATATTATTTGATTTACAGTAAAAGATTTGTTAAGGAATTAGTTTTAATAGTCTGTAAGCTCTTGATTTGTTGCAGACACAGGAGGCATGTTTGCAAAAGAGCCACTTGAACTGCAGCACTTATTTTTGTGGAGAGGTCTGGAGCAGTAAAAGAATAACACGTTTATTTTTTACTGCGAAATGACATTCACATGGTGCAGGTAATATTGCAGCATGTGATATCTTCATTAATAGGGTAAAATGGGGGGAAATAAATATCTTTTCACCCAGTCTTTATTAAAGATAGAGGGTTACCCTTTATAGCTTCACCTGCAGTAGGGAGTAAATCTAGAAGCCTCGGGGTTTTACGGTTTCTACAATTTCTACAATCCTTCACTTTATTCTTCTGGTATTACTCTATTTGTGCTATCACTAAGTGGCGCTCTTTGAGACTCAAGTGAGACTCAAGAATCAAAGCGAATACTGTGATGTGGATAACCTCTTACAATCCTGTTATATGAGTCACTTATTATTCTTTAAGCATTATTCCTTTTCTTTATCCTTTATTAGGGCTGCGGGGAAGCTGGAGCCCACTCCACTCGACTCCAGGTGAAGGAAGGGTACACCATGAACAGCTCACCAAACCATTCCAGGGCCAACACACACACAAACACACACACGCACGCACGCACGCACGCACACACACACACACACACACACACACACACACACACACACACACACACA
>JAQMYF010000006.1:14868084-14878434 GCA_030014195.1 Neosilurus mollespiculum
CACACACACACACACACACACACACACACACACACACACACACACACACACACACACACACACACACACACAGCAACCTATGTGCATCATGAATATCCAATTAGCCCAATGTTCATGTCTTTGTACCGTGAGAGGAAACCGGAGCACCTGGAGAAAACCCACGCAAGCACGAAACTGGGGACTGGCCTCAAATCCAATACCTTCTTGATGTGAGGCAGATGTGGTAATCACTATGCCTTCATGCCACTCTTCTTTAAGCATATTATTAAAATTAATCTTTAAATATAAAGTAAAAGGGTGTGATTCACATGTACAGTGTGATTCTGTGGGGCCTAATTGTTAGAGAAGCAGCTTTGGGAATGAAAGGTTGCAATAAAAGAATGAAAGAAAAAGTGTGGTGGCGGGGGAGTGAGCTGCACTCTTCCTTCCTCCACCTTCATGGCTGAAGTGCCCTTGAGCAAGGCACCTAACCCCCAGCTGCTTTCTGGGCGCCACATTATGTGAGGGTGAGAGCAGAGTACACCCTGGACAGTTCGCCAAGCCATCGCAGGGCAGAAACACGCGAAGAAACACCCTATGACTTACTCTTTACAAACGACAGCAATGGTTCTTTTACATGCCTCTCACCACAGACAGTGAGAGACATGGCTGGCCTTGTGATATTGGGGTTTGAACCCACAACCTTCGGCTCGGTAAGCCAGTGCCTTAACCACCGAGCCACCACTGCCCCTTTATTATTATTATTATTATTATTATTATTATTATTATTATTATTATTATTATTATTATATTTAAACACTTTTTTCACTTAAATAGATTGCTTCATACTTCTAATATTAAGTGAGTAACTCTCTCTCTGTTAAGTGACTCTTTCTCTGTCTTTCTGTTCCTCTCTCTCTCTCTCTCTCTCTCTCTCTCTCTAACTTTGCTTAAGTAGCTTTCTCTTGCTTTGCTTAAGTGAAAAGTGTCGGCATTTACTCTGTAAGCCCACCACAGACTGAAGGCAGAGACTGAGCTTCTGTTATTGAAATCAGAGGAAAGAGACGATTACTCCTCTGAGACGCTTTAAGGTAAACGGCTGTGAGGAATCCAACCACCATGCCAACATAACCTAGTTCATTACCTCCTTGTCCTTCTTCAACCTTCTATTCCAAACACAGCAAGTGTTGATCCCACTCACAAACACCAGCTTTCAATCAATCAATTGCAATTAAGTTTAAATCATAAAAATGTGACGGGCTCTTGTATATTTATGTGTCCCGCACAAAGCCCAGAATTAAACCTTATTGTGAGTAAGTGGACATTAAATGAGGTTTAAGAGCTGAGAATAGTAATAAATGTAAAGCATTATCACAGGGCCATCCTGAGAGAGAGTCCAATGCTATCAAAGTACCAGTGTGTTAATATATACAGAGCCAGATTGAACGTGTGTTAATTACCTGCTATATAAACCAAAGCCAGTATTACCTCAGTGATTACTACTACGTCACACTGAGACTAACTGCAGATTTGGCTGATAATCTTATAATCAAGCCTGATTTTTTTTTTTTTAGATAATTAGAAGATATTCAGAACATTTAATGTGTGCAATGAGGTGCATGATTGTTATCTGGTATTATGACATTTTTCTGGATTCATATTGTGTAACCACTTTATTGTAGTCAGGGAGATGGAGTCTATACCAGTAACACTGGTCCTGAGACAGGAATAAATATTGTACAGGATGCCTGTGCATAACTTCAAACCCCATTCATATTTTCTTAAAATAAAATTAAAAATTGTCTGAGGTGAAAGAGTGATACTGTCCTGGTGTAACATTTTGGCAAGGGCACCCATTCATAGTTACTGTAGGGGTAGTCTGGTGACTTTCCCCATTTTCTATTTCTCTCTTCTGGGGTCTCAATTCCATGACTGTAGTCTCAAATTAAATCATTTTCCCCATCAAGTAAAATCCCATTCATTACCATCTATAGCACATGAAGAACTTTTCTCATTTAGAAGTGGATTAAAGGCTGTCCTTACAGAAACACCATCAAGGTAAGTTTTGTCCTCCCATGTGTGATAACACCTCATGACCTTCCAGTAAAACTTCACTACAACCCTGTTCCTGGAAGCAGCAGTCTTGTGCAATGGCATCCGCTTGATGTTTGAAGAAGGGAAAGAAATATGCTACGCAGGAAAACGTGAAATCCAGACCCTGAGACCTGGGAGGGTGTAAACATTTCTCTCAATGAGGCTGGGTAGGTAGTGACAAAGCCTCCTCTTCTTCGGCATGCTGAGCATCAATCAATCGCCATGCTCTGCTGGCCCAGAGGTCTCGTACACACACAGTGAATTTCTTTCACTCCACATTTCTCACATTTTTTGCTTTGAACTCTATGCAGCCCCTGCTCTCTGAGGAGGTAATGCAAACACCCAGAATAACTGACCCGGCTCCACCTTGAGCAGCCTGGTCGTGGGATACACACTTTTTAGAAGGAACGGAAAAGGTTAAAGCAGAGGCATATGCATTGCAATAGGGTTAAGCCTTCAAGTGCGTTATGGTTTGGAAGCTCTGATGAATTTATTCTCAAGGCCAGATATAAAATCCCTATTTTTTTTTTTTGGCTCATCCTAATTGCCATCATTTTCACCTGTTCATACATAACGTAATCTGGTGACACTACAATTGGCTCACAATTGTAAAGAAAAGAATTGTGATGGGGAAAAATTAATTACAGTATTATTTATTTAGAGGGCATGGCACGATGTCTTTTTCTTACATAAATAGATGAATGAATGATTGAATAAATAAATAGACAAACAAACAAACAAACAATAGATTCCTGCTGAAATTTAGTTTTGCCGTCTTACTATTATTGTACAAAAGTACTTTACACAGTGCCTACACATTACTGTCTCTTTGGTTGTTTGTTTGACTCAAGTGAAGAAATGAGTGAGCCAAAGAGTGTTATTCCAGTTTTGTTTTTTGTTTTTTTTTCATTCCATAACTCAGTAATTCGCACCCATTAGCCAGCTCTCCACATCATATAAGAGCTACCAGCTGGGGAGGGTGAAGACTAACATGAAGACAGCCAGCCAAAAGAGCACAAGTTTGTTAACTGCTGTTCATACTCCGGGCAGCACGGTGGCATAGTGGTTACCACGTCCGCCTCATAGCAAAAAGGTCCTTGGTTCAAGTCCTGTGCTACTGTGGGTGAGGGCGTTTCTGTGTGGAATGTGCATGTTCTCCCGAGTTTGTGTGGGTTACCTCCAGGTACACCAGTTTCCTCCCACAGTCCGAAGACATACACATTATGCTAATTGCCTGTTCTAGATTGCCCTTAAGTGTGGCTTTGAATGGTTGCGTGTGTTGGCCCTGCAATGGACTGTGGAGCTGTCCAGGATGTACCGTTATTTCCACAACCGCAGTAGGATTGAGTGACTTGACAAATGTATTGATGAATGAATGTTCATTCTGAATCACAGGGCAGCACAACACCCTGTGAAGAATATCACTGTTTGTCCTCCGCAATTGCCACTAGATGGATGGATGCTGGATGGACAGATGGATGGATGAAAGACAGTAGGCCCACAAATTGCATACAAGACCATCTTAACAGGTCTCATTACAGAGAAATTTAAAATGTTTAGTTAAGCTACTGCTAATTCTGATTTCCTAAATGCAAAAACTGCTATGAGGGCAGTAATGGTCTTCCTTTCTCCACCGTTGGTCAGAGGGTTCCTAACCAATCAGTGACACCTGTTAGCTTTCCAAGCACATTCATTCAGCCTAATCATGTTCATGAGTCATGTTGAATAAGCAGTTCATATAATGAGAATTAGGATATGACTAAAGTAGGGGAGGTAGTGTCGCTGCGTCACAAGTCCTAAATCCTGGTTCAATTCAGGTGTGGGTTGCTGTGAGTTTTACATGTTTTCTTTTTTCTCTCACCTCCTAAAATATGCAATTAGGTAAAGAACTACTCCTTATTACACCATTGTCAGTTAATATTTGAATATTTGAATATGTGCTTTGTGATTAACTGGTATCCCAACCCGAGTGGGTTCCTGTCTCAAGCCCAGTGCTCCAATAATGATAGAATTATGGACTTTATACAGTATATTTTCAATAAATTTCAGGAGCCAGTGCAGTAGCACTAGTAGGATTTCCTGTCAGTTTTGTGTGAGCTCAGCATGCCTTAGCAGGATTCTGGCACTAACCACACACCTCTGTGCTTTAAGTACTACTCTCACTTTTAACTGATTGACATTCTGCATTCACCAGCCTATGTGAGAGTGAGGGGTAGGTTGGGGTGGTAATGGTGGAGGGGTCACAGCATCTGGTAGTGTTTTGGGTCTGACAGAGAAAGCAGGGAATGGGGAAACATTGAATGGATTCTGAGGGCCAGGCACGCAACTGAACTTCACCATTGAATAGCAACTCATAATGGAGGTCTGGTCTTCCTGGAACATCTGGCCTGTGTTTTCAGATCAGGTTGGCAGTGGATGTGTAAATCAAAATAAGTGCATGTTTTATTGAAGGATTTTCAAACGAAGCCATAGATGTTTTAACTCTTCCAAAAATTATTTTAAAAGTTAAAAACAAAAAACTGGGGGAACGGAGGGCGGTTGTGTCAGAACTCATTGGATGTTCGAAACTCATTTTCCACAATGACATCTAAGGCATATTTCTGATTTGTAGAGAAATGGTTATCTGAAGAAGATAAGAGTAAGAGTTGAGAGAGTTGTAAGAGTTGATCACCTATCAATTCTAGCTGTTTGGGCTCAATTTGACACCAGTGGGTGAGAATACCTTGCTGCACAAATCCAGATCAGACATTAAGTTAAACGACCAAACACAAACACTTAATACAAGCTCAAAATCTCCAATTCAGATCTGTGCAGCAAGGAACTCTCATCCACTGGGGTCAGTTCAAACCCAAACAGCTTGAACTGATAGGTGATAAATTCTTACAACATGGTTACTAAGATGGAATTGGACCTTACACCTCCATAGTAGACTGGCCTTAGTATTCGCTAATAATCAAGTAATAATAATAATCTAGTAATTACACTATAACATAAATAAATCAATATACTGCAATCATTAGCATCATACGATCACCGCTTTTAGTTCGATTAATCACATTTATTGGCTGCCATCTATTATGCTAAAAAGCAAGCTGATGATCACTAGCTAGCTACACTGAGGAAGTTCAGAGGTATTTATATGACCAGTACTGGAAATATAATGCAGAGGATGACACAGAATAGCAAATATGACCTTGTTACAGAAAATTCCATTGTACCCTATAAGTAGCATTTTATCTTAATCATTCTTAATGTAAGTGATGTGAAGGATTTTCATTTCGGTACTCCTGATTTGACAAGATTAGCTCATGCCTTAAGTGATTACATAACACATTTATGACATCATCCCAGTGGATAGGTGCTGGATTACTGATCTCAAGGTTGTGGGTTCAAGCCCAACGGGTTGTCACTGCTGTCCCCCCAGTGCAGCTAACTGGGTTATCAAATGCCGGCCATGTCTCTCACTGTCTATGGTGAGAGGCATGTAAAAGAACCATTGCTGACTTTCGCAGAGAGTAGGCTGCATTGCCGTCAGCGTGTTTCTGCTCTGCGATGACCTGGCGAGCTGTCCAGGGTGTACTCTGGCCCACAGTCGGCTGAGATGGGCACCAGCCTCCCCGCAACCCTAATTGGGATTAGGCGGTTCAGAAAATGAATGAATGAATGAATTTATGCCATCATGGGGCCTAATACAAGTTGATATATCTGCTTATCATATGCTACACAAGAACGGTGCGATCTAATTGGTTCCCTATTCTAGGATTAAAAAACACTATTCTGTGCTTGAATCAAATCAAGTTACACTCACTTTGTTAGGCATGATTGTTTGGAGCATTTGGTGTTATCATTATCACATTTTAAAATGGAAAAAATAAAGCATTAATATTTTGGTACTTCTGCTGAAAACTGCGTTGGCAGAGGTAGATTTTGGAAAGTCTAGGTCAAAGGTCAAGGTTAGAGCAAGGTCACAAAGTTTTGAAGATTGAGCACTTTTAACTTCAAAACATATAGTATATAGTTTATATATAGTTTAGTAATAGTGCCAATAGACATGACACTGTTATGGAACACTAATAGGAAAATAATATATGGACTTTCAAATAAGACAATTATCTTTAGAACTGAGTGACCCTGAAAGATGAAAATGAATGTAAGAGAATTTTGTGAACCTCTAACTTTGAATCGAGTGCCAATTGACATGCCATTGGCACTATGGAACACTAATAAACACTAGATGTCCCGTCTCGGGGACTATTCAGCAACATTCACCTAACCACTGGAGCATTATTGCTAAATACAAAACTTATTTAGTATATTTCCTCTTCCCATCTGAAATGAATTACTGGCTGCATCACTGCTTTACTGGACTTGTAATCTATCATGACATGTATGATAAGTGACCCCCTGTTTTTCATTTCTCTATGAGTCTACAAACTCATCATTATTGTGACTTTGTGAAATTCAGGTCGTTTGCAGTACATTCAGGAGAACTAATCCCCTGACATTTTTAGATCTTCACCAAAAAAGGCGTCACATTTTGAGAACTGTCAGATTTGTGAATTGTATATTTTGATGCTGATTATTAGAGCTTCAGCCTAAACAAAGCTTGCAGACTTGATAATGACCCTCTTCAAAGATCTAAACAAAAGAGATGAGAATAATGTCTCCCCACATGCTCTTGGGACGAGTGTTTGGTCTGCATTAGTTAGAAAGATAAGTACACTTACTTTGTTGATGGGGCCAAATGATTCAGATCCACACGTCGTTTTCCTACTGAGAGTGCAGATCATCCATCATCCACCATGTTATTTATCTGTCACACTGCAATCCTCTAGATTTTCCAGCCTCTTCTCCTCACCTCACGTTTTTGTTCTTGGCCCTAAGTTGCAGTCATATGCATCCATTTTTCATATTAAGTGAAACCAAGATCATTATTAGTTCTTTTTCACGGAAAAAATTCATGAAACATGCTAGAATTTCATGGAAGATGCTAGAATTTGGTCGGAATGGAGGTTACCATCGCATGTGTTTCTGTGTAATGAAATGTGCACATAGTGTAGGATAAAAGTATTTTTGTGTGCATCTATGTGTCGTGATTGTGTAGTTCTTTACTTTCAGTGTCATCTATGTCTATTTTATTCCTTTTAAGCATATACAGGATTATTACTAGCTCCTTTTCCTCATTTGATGAATGTTGTATTTGTGGTTTTGTGGCAGCCGAGTCTAATTTAAAACTCAGAATTTACTTTTCATAGTAATAATTGGTCAGTAATTGGTTATTAATTCTTTTATGGGTGTACCTTTGTTGATCTCTGCCTCCATTAAGCACAGTTTTTTATTTTTCTAACAATATATGTTTAAAATGTTTAGATTGGAGTGACCGAAATGTTGGAGCAGGCCAATTTGCATCTGCTAGTAATGATTAATAATTAATCAAAAAAGTGTAAATTAAAAAAATAATTAATCAATATTTAGCTAGAAATACTCCAGGTTTATATAAGATGGTAATTACTACATAGTTCATAGTAAGCTATAAAACAATTATTTTATGGTAATAAATACTTATCCAGGATTTATTAGTGGTTAATATAGTATCACTAATTTGTTCTTGCTTTGTCATTATATAGTTACATATTAAAGATTTTTTTTTCTTTTTTACTGTATAATTTTTAAGATGAATATTTTTGCCTTGGTCCTGATTTTGCTACAATTTTTGCTTTAATTCTGGGCTGTTTCATAAATGGTAAGGGTCTGTTCTTCCTGCACTCTGTAATACTATGCCACAACTCCGAATCCACTTTAGTGATACTGGCAGCCATACTGAATGCCATAAATTTAAAATCCCATCTGGTAAAATAAGCTGTCATGGTAATATAGCTAATGTTAGACTGTAAACAGTGTGTGTGTGTGTGTGTGTGTGTGTGTGTGTGTGTGTGTGTGTGTTTTGACCCAGCCTGGATCTTCACATCATCAGTCTGAAATGTTCAACCTTGATATGGAAGCATTTTAAAGTGCCTCTAATTGGCTGTGGGACAACTTTAAAGAACCGTAAGGTGTCCAAATCCATCATTTATTGTCCAAAGAATTGTGTTTAAAAAAAAATAATCTCCAAACAAAACATGAACCAGACAAAAGACAAATTGAAAGTAAAATGTTTGGGAGAAGGGCAGCACGGTGGCATAGTAGTTAGCACGTCCGCCTAACAGCAAGAAGAAGTGCCAGGCTTGACGAGAGTGTTTCTGTGTGGAGTTTATGTGTTCTCCCTGTTTTTGTATGGGTTTCCTCCAGGAACTCCTGTTTCCTCCCACAGTATAAAAACCAGGCTAATTGGATGTTCCAAATGGCCCCAAGGTTGCGAGTGTGATTGGTTGTGTGTGTGTTGGCCTTGCAGTAGACTGGAGAGCTGTTCAATGGTGTACCCCACCTTTGACCAGAGTCGGATGAAATAGATTCCAGCCTCCCTGTGATGCTAGTAGGATTAAGTGGCTCAATGAATGAATGAATGAATGAATGACTGTTTTGTGACACATACACATCAATAAGCTGTTAACCTGGAAACTATAAGCTTTCTTGTTTATGTGCTACACTAATCTTGTGGCTTTGATGCCAAACTAAAAGAATGAAAAATAAATTTAAAAAACTGCCTTGGCTGACTGACCACATGTGGTAAGGGGAAATTGTGAAATTGTGGAATTTACATTTTGGACAAACTTTCACATTAAGTCCCATGAGCTATGAAAAACCAGCCATTAAACTATGCATTTTTGCTCTACCTATAGCATCCAACTATGTTAATAAGCACAATATGAGTAAATCAAAAGTGTGGATTGTGCTGGCTCCACTGCTTACATGAACTGAAAAGCAGTAATGCTCCAGAGACAATGTGATAGAGTTAAATTTATGCAATACTGATTGGCCAGGATCCGTTATGTTGTCAATCCTCCTAAACAATGACCGTGCAAAGGAAAAACAATCTTTGGAAAAAGCATTTCAAACACAATGCGTTTATTCCTCTGTGATCTAATCATCTGGCATAAAAAACAAGGAACGAAGTAAACCTCTGGAATGGAGGCAGTATACAATAAAAGTAATTTAAGTAAGACAGTTTCCCTGGCACACACTCCTACACTGAGACCTGGTGACGTGAGCCTCTGTGGTTAATGGTCCTTTTGGGCTCTGGTGGAGGTGATATCATGTAGATCCACCCCAACGTGGTCGGAGTGTGCATTGGTCGGCTCAGAATTGGAGATGAAGTCACCGGGAGTCTCCATCCAGCTCTCCCTCATCCACTTCCTATTTTGTTCCATTTTCATTACTCTCCTCTCTTTCAAAGACACATGATGGAAATATGGCCTGCTTTAAGGCTAAAAATTGCTTTTACACAAAACACACTTTAGCCCAAAGGTATTAAATCAGCCAAAACCTATTTAGTGTCTGAGGTTTTCCATACTGGAAGAACAAGAAGATTGGTTTAGTACTGTGTAAACAGTATGCCTGGATAAATTCACCTGAAACTGATGCACTGCTGTCATCTGAATCATTTCTAACATGCCGTTCAGCAGGTGATGCCGTCTCAGCTACATGGTCCCTGGTTTGAGTGTGAGGTTGGGGTACATGTCTGTGCCGACTTTAACAACAAATGAAATCCACACTTGATGTGTGAGCACTGTCACACCTGAGCATGCGCTGAATATGAAAGTGAGTCCAACTTCCTGTTTGGTACCGAAGCTAATTCATTTGCTATTCCACTTGCATGCATAATTTTTTCCCCTTAAGCATGAAACCCCGCCTCCTGTACTTCTACAGACTATTAGATACTGTATTAATTGTGCAAGGGAAATGAATGAATACAACTTAACTGTGAATACGAGTTCACACACACAGAGCAGTGGGCAGCTAGCCACATTGCAGTACCTGGGTAGCAGTTGAAGGTTAGGTGCCTTGCTCAAGTACACTTCAGCCATAAAGGGGGAGGGAGGGTAAGGTGCTGCTCCCCATCCACATGCATTTTTCCTGCCGGTTCAGGGATTCAAACCAGCGACCTCTCTGTCGCAAATCCACTACTATAATCTTTAGGCTATAATCCCCTTTCCTTCTTCCTGGTCTGTTGATGCTATTTAAAGTTGAGAAGTTAAAAAAACACAACTAATTTTTATATAAGTAATGAGTATATAATAAAGTATACAAATAATTTTAATTAAACTGAATGTAATATCTATTGTATATTGTATATACTGTATCTACCCTGAAGTAGATGGATGTTATATTGGTACCCTG
>JAQMYF010000006.1:14888617-14904679 GCA_030014195.1 Neosilurus mollespiculum
GTGACTGTGTAAACAGATTTATGTCCCCACACTGTGATGAATAGCTAGACCACGCACACACACACACACACACACACACACACACACACACACACACACACACACACACTTACCCTTTCCTGAGGAGCAGGAAGCACTGAGGACTTGGGATGACGGGTTGTCTAGATATCCACTCGCATCGGATTTTGCCAATGTGGGATTTCTTGTAGCAGGACAAGGTAGGCCTCTCTGGAGGGACTGATAAAAATGGTGTGTTTATAAACATTTATTTGATTTTGATATATGGTATTAATCCTACAGGGGAAATTTGGCTTCTACCCCATCCAAAGTGAGGACACACTCATAAACAGTGAGCACACACACTCAGAGCAGTGGGATGCCACACACTCCATTGCCCGGAGAGCAGTTGGGGGATAGGTGCCTTGCTCAAGGGCACTACAGCCATGAATGTGGCTTCTTGGTTGTGCTCGCTCTCTCTCTGCCACCAAATATTTTCCCTGCTGGCTTGAGAATCGAACCAGCAACCTTTCAGTCCCAAAGCCGCATCTCTAACTGTTAGAGGATTTAAGCATCATTTGCCTTTGAAATGTTAAAAGTGTGTGTTTGTGTGTGTGTGTGTCCTTACTGCCAACGCTGATTTTAACCGATGAAATTAGTTTGCCCCTCCTATAGCAGCTGTAGTTCCCTGAGTCAGTCAATCGAAGAGCAGGAAGTCTCAAAACCCCACCATTTTCTACACCATTTCGTACATGTCGACCATTCCACATCCACTGTGCCTGCCTCTTAATGGACCTGGTCACTCTCAGCCCATCCACACTCTCTTCATAATCCTCATCTTCTTCATACTCTGTGTCGGTGCTCCTCTCAGTCCTTAATCCCATTTCCATTGTCATTCTAAAAGCCCCTCCTTCTGCTGTAACTCTGCCCACATTGTTGAGTTTAGTGGATTGATTGACAGCCTGCAAAATGCGTCCAGTTCCCATTCGCTCCTGTGGGGAGCTGGTGACTGGGTTATTATTGGTTACAGATACAGTGGATTTTGCATATGTTCCAGGTGGAGCTACAATTTTGTATTTTCCAGCGGTGGTAAGGTTCTTAGTTTCTAAATGGTAGATTTTAGTAGTATCAGCAGTCTCTCTGGATTTTTGGGCTTTCCAGTCGCTAGGTATATCCCCTCTTTTCTCAAGTTTCTCTTTGAATTTTGTATTTATTACTAATGGCACTTCATCCACAATGACATCGCCCCTGCAGCCCAGGAGGACCTTTGACCCCACATTTAAGGTCAGCACACCAGGATGTGATTCTAAGAAAAAAAATATGTTTTGTCAAATTTTGATGATATCATGTGTATTGTTGAAATAACAAACAAACAAACAAAAACAGATATCTTGCTATACAATTCTTGTACAAGACCATCAGACTTAAAATATTTACTGCTTTATATAATACTATTTATTTTCACTTAAATTAAATTAATTCCATGTTTTTTTCATGCTGGTGCTTTATATTAAGTTTCGTATAATAGTTTTATAGTATGCACTTCATGCATGCCACTTTTACTGTGTTGATGGTGACTATTAATTAATTAACTTATTAATTAATCTTCAATATCTGCACAGTGCTGAAGCAGAAAAAAACTGGAATAATCCATCCCAGGCACCATATGCGCGCACACGCACACACACACACACACACACACACACAGATTAATAAGTTGCCCTCAGTTAAATCCACTGAACTTATATCCTCTATGAAACCTCTGTCTATGATATTACTGAGTGTTTATATTACACTAAAACTTTTTAATGTTCTATTAATGAGTCTGTAAGCAGGAATAGAGTCAATCTGTTATTTGGAAGAGCATTACAATAACCCACGTGCTTCTACCCTGCTTCCTGAATTTAAATGTACAAGCAGTTAACTGATTTGGACAGATAAAAGGGCAAAATTGCATAACAATCCACCACAGTCTCACTCTCAGTTCCTTCTTCTCAATATAACTCAGAGTTTTCTCCATTTGTTCCTCCTATCTCACATTCACATGCGCTCTCCTGCTTTTCCTGGATTTGGTACTGGTTAAATAAAAACAAATAATATAACAAAAAGTGTTGTGTTGTGTTGTTTGCTGTGTTGTTTGCTGTGTTGTGTTTGTTGTGTTGTAGTTTTAGTATATTATATTATAGTTTTAGTATATTATTTATTTTTATTTAATCAGTATTCATTTTTATTAATTCTTAACACTTTTATAGGCTTCTTGGCACTTTGGCTGAAAATAAGTGTAGCATCTGTTCTTATTAGTTTAATATCTGATACGTGCCCTACGCAGGGACCATATATTAAATTGATTTTTGGAACAGGGAGATGGAATAGGGGTTTTCCCCGCACAGTAGCGCAGTATTTAGCACATTTGCCTCACAGTAAGAAGGCCTGGGTTTGATTCCTGGGCTCGGGGCAAATCTGTGTGGAGTTTGCATGTTCTCCCCATGCTTGCGTGGGTTTCCTCTGGGTATTCAGGTTTCCTCTCTCAGTCCAAAATCATGCACGGTAGGCTAATTGGCTGTTCCCCAGAGTTGGCTGAGATAGGCTTCAGCCACCCCTTGACCCTAATTACAATTAAGAAGATTAGAAAATGAATGAATGAATAAATCATAAAATATAATTATGATAATAATAATAAACCAAAAAAAAAAAAAAAATAGGTGACCTTTATCAAAGTTCCCTCTTAGGTTATAAATTCCAATTTGGTGAGCAGCTGTAAGTAGCAGTATTAGTATCAGGGAAACCCCTCAATGCAAAGTAGGTGAAAACAGAACAAACAATATGAAAGAGCCTGTAGAAATGCATCTAATTGTGGTAGTAACAGGAGCTACTAACCGCAGTCATTTAAATCCTGTTATAATACCAAGCACAATACATTGTTAAACACATTTACCTGTGTAGTTTGCCATCAAACTTGGCAGTTACTTGTACTCTGCAGTGTACTTGTGCTTTTTGATATTTTGAGGTTTCTAAAGTCATATTTTTTGACATGTGGAGGCAAGGGGATATATCATCTCCTGATGACTCTTGCTTCAAAAATCACCAGGAGATGATATATCCCCTTGCCTCCACATGTCAAAAAATATGACTGCAGAAACCTCAAAATATCAAAAAGCACAAGTACACTGCAGAGTACAAGTAACTGCCAAGTTTGATGAAGAAATCTCAAACGGTTTCTGAGTTCAGTCCTGGAACTGAAATGATTACTTACACATGGACATACTGACACACACATTATATACCAGGGTGATAAAAAAAGCACTTGATATATTTACAATATATACAGTAAATGTATTGAAACACACACACACATATACATTATATATACAGCCATGGAAAAAATTAGGAGATCACTTACAGTGGGAATATCTATTAAAAGTTGTCTTTTAATTTTCTCCATGGCTGTGTGTGTGTATATATATATATATATATATATATATATATATATATATAGTATTATAATACATTTGCAAATACAAGATTAAGTGCTGGTTTGGCTATGATGCTTTTATGGCAGTTCTAATTCTTACAAAAGAAATACAGCCTGGGGAACAAAAATTTAAAAATAAAAACAACTTTCTTGAAAGCTTTTTTCCACTGGAACATGGAACAAAAATGTCTAGTAAACAGATAAAATGCAGTAGTTTGTGTCAAATATGTTGTCTATTTTTTCCCTTTAGGATTATCATTGCTCTGAAACCAGACAGCACTGTATTAATTATGAATTGGCTGAAATTTTGCCCGAACAGAAATCTGCTTGCTTTGGCACCCAGAACACTGTGCAACCGCACGCTCAGCATCATACTCTCTCATCTTCCAGATGCGTCTGCACCGTAAGAACCGTTGCAGTAAACAAGCTTTGTTATCAATAGACATTTCCAACCATATATGGTAAAAATGAAATGCGCTGGTGCAGGAGGTTTTCATGCCTGGTTCCTCAACATTTTTCATCTTTTATCCACATTTTGTCAAGGCTTTGTTTCGTCTGCTTTTCCACATTCCCGACTATTTTAAGATGAAACCCAAGCCGGCTACAAGCTGTGATGTTCTACAAAACCTCGCTCAGTCCTTAATTTTCAGAAAACATCCAAGCTTGATGTTGAAGAAAAATAAATGTAATTGGATCAGAGCCCCATGTGGTGATGTGCCAGGCCTACACTGTGTGTGTGTGTGTGTGTGTGTGTGTGTGTGTGTGTGTGTGTGTGTGTGTGTGTGTGAGTGTGTGAGTGTGTATGTGTGTGTGTGCTATGCATTACTGCAGCTAGAACATGGTGTGCTCTGTGTACTGCCGATACTGTGAGCTGCACTGCTGTTCTCTGAGGCAGGCGGAGACCTTGGTACACTTTGCCTCACTGCTGGATCGCCTGGCAAAAGAAGAGGGACCATATGGTTATACAAAACGAGTGCACATTGGGGTGGTGTGATGCAGCACGACTCTAATAGGAGTCAAAGTTTCAGTTTACCTGCAAGGTCTGGGGCATATTATTCCACTTATTCAGTGGGGCTTGAAAGTTTGTGAACCTTGTAGAACCTTCTGTATTTCTCACTCACATCTGACTGTCATACAGTTCATTGAAAACATCCGGCTCTGTTTGCACCTTCAAAAAAAAAAAACCCTACTAATCCTAGAGTTTCACATACCTTTTTACTCACAGGTATGTAATATTGGAATTATTTATCTCAATAAATTAATGATTAAATATAATATTTTTGTCTCTTTTGTATAACTGGGTTCTCTTTATCTACATTGAGGATTTGTGAGAAAATGTGATGTTTTAGGTCATATTTATGCAGAAATATAAAACGTTCTACAGCACAGGTGTCAAACTCAAGGCCCATAGGCCAAATCCAGCCCAGCAACACATTTTATGTGGCCTGTAAGAGCTTTAATAGAATATGATTATCGTACATTCTTTGCATGGACCATTACCATGAAACTTAATTCATCATCCTTCCACTAGGTGGCAGCAGCCTATTTCAAGTAAACAGCTAGTCATTCATGACTCAAGAAAGATTGCATGCTAGCTTGTCCCTGTTAAGCGTTATTAGAAAATGCAAGTAAATAAAGGAAAAGAGGACAAATGCCTGAACAAATAATTTTGTCATGCATATTTTGACTGCCCTTTTAAAATAGATGTTCAGTGATTATTCAGCCCTCGAACACCTTTAAATTTCGTGATGTGACCCTCAGTGAAAATGAGTTTGACACCCCTGCTCTACAGTGTTCACAAACAATCAAGAATCGCTGTACCCCAGTTGCCAACAATTAAAATGTCTCCTTTATTTATGAACAACAATTCATGCATTTTAATGGTTAATTGTTGGATGTAACGACCTGAACCTTTGAAGATACAAGCTGATTCCTGTTATCACTTATGTTATAGCAGTGATAAACATTTATTCCCAAACTCCCATACTGTAGTCTCTCTCCATCTATCTCTATCTCTCTCTCTCTCTCTCTCTCTCTCCCCCTTTCTCTCTCACTCTCTCTCACTTGTCACAGCTTGTCATTTTTCCAAGAAAAAAGAAAGTATTAACTCTACATCTTTGCAAAGCATCATAAAAAGCACTAATGGCAGGGACTTCTTACACAAACTTTTAAGGTTCATGTTGCAGCTGGAACTTCTGTCTGGGTCATACTGACATAATGAAATAACGCACACCTTCTAATCAAACTGAATTAAAATTCAAGTACTCTGTGGAATAATTGCAATTACTCCACCTTTCAGTTGTAATTATTCAAATCAGACACCAGATGACTAAAACCTGATCATGTGTTTGAGCTGATCCCATCTGAGCCTGTCATGTGTTTTTTTGATCGTGTGTTTGAGCCAACTGCATGGCTGAAGAAATCTCGACTGCAGAGTACAGACGGTGTGTGTTTGCACATATTTTAGCTAAGGGCTCACCACACACCATAACTCTGTGTGTGTGTGTGTGTGTGTGTGTGTGTGTGTGTGTGTGTGTGTGTGCATTTGTGCGTGCAGAAAGGAAGGGATACGGGGGGATTAGGGGTGTTGTGCAATGCTTTGTATCTTTGTGGGGTATCTTGATGAGCTTGTCTGCATAAGGGAAACATTTACAAAGATTTTTCAAGAAGTGAGTGTGTGAAAAGAGAGAGAGAGGGAGAGAGAGAGAGAGAGAGAGAGAGAGAGAGAGAGAGAGAGACAGAGTGAGTGACAGAAAGTAAGAGGGAAAGAGAGATAGATAGAGTGAGTGACAGAGGAGAGAGAAAGAGAGACAGAGTGAGCAACTGAGAGAGAGAGAGAGAGAGAGAGAGAGAGAGAGAGAGAGAGAGAGAGAGAGAGAGAGAGACTAAAAGTGAAAAAGTGATTGGATTTGGTAATAACAGCGGATGTATTTGGAACAGTATACATCTATGTGTTTGTGTGTCTGTGTGAGTGTGAGTGTAAGGGTGTGTGTGTGTGTATTTGTGTGCTTGCATGTGATTGTAAGTGTATGCGACTGGGCTCCCAATCGCTGTGCCCAAAACTAGTCTGCTATTCCTTTCTAGGCCCCACTGCCGCTAATGTCTGCCAGAAATGTTCTGACAAACGACTGAGGCCGAAACGGCCCTGCTCCTCCTCACAGAATTAACCAGCTCCTCTTCCTCCTCACCACACATCCTCTTCTCTTTTCCGTCACCTCTCACATCCCCACTTCATATCCAAAAGACCCTCAGGCTTTCCTTTGAAATAATCTCACTCGGTCTCTTCCACACATGTTAAGTTATAAGTGTCCTTTAACCAAGATGTAAATAGTCTTCACCTCAAATGCTAAACTTAGATCTGGATCAGGGGGAAACAAAGACCTTTTACAAAAGGATGAACATTACATACAAACAGGAGTATTCTATTTAAAGCATTCAAGTACATTCCTATACATGGATCATTCTAATGATATATCACTGATTAATATTCCAGACTAATCACAAGGAAGCTAAGATTTTATGTCCTAAAACACACACTAAGCAAACACAGATTGATGATCTATATTTGTTTTAAGGTGGAACACTGTGTACTTCTTATTTTGGGCTGAACAGTTTCTTTAACCCTGAACTTCTCCACTCCGTGCTTCATCTGATTTCTGCCTCACATGAAAGTCACTTTGGATAAAAGCTCCTGGCAAAATAAATAAATGCAAATATAGATTAAATAGAAAGACAGCTGTATACAGACAGCATGTAGAAATAGAGTATCAGAGTAAAAGAGACTAAATGAGATTTTTGACTTTGAAACGAGTAGACTTCATCTGGCATCGGGGTGATTTCTGCCTCTAGAGGAAAGAACACCGCCTTATCTTTTGCTCATGTTTTAGTCATCTTCAAAATAACTGCAATATTTTAGGCAGCACTAAAAACCGTAAAACCTTGGGGTTTAATGTTCACATCCCAAGCAAATCCTTTTAAGGGCATTTCAAGCAGATGAGGTAACAGTTTGCAATGTCAGAAGTTAAACTGGGTGTATTGATTATTTTTAGAGCCCTTATTCAAAAAACATCACTACAGAGGGTTAACCATTCGACCTGGCACCCAGGAAGCATGACCATGGTGGTTGGCCCAGCCAGTATTACACAGTCTAGCGTTTTTCTGCGGCACTGGGATTAGCCTGTGATAAAATTGCCCACCATCATATCTATTCTCTGTTTTTTAATACACAGGATCTCCCAAAAGTCTGGTTCCTTAAGCACCTTTCCTTATATCCATTCATTGTCGATCGCAGTTATCCATGTCGTGGGGGAAGCTCAAATCAATCACAGCTGACTTCAGGCGAGAGTTGAGATACACTCTGGGTACGTTAGCAAATTATCACAGTTCTAACACAAAGACAAACAACCAGTCACACTCACATTCACATTTATGTGCAATTCAAAGTGGCCAGTTCATGTCTGTAGACTGTAGGAGAAAACCAGCGCACCTGGTGGAAAGCAGTTGTAGGCATTCTACTGCATTGAGCTGCCTAGTTCAAAACCAGAATCTTTTTTGCTGATCGTAGGGGTGCAGTGAGGACATTTGGCCAGTCAGAGTTTTCCATTCTCCTCTGCCCTCAGTGATTCGGTTTAGGGCAGCAATGCTGAGTCCTGACCACTTTTTGATGTTATCTAACCAGGCCTGTTCCTTGTAGGATTTAGACTTTAGGGAGTGTGTTATGGCGTGATAAATGTCCAAACCAAGCAAATTTCTGAAGTTTTACTGTAGCAAGGAGTGGCACTAATGCTAACTACTGCACCACCATGCTGCCCACTTTTCCTTAAATGAAATATAATAGGCTTTTTTCTCACATAGCGGAGTTGCCATTGAATTCAATAGAAAGCATCAGGATAAGAATCTAGTAATGCATGCCACTGCTGGAAAAGTTGAAATATTTTAAAAATATCGTATGTGTCCATGGTCGACACTGTCATAGCCATCCAAAAACTTAATCAAAACTTTAAATTTAATCATTCGTTGTAATATTCTAATTTAAATAAATAATTGCAGATGGGTGCAGACTTTTGGGACATACTGTACATAATAATTCAAGAGCATTTCTGTACCAATCTTAATCTTGCTCTGTTTATGAAATGCACTGTATAAGCTTATGATGTGAGATATAGTGCTTGGGGGTGACATTTTAACTGTTTCATCTTTCCAAAAGAAAAAAAAGGTCTGCTCTGCACTCTGACTTAAATCTAATTACACCTGTTTCCATCAGAAGTAAAAACCTAATGAATTATTCTAAATAAAAGACTTATCAAGTTGTGTCTCTGGGGGGAGCCCATAAACTGAAATAACATGATGTTCTCCAGATGTTCTAGCACAAACAGGTGGATCTAGATGATCTCCCCTTCACCTGATATTTACATTTATTTTACCTAAACATGCAGGCCTTCAAGTAATGCCAAGATGACATCAGCATAAACATTAGCTTGAAGATTTAACTCGCAGTTATTATTTTCACTGTGACACGAGATTGCAATTTTTTAAAAATTAATTAATTAATTAATTAATTAATTAATCAATTAAAACTTGATAAATAAATAAACAATTGGCAGACCCAAAGGAAAAACTGGTCTACTATAAAGAGTATCGTGATGAAACAGGTTGACAGCGCAGAGGATTAGTGGCACCATGCCAACTGCAGATGTGACTCCTTCTGAGTGTAATTAATGAATCATTGTGAAGAATAGTGAAGAGAATTTTAACCTCCACATTCAGCACATAGCTTTCCCCTGAAATACACACTGTTAGCCGTGCATATTCAAGTATTCTAAGACGTTCTGTTAGGTGTGTTTATGCAGCTTTATAAAATGATTTTTTAATTACTGCAATAGTAAACTCTAAAATGGGCATATGTTTTTGTGGTAAGGTGTAAAACATTAGCATTTTGCTACATTTGGTGATAAAAAGTATGGTGTAGTGGTTAGTATGTATGCCTCACAGCAAGAAGGTCCTGGGTTCGATACTTGGGCTCAAGCATTTCTGTGTGAGTTAGACTAATTGGCTGTAGGTGTGGATGTGAGTGTGAATGGTTTTGTGTGTTGACCCGGCGATGGTCTGGCTAGCTGTTTAGGGTGTACCCGACCTTTGCCCAGTGTTGTCTGGAATAGGCTCCAGCCTCCTTGTGACCCGGGTAGGATTAAGCGGCTTGGAAAGTGAGTGAGTGAGTGAGTGGTGATCAAACCATTGGAATTCGGTTCTGTTAAAGTTCGAGAAAGAGATGCAAGTCCATTCTCTTGGTTTTGATTGTGACACAATTCTCAAGTTAACTGATGATTGAGAACAAAATTCTTCTTGAAGCAAACTCTCTGTTTTCACATTCCTACATTCTCTTAACCAATTGAATTGGCTTTTCACCAGGCAAATTGTATTTGTGTTTTGCTTGACTTGCTCTTTATGCACCCAAGCAACTTTAGTACCTAACTTTTAAACATGATAGAAACAGATTTGATGACATTTTGATAAACTGTGCAGCTTATCCTGTCTCAAAGTGATTGTTTCTTTAAGGGTTCACTGAGAATTGCCTTGTGGGAGAGGTGACCAAGGGGTAAAATCTTGGCATCCAGTATAGGGCGATTTTGTGTGTGTCTGTGTGTGTGTGTGTGTGTGTGTGTGTGTGTGTGTGTGTGTATAGGTTTGTACATGTTTTCCTGTGAGGCCTATAGAGACCTCAAAACAGACGTGGGGAATTCCAGTCCCAGTCCTATTGTACCCAGAATATCCCAGAATGCATTTTCGACCATAAATGCCCACCTCTGATTTCTGAAAACATTGGCAGGTCCAAATTTCAGCTAATAAACAGGAAGTAGTTACATAACATCATGCTTTATGTTATTGTTATTATTCTGTCAGCACCGGGTAGCTTTACCATGATTACAATTCGAACTTTTCCCTATTTCCTGTTTTGACAAAATGATAACCTTCGGTAACCTTCTGTTAGAAAGGCATGAACAGTCAAAGACCGGCTGACTCACCTGTGTGTGAATAGATGAACCAGAGGACTCCTGTAAGAAGCGCTCCTATGACAAACGCTGCAAAGGCGATGCCCACCACAGTCGGAGTATCCAGTACATATGTGTCTACGAGAGAAGAAATAACACAGCATGTTAAATTCAGATAAATATTTTTTAATTCAATTTTTTTATATATATTTTTAAAAAACATTCCAGTCAGGACTGTATGAACCTAACAAAACATCACAGCGGTTTAAGTGCTTTTCCAATAGGAGTGTTTTTAATATTACTGAATTCATGCTTAGTATACGAAACAACAGCGACAAAGAAATTTTTATCCATGGTAAATCAGATTTTCTTTTTTTGTTGTCGGAAAGGAATGCTTTATTGCTTTAACATTTGTTAAAATTTAAGATAGTGGGCTGAAAAGTTCACAGGACGGACCATGACAGTCAAATTTGCCCAAATGTAGTTTATTTTTCAACAGAGCCTCCACCGTGCCCCACAAACTTCTTCCATCAGTGTTGCAGTGATTAGATCTCGTCCTCATGGTGATGAATTACTATGAACTTTTCAGTCCACCTTCATAGCTGTGTTTGACTGACAGCATGCTTTGAAGCAGACTTTGACTCGAGCTGATCGAGTTGAGTTCTAGAGTCGCTGTTGTTGTGGACATCGAATGATTTGGGTTTTATTCTGCTTTGACCACTTCATCACAACACATTTCTTGTGTACATATTTAATTAAATAATGTATTCAGGCAATAAAACCACTGTTATAGACTCTTCATACAAAATCATGAAACAGTACTCAGTAGTGAACTCAGACTTGTGGAAACCCTGTATCTTTAAACTACAATCTACAGTACAACAGGTCTTAAAGAATTTTGAGAACTTACAATCACTGGCACTCTGTACTGTAGGCCGTGGAGGCTCATGCGTCCTGGAATCTGAAACAATGTAAAAAAACAAAGATGGTTAAACACAAGAATACATCTCACACACACACACACACACTCACACACACACACACACACACAAACACACACACACACACACTAACTAATGTAGTGATATAGCAGAGTGAGTTTCACTCTCATCACAGCAGATGGCACAAACTCCTTTTAAAAGTCACATGTGTTTTGGAATTAAGCCCACAGGAGCCTGCGGAGATACGAGAGCTGGCAGAAGCTCCTCATTCCAGAGAACAGGCCAAACCCCTGAGCGACTCCTCTGCCTGGTGATCCGAGTGGATGGGTTTCAGGCCTCTAATTAGCTCTAATGATCTCCGATCGGGCTGCACAATAGTTCCTGTGTAGCTGCGGGCAGTAGGGTCACACTGGCACAGTGCCACAAACTAGGCACAAAGGCAGCTATTCTAAGAGGAACACCTTTTGGTTTTCATCTGTGCTGATGGCTGATGACAGCCTGTCAATGGAAAAGTCCTACACACTTGCTGTCCTCTCTGTCCAGCTTATAATGTGGATAATGCAGTGCCATGCCATTAGCACTCCTAACCATACATGAACTTGAGGACATGTAGAAGGGAGCGGTGAAGTCCAGTACATTTCTCGTAAAATCTGCAGAGCACGAGTGAATTTATCACTGAAGTAAAACACACAAACACAAACACACACACACACACACACACACAAAGTACTGCTCAATCAACACATGCAGCATACGAGAATATCTGCAATCAAATAAATCCCAGGATCACTTTAAGAGATTTATGGAATGCTTCACAAAGGAAGGGAACACAAAAGGCTTAATGATGAGTGTCTCTGTGAGAAAATGTCAGTTCTCCAGATGAGCACAGAGGTCTATTCACTCCCTTAAACATTTCAACTCCCAGCTCTGCTCCACCCAGCAGGTTTAATAAAGACATGAGTTAAGGGGATAGGCCCATGCAACTCAGGCCTTGGACAGTGTGTCAAAAGCCGAGTTTAAACACTTTCTTTTTGTTCTCTCCTCCACCTTTGTGGTCATTTCGGACCTTGGTGGAGGAAAAAACGAAGGAGAATGACACGTCCGGCATTATGCTTGCTGATTATCTTTAAAATGTGGATGACCTGTATGGTTGTGTTTCAGAAAGAACTATCATTTTTATTTAAAAAAAAAAAAAAAAAGCACCCCTTCATAGGTTCTGTTTATTTGGGGAAAAAGTGTGCTGCTTTGTTGTATTAACATAGAGGGCATATTTAGATTACATGTTTGTATTCATAGAGATGTAGTAGCACATCCGCCTGGTATCCTGTGCTGTGCCTGGCAAGAGTGTTTCTGTGTGTTTGCATGTTCTCCCTGCGTTTGCGTGGGATTCCTCTGGGTACTCTGGTTTCCGCCCACATTAGTCATGCACATCAGGCTAATTGAATATTCTCAATTGCCCCTAGGTGGGAATTGTTATGTGTGTGCTGTGCCTTGCAATGGAATGGGGGCTGTTCAGGGTGCACTTTACCTTCGCCTGGAGTCGGCTGAGATAGACTCCAGCCTACCTGTGACCCTAATAAAGTATAAAGCGATTCGGAAAAGGAAATTAAAATATTTGTACTGAACTCAGAGAGCTCACCTGGTGCAGCCTAGTTTAGGTTTTGTCCCACTGGCTATGACATTAATAGTCCTAAGACTTAAAGGCTTTTCTACATTTCTTAAACTTTATTTCAGACTTGAAAATATCCATATGTAAGTGCGTAGTAAAGTTTAATGCTTAGATCTGCTTGTTTGTTTTTATTACCAGATTTTTTATGTTATTTTAATTTAAAGACGTAGGATATAAACTACCATGGCTCCTAAAGTAGCAAGTCTACCATAAAAGTGCTAAGCAGTAGTTTAATGAAAAACTGAAAGACAAGTAAACCTGCTCATTCACGCAGTTATCCAATCTGAAAATCACGCCATCTAGATACGTTTTTTTTTTTTAGGTCAGTAAATTCAGTTAATTTAAAATAATAATAATAATAAATGTAATCTCAGTGATTGCAGAATAGTTGTCAGTGCCAGGAGGGCTGGTTTCAGTATTTCAGAAACTGCTGATCTCTGGGAGCATCCAGTGAGTGGCAGGTCTGCAGATGAAAACATTTTGTTGATGAGAAAAATCAGAGAAGCGACTGACTGGTTCAGTGCTGACACAAAGACCGGTGACAGATTACTGTCAATAGAATACTGGTGAACAAGCATCTTGACTCTTTCCAATCATTCACTGATCCGTTTCAAGGAACCTGTGCCCACTGTAGCCTCAGATTCCTGACCTTTGCTAAAACAACCAGAGCATGATGTGCTTCAGGTCTAAGATGGTGTGTATTCTCAGATGCATTTCTGTACAGTTCCTGTACAGAAATACTTCCTATCAGCTGAAACCACTCTGGCAATTCTCCTATAACTACTAATGTGTCATTCTGTGTAAACTCTAAAGATATGTCTGCTTATAAATCCCAGGACATCAGCAGTTTCAAAAATATTCAAGCTAGGGTGCCGGACACCAAACACCGTACAATGGCTAAAGTCACTAAGATCACAATATTTCCTTATTCTGATATTTGCTATAAGATTCTAAACTCATTACCTGTAACTGAAAGATTTTATGCATTTCTCTGCTGCTACTTGATTGGCTGATTGGAAAATTGTGAATGAACACAGCTACAGATGTTTCAAATAAAGTGCTCAGTGAATGTTCAGTAAAACCCAAAGGCAAAATGTTATTGTACAGAAATATGTCTTGTAAGATTACATTTAACATACTAAGTGTGGAGCAGCACGGTGGCGTAGTGGTTAGCTCTTCCTGGGTTACAGGCCAGTGCCCAGCGAGGATGTTTCTATGTGGAATTTGCATGTTCTCTTTGCACTTGTGTGGGTACTCCAGTTTCCTCCCACAATCCAAAGACATCCACATTAGGTTAATTTGCTGAACTGTCTCTAGGTGTGATGTGAGGGGTTGTGTATATGTTGGTGATGGAATGGCGAGCTGTTCAGGGTGTACCCCACCTTCGCCAGGGGGTTGGCTGGCATGGCTCCAGCTTCCCCATGTCCCTAATAAGTGACAAAGCAGTTTGGAAATGGAAATGAAATTAAATACTAAGTGTGACTGATATATACACACCATACCCTATAGGTGTTATGAGCATCACAATTTTCTAACACTGCTTCATGTTTAGTAAAAGGTGAGAGAATTTATTATAGAGCAGTAAAAGCAGCATTTGGTCAGCATGTCCTGATGGCCCCTTTGACTTGGAGATCAGCCCCCAGCAGTGGGACACTCTCCAGCGTGAACCGCTAGCCCTTTTCAAAAAGAGCCTGTTTTCTTTGCCATCCCTGAATCAGAGACGTCTTTGTCTTCAAAGCATTGCTCAGAGGCTTTTTTCATTACGCCTACGTCATATTTGCGTTTTTCTAATCCTCACCAGGGAATAAAAGGTCACAGCTCCAGCAAATTGAACATAATCCCTTCGCTAGTAAAGCATCTGCAAATTCTGACTCATAAGTCTTTAGGAAAGTGTGTTCTGATATGTACTCTAGACATACACATAACCACCCAAACAAGGTTGGAAGTCAGTTAGAGAGTCATACAAGCAATTTTTATCAACTAGATCTGAGTGAGGTTAATGAACCGATTTCTGGTCACCATGCCTCATTTCATCTAGTCACCAAAATGGGTGGTTAGCATACTGAAATCTTCAAAACTGCTATGAGTCAGAGTTGGCCCATTCTCTGTGCACTAAACCAGAACAGTTTAAATGGGCCAAGAGTGAAGAGCGCACTAAAATCAGCAAGGCTCAGATTAGATCATTATTATAAAGACGTGATGCTCGGCACCTATCCAGATCTCATGTAGAGCAAAAGGAGAACCAAATGGATGCGTGCATAAGTATACATCACATCAGGGATCCAAGCCAACTTAGAACTCTGTACTCAAAAGTGAATTCAGATCTGATGAGATTCATTGGTCAAGCTGTGAAATATGCAATGGGATACTGGTTATGATTAAGCAGTTAATTGTTATCAGGCATCATATAAACATCCATCACAAAAGAATGAGCACTATCACGTACACCAATAAGCCATCACAATAACAACATCTGACTGGTCTACGGCTAGGTGGCCCCATACACAGCAAGCTGGATTTCCTTTCTACAAATATACTAGCCTCCAGTCCCCATGCACATCAATGAGCCTTGAGCACCAATGTCTCTCTTACCAGTTCACTGGTTGTTCCTCTTTAGACAACTTTTGTTAAATACCCACAAGACCTGTAGTTTTGGAGATGAATAGATACTGTCATTTTATCCATCACAATGTGGTCCTTGTCAAAATCACTCAGATCCTTACACTTGCTCATTTCTTCTGCTTTCAACACATCAATTTTGAGAACTGTCTGTTCACTTTCTGCCTAATCTATCGCACTCTTTTGCAAATACCACTGTAACGAGAAAATCAATGTTATTCATGTTACTTGTCAGCGATCATAATGTTTTTTATTGTTATGTCTGATCGTAAACTGCAAAAAACTATTCAATGCTACATTATTCATTCATTTTCTGAACCACTTAATCCTAATTAGGGTCGCGGGGAGGCTGGCGCCCATCTCAGCCGACTCTGG
>JAQMYF010000006.1:14906918-14921338 GCA_030014195.1 Neosilurus mollespiculum
GGAGTACCCGGAGGAAACCCACGCAAGCACAGGGAGAACATGCAAACTCCACACAGAAACGCCCGAGCTGGGACTCGAACCCAGGACCTGCTTGCTGTGAGGCGGACTTGCTAACCACTACGCCACCGTACCGCCCTCAATGCTGCATTAATTAAATGCAATTATTCTCAATGCTTCTATGGAAACTTGGTGTAGATCTTACACATGGATGAAATTAAAAAATGTTAGACAAAGTGGAGGGGAAGTTTAATAAGGAAGGGATAATATCTGGCATTTGTTTTAATGACAAACTAGACAATAGACATGGCTGTCACGAAATCGGCAACAAATAAACCAGCCATAAACTTCACAAAATGGCATAAAAGTATCTATAAAATATATCCATCAATACGTTTATAGTGAGATCAGTAAACAAATTTCTGTTTGCCATGCTCCATTTCCAAATGTATGACAAAGTATTACGTCAAGGCTTTCCCTGGCTGATCTCCTGAACTCAACACACGTACACCCTGCTCCGTTCCTTAACAGCATCCTCCCTCTTGCTGTGCCGGGAAGAGGACTGCCTCTGTGGACGACTAAATGAAACCAACTGCTCTGTTTCCATTCTGTCCTGGACAAATCAGCATTGCTGGGCCCCCTGCTCCGTTTTTCTAATCAACCACATACGGCATGAACAGTTAATTCAATAAACACACACACATATACACAATATGTATAATACACAGCCGCACACTAACACACTCCAGATGTAGTAATGCGCCATGAATTATGACAGACAAAAACTCTGTGATTCCTCTTCCCCACTCATACACTCACACACACACACACACACACAGTTTCTCAATATGTGTTTTTGTTCTCACATTCTTGTGTACTTGTTTGACATCATCTTTCTCTGTCCAAGACAATGTAGTCAAGAACTTAATATAAAGGAAAAGAATGATGTTAAAATCAGTAATACAGTTAGCACCGAAAGGATCACCCCTTCAAAAGATTCACATTTTGTTGCTTTGCAGCCTGAAATTAAGATATTTTCCAGCTGTATGTACTCAGTGCAACTTATAATAGCTAAGTAAAAGACAGAATAGCAACAGTTCAGAAAATGTAATAATAAAACTAAAAAACAGTCTTCCACAGATATAAATACGGTTGACGTCTGGGCTCTGACTAGGCCATACAAGGACTTTCACCTTCACCCACTGTGTTGTCAACTTTGCCATGTGCTTTGCATCCCCGTAATGTTGCAGTATGAACCTTCTTCCCATTGACTTTCAGGGAGGGCAACAAGTTTTCAAGAATTTGACAATATCTTGTCCAATCCATTTTAACTTCTGTCTTGACAAGTGCCCCAGTCCCTGGTGTAGAGAAACACCCAATACCTATCACCCTGCTACCACCTTTGATGGGATTTCAACCGGATAGTTTGGCCTTAAAATGTGTCAAGGTGTGTTTTGGCAAAGCTCAATTGAAACATGAGGTGGCCCTTCTTCAGGGGTGGCTTTTTTCCTTGCAATCTTCACTTATGAGCCAAAATTTGTTGAGCTTTTTTGATATTGTTATCATAGGGTCAAGGGGAGGCTGGCGCCCATCGCAGCCAACACTGGGCGAGGGCAGAGTACACCCTGGACAGCTCGACCAGTTTACTCCTTACTCTTCCATCCAGCTAAGAGGGGCAGCCTTACCCAGAAAGGGTCATTGTAGTACCAAACAGTTATTGACTATATATTTTACTGTGCTCCCAAAGATTGATAAAAACCTTTGATAAAACCTTTGAATTTCTGTTTTGAATCTCCTGACTTGTGTCCGACCACAACTTAAGCTCTGCAATATTTTAAAAGTTCCTTGCAATTTATAGTTGACTGTTTGTTTTCAGTTACACTGTGAAGCAGGAACAGCTGTTTTTATGCTGAACTAATCAGAAAGATTAATATTGATCACAGGTGGAATCCAATTAGCTTGGTCTGCAATGGAGGAGATAATTAGTTACACCTGATTGAGTCAACAAATATGTTTTAGGACGAGGTAATCCTTTAATCATCTCAGTGATTCAGGGTTTTTTGTGAATTGTTGCTATTACATCTTTCACTTTCACATCAATACGCTCATTTCAGGCTGCAAAGCAACAAAATCTGAATACCACCCACTGTACCATTGTCAAGCCCTAACTAAGGAGTCCACTTGCAAAACCTGCTGAGTCAAGTTTTGTATTTAAAAAAAAAAGAAGTTATTTCCCTTATATTTCCTTTCCTTTTTTGCTAACTCATGTTATAAACTGTAGCAGAAGAAGCAAAACTCTGTCAGATAATTTCTGTGCCTATAAAAAAAAAAATCTGATTTTTTCTAAAAATTGACCAACTTGACTTAGCATGTTTTGCAAGTGGACTCCTCATATATATATATATCGAGAGAGAGAGAGAGAGAGAGAGATCTCCCCTCAAAATACCAACATTGTTCTTTCTTTCTCAGGTAATATTTCACCACAGAAACTATAAATAACAGGGACAAGCCAACACAGAAAAGCAAAAGCTTCCTAGATGTGAAAAATAAAGAAACTGTTGAGAGCTATTTGTGTGAGAATTAATCACTCATTTAATCAGTCATGTTATGGCCTCCGCTATCTAAATAAGTCTTACCATCTATGTTTTCATCTGTGCTCTCATCACCAATGACCACCAGTGGTTTTGTTGAGGTTTTGCTGTTCATCATCATCTTCATGATTGTTTCCCCAGTGACAGATATGCAGGCGTCTTCAGGCTGCATACACTGCATGAGAAAAAAACACTTTTAATCTGAGTGTGGTCCCCAACATACAGCACAGCATGACGATATGTATTAAGGAAATGAAAAATACCCCATTCCCAAACACAGCAGAATTCTCATTTTGTTTGATGTTTGATTCTTTTAGTCAGGAGGTTGGACTAAAAACGGACATCAGTCATGTAGGGTGTAAAGATTGAGCAAAAAATTAAAGTCATGTGCATTGCTAGAGTTTCTCAATGCAAGAGCAAAGTGAAAACGTTGCTTTGATCTGAAGACTTTATATACACATGATTCTGTTTAATGTTTTGCTGCCCTTATGTCGTTCCAGACTGTACCCACTTAACACGGATAACCCAAGTCAGCTGTGGCATGGACAAGTCATATAGAACTCAGTCCTATGCAATGTAAAAGTGTTCCAGAGAAAAAGAGGATTTCTCAGTTTTTTCTAATCATTAAAAACAGGTGAGGGCTGGTAGGTAATGCGGATGATTACTGTGGCTGTTCTTCCAGGAGTCTGGGCAGGTGGTTTCACTAGCGAGATGAAATCGCTTGATTCGCTGCATGTCAGTGAGCCCCAGTATATTCAGACAAGGTTGGAATACACATTTACTCAGAAGCACAACCAATTACAGAGCACATTTTGGTTTCGAGTTGAATCATACCTGAAAGGTGGTCCTATTTATTCTGGTATTTTTGTTTTATTTTGCATGATCTAGTTATTTACCAGAATTGTTAATAACACCATAGGATGTATTTTTTTAACAATGCAATGCTACAATACATGTTGTTGTAGTCCCCCAGTGCAGCTAACTTGGTTATCAAAGACCAGCCATGTCTCTCACTGTCTGTGGTGAGAGGCACGTAAAAGAACCATTGCTGTCGTTCAAAAAGAGGAGACCACTGGAGTGCTGTCAGCGTGTTTCTGGCCTGCAATGGCCAGGGGAGCTGTTCAGGGTGTAGCCTCCCCGTGACCCTCATGGTGTTGGAAGCCATAGCCTTAAGTAAAGGACCTTCAGTGTGGTAATGGAGATTTAATCAGTTTTTGTTAGCTGGTTATGTCATATTTTAATTAGAGTAAAACACCAATTTTTTGAGGAGCAGAATATTAAAAATATGAGGAAACCTGTAATCCCACAGATTTCAAACATAATTTACTATTTGGTGGTTGATCATATTTAGAACATGCATTATCTTTGGCGAGAAACAGAACAGCATATACTTAGCATTTAATACCCTGCTTAAGGATGGAGATGGAATTAAGAGAGGGAGATGAACAGAGTTTTGCTCTGAGATTTATATCCTGCTTTGATGAAGAGACGGCTGACTCTGGCAGCTGGAACGGATTAACCAGTGCCAAGGTGCTGATGTGAAAAACAAACATTCAAAATTAATGGGGCAGTCAAGAGGGCAGCATGTGACACAGCCACTCTGCTCTCACTAGGAACCCTAATGAAAGGTGTGATACTTTTATATCAGCACCATTTGCAGGTTGATTTATGGGGCCACCAGAGTTTTCTGAATGAAAATCAACTAAACTCAAAACCAAAAGTACATTTGGATAAATAAGAAAAGGAGGAATGACCAGACTTTTAGTTTACTTCAGAGGGGAAATGAAATAAAACAATTAAGAGGCAGGAAAAAGGAAGGAAGAAAGAGGAAAGGGAGAATGAAGCAGAGGGAGATGAGAATTATGAGCAAAGAAGATAGGGAGATGTTTGAGGAAGAGTAAAGCTCCATACCTCTGGCAGTCCTGGATGCATGTTGGGTCTTGTAGAGCAGATGGACATCTCACAGTGCAGGAACAGCAGAGGTATCTTAAACTTTGACTTGAACTCAAAGCTGAAGCGCTTCTGTGTGTCCATATCCAGGTTATAGTAATGGACAGACTCGTCCGTGGCACAAATGTTCTCAATGAGGATGTAATCAGACTGAATCTCGTGATTAGAGTTTGCAGAGATGAAGCAAGTTTGAATCATGAAGCTCAGATCAGGATCTGCTTCGGTGGCTGAGATCTGCAGGGGGTGGTGGGGAGATGGGGGGGGGGGCATTATTTAATGAGTGGTTCGTTCAATTGTTGACTAATAATTACATCTAAAAAGCAGAGAGTGTACTGCCAATCAAAGACAAGAGCTGTGCAAACACAACAGGCACATGACACGGCAACTCTCTGACATATTCTTATTACATAACATAGGAAATAACATACTCTCTCTCTCTCTCTTTCTCTCTCTCTCTCTCTTTTACACACACATATACACACACAAATCCAAATTTCAAATGGATTCAACAAATCATACAGAACTGAATTTGAAAGAGTGACAGAGACAGAAAGAGAGAAATGGAAAAAATGATGGAGTGATAAAAAAACAGACTGATAAAGTACAATTTTGGAAAGAGTTGATGAATTGACTGTTTATAGCTGAGAGGTACGTGGTCATACTGCTGTACAGTACTAGAGCTAATAATGTTTAACACGCTCACGCTCACACACACACACACACACACACACACACACACATACATACACACACACACACACACACACACACACACACACACACAGAGATAAACGTCCATTTGTTGTATGGATGTAAACGCTCTGAAGGAACATGTTCAGGCTCTTCTATTCAAGAATCACAAATTCTCTAAGATTTCTTTCACATTCAATAATATAACATTCCAACCACAGGGTTCTTCTTATCTAAACCCAAAATCATTACCCTTCCTCTACCTTCCTGCTCTAATTTACTGTAAAAAGCAATGCATTATGTAAAGTGTATGAAGTATTTACACAATAAATAAGAGTCAAACAATAAACATTATCTTTGTTCTTTTTTTTTTAACACCTGTGCTACCAACATTCATTTATTAATTCATTCATTTTCTAAGCCGCTAAATCCTAATTAGGATCATGAGGGCCGACTCTGAGCGAGGGCGTGGTACATCCTGGACAGCTCACCAGACCATCATAGGGCAACACACACAACGATTCACACTCACACTCACACCTAGGGGCGATTTGGAACAGCCAGTTAGCCTACTGTGCATGTTTTTGGACTGTAGGAGGGAACCCGAGTACCCTAAGAAAGCCCACGCAAGCACAGGGAGAACATGCAAACTCCTAACAGAAACACCTGAGCCCGGGAATCGATCCCAGACCTTCTTGCTGTGAGGCGGACAAGCTATCCACTGCACCAACGTGCCACCCTGCTACCAACATGGGCATGTTAATATGCATCACCAGAGTAATCAAGAACAATGCTAGGAATAGCTGTACCTGAATAACTAATAATCACATTATTATACAACCCTTAATCATAAAAAAGTTGGAACACTGTGTTTTAGGATTTTTTTTGTTTGTTTGTTTGTTTGTTTGTTTTACTTTACATACTATTTTTGGAAATAGGATTGTACACATTGTTATACACAGTGTAAGTCGTTAGGGTGTTGGGCTCATGATCAAGAGGTTGTGGGTTCAAAACCACATTAGACCTCCACCCCTTGGCAAGGTCTTAACCCATAAAAGTACCTCTGTCCACCCAGCACTATAAAACGTAACCATCCAGAAGGAGCTTAACTCCTAGTCACTTCACACTACAGAAAATTCCAAAGTTAAAGTTTTTTGCCCAAAAAGAAAAATAATAATATTCAACATTTTTCTGTGAAAAATCAACTTTGCAGCTCATTCTGAGGTGCAGCTGTCTAGAAACAAGCAACAAATTGATACAAAATACTTACACTGTAGTTGCTTCCAACAAACCAACACTTCTTATTGTAAGGATTCTTAGTTAGAGATTCTGTCTAGTTTTAGGTTTTTCTTTGGCATGAATGGTAGAAAATCAGTGTATTATTCCTTCTACTATTAGTATGAACTGTGTATCTAATCAAGTTATTAGTATCTGTAAACTGTATGTATATAAAAGTGTGTTTTGAAGTTTTCAGGTGTTTTGAAACTCTCATCTCTCTATTTTACCTTAACAAAAACAGGCATGTTCTCCATGACCTGGTGAAAGGAGGGAAGTTGTGGTTGGTAGAACTGGCTGTTGTTGTACAGCTCCATGTTGAATGTCATGCTTTCCACGAGCTTAGGCTGAACATCTTGTCGGGACGAAGGAAAGTTAGGACGATCATCTTCAGCCTTACGGTATGTGCAGTTAAACTGAAGACAGAGACAGAGGGATACTATAAAAACATTTTGATTGGTTACCTACAAAATTGACTGCAATATGTTGTGAAGGTGAGAACAGAGAGACAAAGAGAGAATAGGGGAGAAATTATTCATCCTAATTTCTTGGCAATACTGAAATTACTGTGATGGTTGTGCAAGTGATGGTCAATTGAACTGAACTAAATTTATTCAAAATTAATTGAATTGCACTGAAATGAACTGAGAAATAAAAGGCACAGTGTTGTTCCTAGTAGAAAGAACCATGTTTCTAGATTCTGATAACAGTAATATTTGACTGTATTGCAACATATGTAGGAATAAATAATAAGGAAACAGTATTTGTGTAAGAGAAAGGGAGGACAGAGAAAAAAGAGGGGGACACTAGACTGAAGTGGAAGTGTGGCAGTGGTCCAAAGCAGCAGGTTGAGAGGAGTTCAAACATAGACACTATGAAAAGACATGAAAGTTCTTCTAAGCCCTTGAACTGTCTTTACGAGCATTAGGGGAGTCTGGGAAATGTAGTCTCAGGGCTGAAGCAATGCAGGGTCTCCTAAGACATTTATATATCAATTCCTGTGCGTGACAATGAAATAGTGTTGTACAGCTTACAACAATAACAAGTCGACTTGATCATGAAATTCTTATAAATTCTAAACATGAATAGTGCTTGAATGTTGAACATTGATTGTCATGCAAAAACCTCTTACCAAGATAGTAAAGCGGTGTCCAGATGACGTTCTCTCTGAGAGCAACACGTCTCCTGACTCAAGGTCTTCATCATCCAATGGCCAGCCGCTGCCATCTCTGCTGTCCGAATGTCTGATCACGATCTGTTGATCATAGAGACCCGTAAATCACTGCAGTACTGTAATTTGTGCATGTGCGTGTGTGTGTGTGTGTGTGTGTGTGTGTGTGTGTGTGCGTGCCTGCTAAGAGGTCAAAAAACATATGAGCTGGAATTAAGACGTGGGAATGCTCGAGTTTCAACACTGCTGATCCCAGGGTGGATATCCAAAGTTTTCACATCTTAACTCATAATAAAGTGAATCAGCTTGACCTTCACTATTTCAACAGTGGTGAAGGCTTTGAGACTGTTGCCTAATCAAGAACCTGTGCATGGCCATTGCCTGGCACCTTATTGCTGGTTCTCAGCTTAGCCTGGGCCACATCTTTGCTCTGATTTCACAAGACATGATATCGTCCTCTCTGCCCTGTATTGACACCGAAGCTGGAATAGTTGGGAGTTTGCCTGGATCTAACGGAGCAGGGCTAAAATGCATTGTATCAAATTAGACATCAGTGAGGAAGTGACTCATTTAAGCTGAGTTAAAACAAGTGAATTGGATCAGAACTCGGATGGACAGAGTCAGAGCAGTCATAAAGCCTCAGTTGACCCTAATCATCTTTCTTCTTTACTAAAAATTAGACTGAATTTTCCTGCAGCGTTATTTATTTTGTCTATTTAATGCTAGCACGGCACAGCACTGAGCAATAACAATTAGAGTATGCAATGTAGTCCATTTTAATAAAATGTTAGCATAAATTTACATAATTAAACTACAGTAGCATACACTGTATCACATTTTACACTGAACACATTTTATTTAACTAGTTGGTGCTGCTCTTAAAGTATTTTCGATGTTTGTTTGTTTACCTACTTAATAATTTAATTAAATTAAATGTTGTGTGTATGCAGACTAAGTATTGACTTCAATGTTAAAATTATTGTATATATTATAGCAGAGCTCCTGAGCAGAACACCATAGGCGTGCAACATGAGTTGGTTGGTTGTCAAGTGTCTGCAGGTACCCACCACAGGAAAACCAATAAGGCTGCCGTGTCACTGAGTTGATGCTAATTGGCTGTTTTGTATTACTGTTATGTATTGCCAAAAAATAGAGCCTCATACAATACCACTCAGACTCACATTAAATAAAATCACACAATCGAACTCAGGTAGGCAGAGCAAACCTCTAATGATGATGTATGGTGACCATTGCAAGAAATATGATCTAGAGGTCATGCTGGAGCAGACATTGCTAGCTATGAGTCCTAATGGAGCTTTTGAGGGAGTCATGATCAGGAGGCGAACTACAACTTTTGTGCAGCCAGTTGTTTTGTGGATAGTTTTCCTTGCATGACTTAGCTTACCTATGTCTACCAAGGTGTCTAAAATTTCTTACTACTGCTTGCAAATTATTTTCATTTGCTTTTAGGAGATCTTGAAGGTTTCTACAGTTTTTGCAAAAAGATTTTAGTCAATATTCCTGATGGCCACCAAGCCCTTTTAGCTTTGGTCATAAATTGCCTGAACGCTGCTTTAATACTTGTATTTTATGTAATATTTAGCTCATTAAGCACTTTTTTTATTTTTTTTTACAAATTTTATTAATTATATTTTACTAATTACTTTGATCCAGAATTTGATGTTACATGATTGTGACAAGACTTTTGTCCAGCCTAGAATGGATATGTTAAAAGTATAAATACATTTACATTTTCCTGTTGCTTTCACAAAACAATCTGTATACTTGTAGGATTTATGTTAGGCATAGATGAAAACCAGTTAATTAGTTGTTGTCAGTATCAGGCACATGTGCGACAAAGCTTTTGCCAATAACTGTATATTTCCTTTATAAACCAGGAGCATTTTACTTTCATTTTTGTACTTTGCTTGGTGTCACTGTACATGCCCTCAGGTTTTCTTAAATGTGAATAAAAGGCAAAAATAAATAAATATATCAAACACAGACATTATGTTATCCTAAAACCATATCATAAAGGCTAATTTATGTACGCATTCATTTTCCTTCTATGGCTTTGTGATTGTGCAATACTTTGCTACTACTATTAGGATTATTTTTATAATTTTTTTTTTAACTTACTGTATTGATGTAGAGGACCTTTGGGCTTGGGTGGTGCAGGGGGTATTTAGTGGTTTGACAGCCAGTCAGTGGAGTGTCCAGGATGTAGTGGGTGGAGTTGGAGATTGCTTTGCATTGTGGATCTTGCAGGGTTATGTTGGCTTTATTTATGCCTGTTGCCTGAAATAAAATTTCAACAAATATGGTTTAGAACTAATAACAAACAGATAAGGAAGGTATTGTCCTGCCAACACGTTTCAAAATTTTTAGCCAAAAATGTCAAATATTTTTTGACATTCTTCACATTGCTTTCATGTAGAAGAGATAAGCAGGGTTTTCATTTCAACAAAAAAGACTAAGCATTTAATACAAAGGTCCAACACATAAAACCACTTTTAAATACCAACACTCTGCTTCTTTGGCACATTTTTTAAGTGTGAGCGATGACTCTGAAGCAGATCAATTGCAATACAGAGGACGTGTGGTGTACCACAATCTCACTGGTTTTTACAAGGACTGACATCATGGAGTAAAACACACACAGTCAGACATATTCCGGGAATATTCACACAGCCTCCTATGTAAAAAAATAAAAAATAGGAGGCTTTCCCATGTGTCAATAAGTGTGTCATCAGTAACAGATGTAGCTCACTATAAAGTTTCTTTCAATAGTGACTTTTCACATGAACGTCTCAATATCAGCAGTTCTCACTTCACATTCCTGGATATGTTACATATCCTAGCTTGAGGAATACTGGAAATTTTAAATAATGATAACATTAACTTTATGCTATAGCTGAATATTCATGCATTGTGTGACCTTTTGAACAAGACTAAAACGAGTTGTCTTTTATGCAGATTACAAGATATCTAATCTGTCATTTTCTATTTTCTGAAATAGCTGTCCAATCATATTGCTAACACTGTCAGAAAAAAGGTGTAAATTCCTTATCAAGCAAAGTGAGACATCCCTTCATTTTAGAGCAAGAACCTCATCTGTACCCACTCTGATCTGACTGACTTTCAACCTAGGGATTCTGCTCACAGTCTGAAGATTGTTGAATGTTTCACTTTATCAAAGTACAAATAAAACTATTCTCTGTGGTGGAATGAACTCCCCCTAGATGTCCGGACAGCAAAGTCGCTAGGTATCTTTAAACAACAACTAAAAAAAATGCTCACCTACCTCTTTGGAACATACTTGGATTAGCACTTTCAGTATTTATTCAACAAAACCTCATTTCTTACTGTATTACCTGCCAAAAGAGCTTATAGACTGATGGTATTCTCAGCCCAGGTCCTAGTGATTCAGTCCCAGAATGTATTTACTGATAGAGACTTCAAAGCGCTTAAATATGTAAGTCAATCTGGATCAGAGCGTATGCCAAACGCCATAAATGTAAATGTAACCAGTTGTTACAGTACAGCTCCTGGGATATAGTTGCAGTCATTTTAAGCAGATATTGTGATATAATAAAATCCTGATTTCTTTTATCATCTCACTGCTGGTTTCGATTATGCAGTTTCTTTTTAAACTATAGGGCCTATTTTTCTATCCGTTAGGGTTTCAATTTTCACCTGTGACAAAAGTGAGTGAAATCGGTCCAGCAGAGTTAGAACACAAATGGCAACCGCAAAATGAATATACAATGTTACTCGATGGAGCAAACAATAATTTTCCTCAGTTTCTTTACAGTTATTGAGGTAAATATGCTAGCCATTCATTCCATAATCCTGGAATGATCTCAGAAACATTTTTATAATATTATGAGCCTTTTAGTGGCAAAAACAATCATTTTATTTTGATGTGGTTGTTTTCCCCACAGTTACATTTTATAGTCATTTTACAGTTGCCAGTTATAACATTCTAAACCAGTACTGGATCAAATTCACTTGTTTTTGTCACTTAAAAAATGAGGCCCAAGATTAAAAAAAAATTTCTTTTAAATATGACAGCATACTGAAATACTGGCACACACCGTTTTACTTCTACATGGAGTTTAATTTTAGTATATTTCATTATTAAAAACATTTTTCAAAATGTGGTTACCTGCAGGCTTTCCTTGTCGATGCTAACCACCATCCTGTTCTCCTCACACTGTACATTGAGAATCCCACTCAGAGCTCCACGCTGCTCCTCAGGACCGTGATGTGGCCATGCCTGCTCCTCCAGAGTAGGAGGAAAAGGGAAAGATGGATTCTGGTCCATCTTTGGAGGAAAGAGGAAGGGCAGATCGGGACGGGTGTTTTCACGAGGATCAATGTTTCGTAGGATAGAGAGCTCTGGATGAAACATGGTCTTTAAAGGATCCACAACTTCTGCAAAGGACAGTGGAAACGCAGGTCAGAGTTGCTTTAAATGAATTACCACTCACTCCCTGACTTACTCATGTAAATATGGAATTTAATTTAATATACAGTATTTTCAAATATTGCACAGTTTAATTACAGTATGTTAAACCAAAAATCTGACAGCATAAGGAGTGTGGTCCAAAATTCTGAGACCAGCAATGAAAATGCTTCTGTTGGGCATTCTTTTTCAACTTAATACTAAGTATTAGGTTGCTTCTTATCACAGATGATCATTGGATGAAAAAATGCAATCACAGATATATTATCAAGATTTTCAGTCTTTTAGTACTTAGGTAGGTTCCCCTTCTTTGTTTTAATGACAGTGTACATTTGAGTTGCCACAGACTTCACAAGTTTGTGTAAAATCTGACGATCTATGTCAGATCAAATCCATGGATGAGTAAGATGAACAAGGATAAAGGGATAAATCAGAAATCTGTCAATATCACTAATTTCACTCATTCATTTTCTGAACCGCTTAATCCTAATTAGGGTCGCGGGGAGGCTCATCTCAGACGACTCTGGGTGAGGACAGAGTACACCCTAGACAGCTCGCCAGACCATTGCAGGGCAATACCACTAATTTGCTTACATTTAAATATAAATTGTACAACATCTTCAATATTGACTATTTTCCATTATAAATTAACAAAATTGCACATTTCCAAGGTGGTCTCAGAACTCCAGTAAATATCAAGATAATCAGTATATTTACCTGCTTCTTTAACACGCAGGTGGAAGATGTTGGCCACGGCAGTGTTGGTGTAGGAAGTGACAGGACTGTACTTGTTCTCCTCAGCCCACTGGATCAGATCCTGGGCTCCTGCTGGCAGCTTCTGCTTCACTGCTTTAGACACCTGCATCAATTGCTCTGTGCTAGCATTCAGGCTAACACTGTCTGATGTCTGATGAGGAGAAAATGAAAGACTATGAACTAAAGCTAAGCTTCAACATGATATACTATGTATCCACTTACTGCTCGGCCCAAACAAACAAACAAACAAACAAACAAATAAATCCCTCATTTTAATATTTTGTTGGACCACCTTCAGCTTCCCCATCACCAAGCAAAAGTCCATTGATGGGACAGCCTGGTCATTCAGTACATTCAGGTCATCAGCTAACTTCATTTTATTACTGTATAATGTTGCTAAGCCTCGACCTGACCAACTGAACCAACAATACCATATTAAATATGCACTTTAAATCAAAGCTTCTTGGGGGGTTTTGGTCAGGCAGTGTTTATGAGTCTCAAAGACTAAAAATTTACCGACTTACTGGTTTTCTAATAGACAGTAGAATGTAGAGAGAGCAAAAAATTTAATACA
The DNA here is from genome assembly GCA_030014195.1 of Neosilurus mollespiculum. Lineage (NCBI taxonomy): Eukaryota > Metazoa > Chordata > Actinopteri > Siluriformes > Plotosidae > Neosilurus > Neosilurus mollespiculum. Next base: position 14,920,391 of record JAQMYF010000006.1, read on the forward strand.
CATTCCTAAGCTCAAGGTATGGTAGCATGAAACAACAGAAGATAATTCATCTTTATTCGTACATTCATATGCCAAACGACTTAATCCTACTAGGGTCACGGGAAGGCTCTTAGAGCCTATCTCAGCCAACTCTGGGTTAAGGCAGGTTACACTTTGAACAGCCTACCAGACCATCACAGGGTCAACACACACGCAACCACACACTCCCACTCACACCTAGGGCAATTAGGAACTGTCAGTCAGCCTTATGGGGCCAGCGGTGTCAGGTCGTGGGTTCGAATCCCTGTTATACCTCCATCATGCTAAGACCCCTGTGCAAAGTCTTAACCACAAGTGTCTCTGTCCACCCTGCAGTATAAATGGGTACCAGTAAAAATACTGGGAAGGTAACCTGCAATGGACTAGCGTCCCATCCAGGAGGAGTTGAACTCTTAGTCACTTCACGCTACAGAAAGCACCGACTCGGGTGTAAAAAGCCGTTAGCCTTATGTGCATGTCTTTGGGCTGTGGGAGGAAACCAGAGCATCCGGAGGCAACCCACACAAGCATTTGAACATGCAAACTCCACACAGAAATGCCCTCACTTTAATTAGTTCCAGCGTCTATTTTTTTTTTATTATAGAAGCATTCCACATTTGGTCCTGTTTGTCGTCTGTGGGTAATTTGATGAAAATGGTGGGGTATAAACTCCGTTTCCCACACTCATTTTCTCACACCATTCTGTCCACAGTAGTAGGGCTTTGAGTATATGAGGATATCATATCGCCTGCATAGTTGGCATTCTGTTATTGTCCAGAAACACACTGGCCAATTCACACTGGCTTATATAGCCAATCTAGAAAAGCTTAAGCTGCTACTGTACAGATCCGTGATGACATCCCCTAGTCTGGGGTTGAACTGATATAGCCACTTGTACTATCAGTTTCAGCCAAGAGATGGTGCAGTGTA
>JAQMYF010000006.1:14930699-14945524 GCA_030014195.1 Neosilurus mollespiculum
GAGATTTTATTTATTTATTTATTTCCCCCCAGAATTTCCTGGTAGTGATACAATTTGGACAGTGTGGTTTCCTTTTTCCCCCAATCTTATCCTCTCTCCCTGTTTTTCTTTTACACATTCAATTTTGATTTTTCCACTACTTACAGCAATCTCTCTCACTCACTCTCTCTCTCTCTCTCTTCCTCTCTCTCTCTCTCGTTCTCTGTGATTGGGGCACATTTGGCAGAACACACAGTCTAGCACTGCAGGAGCATTCAGTCCCTCACTCACTCACTACTTTTAACATGCCTTTTCATTGTTCCCCAATCTAAGTGCAGTAAAATTACATGTTAAATGCAAGTATAACTGCAAATTAAGACAGAGGGAATTCAAAGAGAATCAAACGACCTTGTACGCTCGCCAGAGTTGATCACAGAGACTTGCCTGAGGCTCACTGGGAGCTACTTTATTACTCTCTAGCCCAGTTATTACACACACCGTCAATGGCTGCCATTGAGAGCAAATTAGCAAGCGTGCTGCTTTGATTGAGGTTTAGTGGGGCATGTCGTGTGCTGGGGAAAATATGCCTTTTTATGACTGGGTATAATAACCTCTTTAGGCATCCACAAAAACATTCACACACATATACACACCTTCTCCCACTTTGATGTAGATGTCATGGGTCATCTTGAGCTCGGTAAAGGACGTGACAGCACTGTACAGTCGTTTAGCCCAGGACATCAGGTGCTCATTTCCATGCGGCAGTGTTTCTTTGTGCACCACAGAGGAGACGGAAAGATTTCCATCCTCAAACTGCACAACAGAGCCATCGGACACCTGAGACAAACACAGATAATATACTGTAAGGTTCTGGTAGCACTTGACTCTTTTTATGAAAGGCTGCATCGGTATGTGTTGTGAGAATTTGTGTTTTACTTTCGTGTCTAAAAGGTTTAACAATCACTTTTGCTGCACTACACTCTTATATTTTTGTATTCTGATATTATTTATGCTTTTGTTTTTCTTAATATTGTCTTGTGTGGAAAGCAGTGAGAGCAGCAAAGAAATAATTTTATTTCATCGTGTAAAGCACTGAGCTTTTACTGTGCATATGACAATAAACTTCTTCAATCTTAAACCTTTTGTGATTTTTCTAGATGTGTTCTGATGAAACGTGAACCTTTTACATCATGAAAGTGCTACATTTCATTTTGCCTTTATTTCAATATCAATGAAAGGGAGAGTATTCAAAAAAGTATCTCTATAATTCTTAGCACGTCCACCTCACAGCGAGAAGGTCCTGGATTTGAGTCCTGGGCTGGGAAATGTTTTTCCCTCTTTGAAGTTCTCCCTGTGCTCATGTGGGTTTCCTCCAGGTACTCTGGTTTCCTCCCACAGTCCAAACACATGCACATCAGGCTAACTGGCTGTTCCAATTTGTCCTGGGTGTAAGGGTGAATGGCTGTGTGTAGGCTGGCCCTGCGATGGACTGGCAAGCTGTTCAATGTGTACCCCGTCTTCGCCCAGAGTCGGCTAAGATGGGCTCCATCCTCCATGAAACCTTGTAGGATTAAGTGGTTGAGCAAATTAATGGATATGTGATCAGTAATGTAATAATTTAGCAAATTATCTCATCATGTTCTGTAAAACCATGAACATGTGAAGACTTCTCTAAAAAAGCACTCCTATTGTTCAGGAGGTCAACTTTAACAGGAGGTGAATTAATGCTACATGTTATGATGGTACATGTGATAGAGTTTCCGATGAAGTGCTGCAAACACTGTCACAACAATTTAATAATGATTATAGTGATGGTCAGACAGATTTCAGTTTTCTGAAAGGGCTTCTCACACAGTTAAAATACTGATTTGTTTCCTTTTTAAATAACTGCATGGACAGCAAGTCAATTCTCAATTGCAGATCTGATTTTGACATTGCGCAGTACATAAGAGAGAGACGGAGGGCAGCTTTTGGCAGCGAGGGGAGTCTTGATTTACATTGCAGACAGGGCTCTGTTTTATTGGACTTGTGGAACACATTTTCAAGACATCTAAAAACAAAGGTTTCTTTGTTGATAAAGATATGTCCATTAAATGGATGCTGTGTGGATGTGAGCATCCCGTTTTACAACAACAGAAATTTCAGCCGATAAAATTTAGAGGCTCTGAGCAGTAAAACAAAAGAAAAATTAAAAAAAATTTAAATAAAAGACTTTCCAAAATGACTGGTGAAGCATTCACTGACCTTTCGTGTGTTATGGGTGCTCGGACACACGCATGCTCTATCTAACTTGAAGACGAAGTTGGTCCTGTCTATGTAAATGTAATGAATATCGTAATATTACTTTACTTGAGTACAATTTCCATCAGTTCTCAATTACGAGAACTAAGATAGTCATGCCATTTACATAGACAGGAACTTTCCAATAGGTCTAATGCTGGGAACTGATTAGAACATTAGAAGTTCAACTTTGTTTTCAAGTTAGACAGAGCATGCATGTGCCTGTGGTACCCATAACACGCGAAAGGTCAGTGAGGGCCACCAAGCCCACTTGGGTACAATTTCCGTAAGCTCTCATAGAAAGTTGCTGTCTATGTAAATGTAATGATTATTGTAATATTACTTTACTTTTGTACAATTTCCGTAAGCTCTCAAATGTCTAGTATATAATAATAACATGAACAATATATAGCTTATGCAATGGTAATAACTTACTAGGACTGACAAACACACAAAATTTCCTGTGGAACAAATATTGGCGAGTCCTAGTACCTTCCACGTTGCTCAAACAAAAGGTAATTAATTCACCAGATTCAAGACGAACTATGACTTCCTTGACTTTTAAAGTTATTGTTTAAATTGGAAAACATCATATGTGTAATTCATGGCATATATAGTATATATGACAGTAAGTATATTGGTATTATTTGTAGATGTAATACCATACCATATCAACAGTAGTAATTCCTGGCACCTGTAGCCTACAACTCCGCCTGTACTCACTCATCTGTCTACATGCTCAGCTCATTAAAATGACTATAAAGAACTCACACTGTGTGGTCTTTCCTTCCTTGTTGGTGTATTTTTAAACCATTTTACTCTTTTGTTTTTCGGGATGTTCTTTTTTCGTGGAAATTGGGGAATTTATTTATGCTCTCTGGCTTACTCTTTTGGAATAAATTTTGGAAACTTCACTTTTAATCACAAACCTTAGGGTTTTGTTTGGTTTTTTTTTGGTTTTGTGTTCCCTACCTTGTGCTAACTGTAAATTACTATGCATGATCTTCCTAGTAATGATAACGGTAATATTAGTAGCTGTGACTCCTGATCTGTGCTGCTTTGCATGAACAGAGACACGGATTATGTATTGGTGCATCACACTGTCACGTTAATGATGGCTTAGGGTGTCATAAATAACATGCAAATATGACACAAAACTTGCAGAAATAACTGGTATCTGAACTAGATCATCACATATGAAAGACACAGTTTGTCCAACTTCTGCTGTCAACCTACAACTTTTGCTCATCCTGTTTACATACTACACTAATAAAACAGTTTTTTTATCATAATTTATTATTACAAATTAGTAGTACTTTAAAATTTTTCACATTTCTTCTCCAAAGTTTTATTATTAATAGTATAAATATTAACTTGCAATAAAAATACTTCTGAATTGAAAATTCTTTACTATATCTTTAACTATTGCTGAAATAGTTACAAAGTACTGGATGCTTCTTTCAATATATAGAATATGTGTATTCGTGAGAAAAGCCCTATATATAAATAACAAGAATAATAATTATACTATGGTTACAGTGAGGAGAAAATATAGAAAGGTAGAATTCGCTATTTGTGTGTATGTGTATCCCTTAGACTTCAGATGGGTTCATAACATTTGCTCCATTTCGCAGACATAAACATTAACATGTGCTTAAAAAACCCACTGTATGAAACCACGTGGGTATACACACGGCTTGAGCAAACCAGTTCCATCGCCGTGCTTATTTTCCTCAGACCTTTCTACTTGTCTGTGGCATATCAACAACTGCCTCCATGCCGGCGAACTCAACTAAAGACTTATACTTATAAGCATGACCCTGCTAGAAAAGCCTTCTTATTCCTTCACTGAGAGTTTGCTATGGCCAAATCTGAAAGTTTGTGTGACAGCAAAAAGCTAAACGTGAGCACGTGTGAGTGTGGAACATCTGCCTGACCTCTGGAAAGCTCCCTGCTATCCTCGCCAGGGACGATAAATTTCCTAAAAGAAGAATTAAAATAAAGGAAGAGAAAAGCATGGAAGATGTCGAAGAATTCAGGTCTACGTCTAATGTTATTTTTAGTGGTCTACTACAGCTGGAGAAGGGTGAGTGAGGAGCATGAGGCCCATACATTCACTACACAGAGGGAAAATAATTGTGAGGGAAGAAAAATAGAATTGAAAAGACCTTCAGAAATCAACTGGCAGGCCTCGCTGAGCACAGCAGAGTTTATCGATTTAATTGCAGGAATGAGGGCTGTTATTAGTCTCAAGGCGTTAGGCAAAACTGCCAGAGACACTAAATCAGCTCCAGGTTCCGAGGTGCATTTCAAACCTCAGGAGTTCTTAATAGTAATATGAAAGCAATGAAGACCACTCTAAAGCTCAGAAAGAATAATTCTACTCCCCAGAACCCCTCCTCGCCCTCAAACACAACCAAACCCCTTGCCAGTTTACACATGGGCAGCCTGGCAGGCACAATACCACCACACAATCTTGTGAGTAATGTCTAGTAATGATTATTTTACAAGCATGATTTTTGAAAGATAGATGCTGGCCCCACTGACTTTAATGGCAACAGTTTAGTCATGGGGCCAAGCTAATTAAACATAGAATGTGTTTTAATGAGATCTGCAAGTCACTGAGGAAACCACACTAAGTGTCAAGCATGTCAGGATAGTAAACAACACTTCAAATGCTGAATCAAGCATCAAAAAATGACACACAAGTCTACATATGGGAACTATAGTGTGGATATCATTACAAGTAAAAAAAAAAAAATTAAAACAAAAGCTTATAAAAAAAAAAAGGCTGTAAGATAAATAAATGGAAAAGCAAATATACAGACTGGTTAACCTGAAACTTAAGTCGGCCACCAGAAATAAAGCATGTGTTATTTTTACTGACAGGCATCCCTGGGTCAACAAATTTAGCTAATCACACATTGATTACATGAGCTCAGGTTTCTATCTGTGCAGAATTTTGTGTTCTCCCAGTGCATGCATTGGTTTCCTCCAGGTGCACCAGTTTTCTCCTGCAGACTAAAGCCTGGCCACTCTAACTTGAACCTACGTGTGGCTGTGAGTCTCAATGTGAGTCTGTGGTTGCCCTGAAACAGACTGGTGACCTGTTCCGGAGGGATCCCATCTCTAGCCTGAAGACAGCTGGGATTCGCTGCAGATTACCCTGCGACCCTGAAGGATAAGATGTAAAAATAAGTGAGCACGATTATAGATGACTCTAAAGTATGTGTAGCTAAAGTAGCTAAAGAAGTGTCAAGCAATTAAGATAGCAACCGGCCAATCAAATTTAACTTAAACAACTCAACCTAAATTCCTAACATCAGTCAAAGCAGTACACCTGCATATGTAGCACATCTGTAAGTGATGTGGTGTAATTCATTTGACTGAGGTTTGCGATGTGATTAAAGCTTCACCACCTCTTTATTGTGCACAATTAGTGGTGCGGGCTTTAAATCCTGTGTTTCTCCATAGGAGGCAACTACCTGAGGCTATAAAAGCTAGAATGATCACTTTGTTCCTGCCTCAGATCCACACTTACTCCACAAAGCTTACTTATGGTTGCAACCATGTGAACATCACTTTCTGTCCTGTTTAGAAACTTAACCATGACTGATGCAGTTTATGAGAGCTGTACAAACCAAATCTTATAATCAGCAATATAAAAAATGTTGTAGACTGTGTGAACAGAGATGTATACCTCTCAAGGTCTCAGACACAAAAAGGAATGTCTTCTAAATCCACTTTAATTCATGATTCTCGGAGCCTTGGTGCCAGCTAGTGAACCCGCCCACATTTCCACCAGTTTTGAACATTAGGTTAACTGGATACGCTAACTTACCCGTAGGTGTGAAAGTGAGACTGTGTTAGCTCTGCAATAGACCTGGTGACCTGTTCAGGGTGCATCCGTCCTCTTGCCCATGCGACCCTGATGGATAAGCAGTACAGTGGATACATGGATGAATGAATGAATGGATGGATAGATGGTTGGATGCTCTATGATAGTGATTACCTTGTTCCTGGAGACTTCTTTTTTTTTGACAGAACCACTGAAATCAAGTGTGTGTCTTCATCATGGGAAGATGCACCATGTGCACATTTCCCTGCAAGCTTTTGTTTTGTTATTACTCATATTTGACCTATTAATCCATTTTCCATTGCATTCTTTATTACTGGCCTCTGCTATCTCTTCAAATAATGACATGCCCATTCATTCTGTCATGGTTCCCATTAAGAAAAATAAAAAGATATTTTTTGATTCCAGCTAAAAACCAAGTTTTCAGGATATGAACCAGTTTACTTTGGTTAAAATGCTCCAAACACTTCAAACCTTGGTGCGCAACCCAAAACAGCATGTTTCCTGTTGGCTGAAAAGGGATATGAGAAAAATAGTATATTTAGCAAATCAGTGCATAAAACTTTTAACACCTTTAGGTTTGGAGTGTACTTGTGAATTCTGACAGTCTCCATTGAAGGGAAGAGTCTAGCATCTCTCTGCAAGCCTGTGCTGTATAAATCTTTCTGTTTATCCTTTATCTGGCAGTAAACAGTTCCAGACAACAGCTTAGTGCTGGGCAAGATCTTCTATCTGAGCTAATGTCCAGCAGTCGATCTCTGGGGTTTCTGAGTCATGGCTAAGGTGAGTGGAGCGGAAAGTTCGCATCATCATGCTAGCTGGTCTCATACAAGACGATACCTTCAGCTTTGTACAGACAGGAATTATCAAACCCGGCAAAGCTGGGGTACAATCATGCCATGCAGGGCAGGCAGGGAGGTGTGGTTTGACATGTTTGTGCTGACAGAGCGAGTACAGCTGACATCTGGCAGTTCCACACCGAGCTCCAAGTATGAAATATGACCCTATGAAATATTACACCAAGTCTTCAGAAAGGTACACTGCAGCTGTTCTTTCTGAAGGGGTCTAGTATAGAGCTGAGGGTCACAGAGAGCCACATTTCCCTATACTGCTCCCTCAAACATTCAGAAAAGCAGCTAGAATATCAGGGTATTTCAACTGAACTCATCACATCTTCATCCTTCCCAAGAGCTTCAGGGACTTAAAACAGCCCACAATCAACAATAATCCACCAGCAGCTCTTATAATGGCTGTTAGGGCTTTTTCTTCCTCAGCTGAAAAGCTATCTATGCAGAATGCATTTACTATATTTATTAAATTAATAAAAACAACAAGAGAAGTTATAGCAGCAAAATTAAAAAATGTAGTGTTTGTGGTTCACGAAAAAAAAAAAAAAAATAATAATAAAAAAAATTAAACTTGTGTACTATGCAGGCATATCTGCAGACGCAGTTGATTTGGGATACCCCCAATGGATCTAATTCCCAGTCTATCAGACAGAAAACAGAGTCATATCTTTTCTGCAACATCTCTTTCAGTTCAATGTCATTAGCAGAGTAGGATGTCTTACAGAAGAAAACACACACACACACACACACACACACACACACACACACACACACACACACACACAAATGTTATGACTTCGAACAGGAACCCTCCATACTACACTTACCTTTAAAAGCACATATTTCACAGGGGTCTCCTGGACTCTGCCTATCAGCATCTGTATATTACTGCCATATGTGCCGGATAGGAGGAGACGCCAGGCCAAATGCTTTATCTCAATTATCACCAAGCAGCAATCTCAAGAAAGCACGAATGTCTTGACAAAATGATAATGTTCTTTAAACCACATGGTTCTAGGACGTGACAAACATCCCCCAACAAAACTGGTGGGACAAATGCAGTAAATATATTTGTGTGTGATTAGCTCTTCTCACATCACCAAAAGGTTAATCACGTCACTGGCACAGACTCAAGCTCACATTTCTCTTAACTGGCAAGACCTTGCAGACGAGTAAACAACAGCATCTATTTGCAAATGCCACAAAAGAATAAACATCCATTGCAAAAGTCATATTGGTGCCATTATGGTTACAATTAGCAATGTCCTCTGAGCAATAAAAACCAAGCAAACAGTTACTTGGCAAACACAGAAAGAGAAAAACATCAATCAGCCAAATGTTGCTCCATGAAATTATGCCAAAGACATCAAACATCTTAAACAGCAATGCCATATAATACAGAATACCATACAAGAAACCAACCCAGGTCTATATTCAGCAACCAACAGCTTTCCGAAACCCTCTGCACATCTCATTTGACCTGCGCAATATTACTTTCAGTATAATTTCAATGTCTACATTTCTATCCCAACAGACAGGATAGTCTGTGAAGCGTGTTTTACAGCGAGGTCTGTGTTTTCCAGCTTTTCTTCTAGAGGCGAGAAGCTTAACTGTGGTGGCCAACACCAACATCTTGCTCTCCAGGCCTGTATGGTCTCCAGGCTGCCTGTCTGTGACTCTGGGCCTCTGTGGGCTACAACCTCTAAATGAGGACTGGTAGAGATTAGCCAGATGTTAAAAAAAAACCCTGCTAAAAAAACAACAGGGGGCCCCCTGGGGCATCTGCAAGGGTATATGGTGTTAATCTTTAACAATCAGCATTTTTCAATAAGTAACTGCATAAATTATATTAAAGGCTAAACGTCTGAAATAAGACTAAACTACTGACTCCACACAATAAGTGCAGAACTAAAAAAGGAAGCAGTTGGAGTAGTATGTGTATACTGAGTGCACTTGACGTCCTATTCTTGAAGTGTATTATTGTGTGAGATCATTGTCCTGGCTGATCAAAAGCTAATGCTGAAGCTTGGTGAGGTAGATCCGTGTGTATGCCTCCACAGAGGTGATGTCATCTTCACACTCTGGAGTACAAACTCACGCCAAGAGCTTAGGAATTGCCAGAGCAGAGCAAAGAGGAGAACAAAGCAAAGCCCTGACAGGCCACTAGAGGATACACTAAGAAGGAATCCCCACGTGAGAATGGAATATGCTAAACATATTCACTAACCATTACCTAATGGATCACATGGACCAAAAAAAAAAAAAAAAAAAAAAGAAACCAACGCAGATTGTTCACAAAACAAGAGCTCTAATGCGGTCGGTTCCTGCATCGAGCATGGTTATTACAGACTTATTATGCATGGTTCTTAGGCATTACTGTGCAAACAGCTAATGCTCTCTGCTTTCCCCAACTGTCAAAACAATTCTGACTGCCAAAACACACAGATCAGGTACACTCAATGCGCGCGTGTAACCGCATTCATCCAGGAATACGATATTGAGCCAGGGCATTGTACATGTGAATGTATCCGTGTAATTACCGAGAAGCCCTCGGGCTGGAAATGGAAACATTTCCTAGGACCGCTATGCCTCAAGAAATGGGATGGAACAGAAATACAATTGGAATACGCCCTTCATAGCTGCACTTATAGCAGATTGGTATTTGCCACTATGGGGCAAACCACAGCATGTTTTCATTCGAGATATTATTTACTTTTAATGTTATGACTGAAATTTTATTTGTATAATGCTTTTGCTAACAGACATTGCCACAAAGCAGCTTTACAGAAATTTAGATCTCTAATGACCAAGCCAGAGGTGGAAGTGGTAAGGAATAACTCCCAAAGACGACATGAGGAAAAAACCACAAGTGGAACCAGACTCAAAAGGGAACCACTGCTCGTCTCTGTGACACCACAGAGAATAATTATAATGCAAGCAATTAAATGGGCAAAAGTACTAAGCATGCTGAAAGTGTTCAGTATTAGGATATTGTCTTGGGACAACTATAAAAAAGTAAACATCTGGTACAAAATACTATAGGTAAAGTAATTGAGCTGAGATGATTTACTGAAAACTCACTGCAAAAATACACTTCACAACTTAATTTGACATGAATATTCGTGGGCAGCATGGTGGCGTAGTGGTTAGCACGTCCGACTCACAGCAGAAAGGTCCTGGGTTCCAGTCCCGGGCTCAGTGACGGCATTTCTGTGTGGAATTTGCATGTTCTCCCCGAGCTTGCGTGGGTTTCATCAGGGTTCTCCGGTTTCCTCCCACAGTCCAAAGACATGACCATTAGGCTAATTGGCTGTTCCAAATTGCCCCTTGGTGTTGTGTGTTTATTGGACTAACAAGCTGTCCAGGCTATACCCAGCCTGTGCCAGCTGAGATAGGCTCCAGCCTCCCCGCTGGTGCCTAACCCAAGTAGGATTAAGCAGTTTGGAGAATAAATGAATTCATAAATAAATGAATATGTAGTCAGCAGATCAGTGTTGTCGAACCCATCTATAGGTCCAACTCCTATATATCCAGATGGTTGAAACATTTGTCATTCGTTATGATTTCGCAATGTTTCTTAGAGTACAAGAAAAAAAAAAAGAAAAGATGCTGGTATAAAGGATATATTTATTTTATACTTATATCTGACCTCTCTTCAACTCCTCTCAGTGATCATTAGCAAAGATGTTTGTGAGGTATTATTGCATACGCCAAAGTCTGGATGTGCGTGTTGTGTATCGGTTCCAGTTTTCCAAGCAAGTTGAACTTCATCCATGAAAGGGGCGGCTGAGCAGTGCACATCGCCACATATGGAAATAATACAAACTCCCTATGCTACATTCTTGTGCAATGCTATGGTGTAACACTAAGGTGCATCAGAAAATGATTATTGCACACAATCTGCCAGCTACATGAAAGTTTCTGCCAACATCCATCAGTAACAAAGAGGACATAAAGCAAGATTCATAGAACTGAGTCTCCGGGTAATGGGAAAGCTAAGGCCTGAAGGTCCTGGTCAGTCTATATCTATTTCAAACTTTCAATATAATGAAAGCTGTTTTACTGACTACGTCCATTCATATCCCCCAACCCCCTATTTAATTCAATTAATTTTTATTGTACTTTTTTTTATAACGGACATTGCAGCTCAAAGCAGCTTCAGAGTTTCACAATAAATTTTGTTATAAATTTCACTGATTCATTTATTTGCCAAACTGCATAATCCTATTAGGGTCATAGGGAGGCTAGAGCCTATCTCAGCCAACTCTAGGCAAAGGCAAGGTACACCCTGAGCAGCTCACCAGTCATTCGCAAGGCTAACACCCACAATCATTCACACTCACACCTAAGGACAATTTGGTACAGCCAATGAGCCTAATGTGCATGTCTTTGGACTGTTGGAGGAAACTCTTGCAAGCACAGAGAGAACATTCAAACTCCACACAGAAATGCCCTTGCTAAGCCCACGACTCAAACCCAAGACATTCATGCTGTGTGGCAAACATGCTAACCACTACTACCTTACCCCACATTCTTATGAATTTAAACATATGAATTTTAAAATTTCTCTGGACATCCTTAATGAGCAAATCTGTGGCAACAATGGCAAGGAAAAGCTTCCTGAGATGATATGATGAAGAAACCTTGAGAGGAACCAGACTCAAAAGGGAAACCGATTCTCATATCGGATAATGCAGACTGTTGAGATCTTCCAAAGCTCATGTGGTTAAAGAGTATGAAGTCTACTTTGATGTGTTCAAATTGTCATGGTATCGTCGGGTTATTCAAAATCCATTTGTCTCAAAATCACCTAAAAGCATTTTAGTGCCTCTGAACTAAAAGAAAGAAAGAAATCAGTCTGGATCAAACAATGATGTCATTTTGGGCAAAGAAATACAGAAGTCCTCACTGGGTGAATGGGATCCTTTAAATATACCGAGTTGGTAATAAAACCCAGGTCAGCTGACCTCGCTCTCATCCAAAATGATCCAAAAGTGGTTGCTTTAACTAAAGTCACAAGCGAGATGAGATCTTTAAAGGAGGCTTGTGAAAGTATTCAGGTGGCCTGTAATGGAAATCTCAGTGTCTCGCCAAGGTAGCAAAAACACAATGCAGACTGCAATTTGAGGTGTTTCTCTATAAATGTTCTTTAAATGTAGCACCGCTTTGATTCTTTCCAGCTGTGAGGTGAACTGGCAAAAATAAGTATCAGAGCGAAGGAGAGAAATGGACTGTAACCATGGCTAACGGCTAAACCTCACCACCCAACTAACTTCCACAACCATCCGCCACTGAGTGCAGTCAGTCACTGCAGCCCGTGGCAAATCAATACAGACCTGTGAGGGGAAGCCAGACGCAATCAGGTGAACAACAGACATCTGTCTGAGATGGCTGATTACTTTGGCACAGTGTGATGTGTACGAGCATGTGTATCTGTGTATCTGTCTGCGTGTTTTTCCTCTAGAGACATGCACCTGAATGCAGCTTTGACTAAGTGGAAAGGTGCCTGGCAGGTGTTAGGGAACATGTATGTTTTTTTATTTTTGGGGTTTTTTTTGGGTGGGGGGGGGGGGGTGTTTGCCTTAAAAAGAGACAAGTGTTTGACTCGTTCTGTGTCGTCCTGGAATGAAATGTTGGTGAATATTCATCATGTAGAGGAAAAGAAGGTATGGAAGGTCAAATTTCAACTCACATGGAAAGTCCTTTGAATTCCAGGAGCCAGGTTATCTGCATGAATCCTCCACTGGAAAGGCTTGGGCGAGTTGAGCACAAAGATCAGTGGCTTTTGGTGCACAGGTAGAGACTGGATGGGCCGCAGGTGTAGCGCCACCTAGAGACAAAGAAGATAATGTGTAAAATCAAAGGACTGGAAAGAAAAAATTAAGAACAGACACATGAAGGGAAAATTCAAAACAGAAAAATGTGCCAAGACAAAGAGGAGCTTCACAAAATTCAGGAAGAGCACATGGGGTCTTGTATTTAAAGCACTGTTTCAGCAGAATTCATTTTGCCTGGGGATGAAAACATGTAATGGACTTTATGCAATATTCAATTCATAAACGTATCATGATTACTGGATTAACACATCACACCGACCACAAGTGTCACGTGGCAATAACAATTACACCACTATTGTGATTTCCAGGTTTACAGTAAAGGAGTTGTGTTTTCATTCTGGATTAAAATGACAACACCCACCCCTGTTTTCTTCTTACAGTTATCTGTCTTTAAACAGTCTTGCTGTGTAGGCTGTTCCCATGTAATTACCCCAGGCCTCTTGTTGTTTGTTGCTCTTAATCACAGATTGTTCTTGCTGTTTCTGCAGACTCTTTCCTGACACTGTCACAGTGACTGCCAGAGAGCAATGCTGTTTGGAAGACCAAAATAAAGTGGGGGACTGCAGTGGTGTTTGAACTTTCACACACTGGCTCTTTTGTTAGAAACTGAGAAAGAAACCCCTCCCACCAAGCACGGCAGGTTTTTTCAGCTGAGCTTGCCGCTTAGACCGATTAGCTCAGAATGGTCTCAAACTAAGCGAGAGATGCAGGGACCAAATTGTGGTTGTTGATCTGAAGAGCTGAAACTCAACACGGTGTGATTTACTTCTAATCATCACCAAAACACAATAACTGTCCTAAAATTAGTAGCAGCTTGTGTGGTGATATCAGAAATCTCAGGCCCAGAGAAACAAACAGCTCGACTAGATACGAAATTATAAAAAGCCCCTTTTACAAACAACCTGTGGTGTTTTTTTCAGTCATACAAATTTAGCAAAGCTACAACAGAAGGGACTGATATAGGTTTAGGTAAGCTTTAAGGATTTGAAAGCAGTTGCATTCCAATATAAAATATATGTTGTACGTCTGTCATAAGAAAATAGGGCAGGTGTGCAAGTCAAAGTTGTTCATACAGAAGTGATATGATTGTTGCAAGACAAAAAAAATCCACATATGATATTCCTGTGATACTTGTTTGAGTACGACCGTCATACAGTTCAAACTAACATTGTCGTAAAAATATCGTACAATAAATATAAGTATATAGGAGGTCCTATGGATTAAATGTAAGCAAATCAGAGGACTATTGTAAGAAGAGCGTACGATTCAGAGAGCATCAGATGACCCAAAAAACGTATGAAATTTGTATGTCTTGCGGCACGGTGGCACAGTGGCACTGTGAGGCATGTTCGCCTCACAGCAAGAAGATCCCGGTTCAATTCCCGGGCACAGGCGTTTCTGTGTGGAGTTTGCATGTTCTCCCTGTGCTTAAGTGGGTTTCCTCCGGGTACTCCAGTTTCCTCCCACAGTCCAAAAACATGCACAGTAGGCTAACTGGTGGTTCCAAATCGCCCCTAGGTGTAAGTGTTAGTGTGAATGATTGTACGTGTGCTGGCCGTGTAATGGCCTCATGAGCTGTTTAGGGTGTAGCCCACCTTCGCCCAGAGTTGACTGAGATGGGCGCCAGCCTCCCTGCAACCCTAATTAGGATTAAGCAGCTTAGAAAATAAATGAATGAATAAATGATAATAACACAGCCGTAGGATAACACAACAGGCTTAAGAAAAGGACCTGACGTCAAGAATTACCTACGAAATGCAAACATTTTTGAAAATGTTCAACACTCCATGATACGAGTCTACAAAGGCATTGACCATTGCACAACAGGCAAGTTTCATACAACACACCCACAACGAGCAATTCACCCAGTTTTTGTTGTGGATCTGCTGTATACCTGTTGTGTGATGTGTGTGGCCACTCCTGAGCCTCACAATAGTGAGTGCTCACAGTGCCAGCAACTGCTTGTCGGCGTTCTTAACCTAACTTCCTCCCTCCGATTCTAGGAATTTTAATTTTAACCTTAAT
>JAQMYF010000006.1:14948699-14959167 GCA_030014195.1 Neosilurus mollespiculum
TGTGTGTGTGTGTGTGAGTGTGAGAGAGAGAGAGAGAGAGAGAGAGAGAGAGAGAGAGAGAGAGAGAGAGAGAGAGATATGACTAAACAGAAAGTTCCAAATGTAAAAATTGCATAATTACTCAGTAAAAGTGAGTCACAAGCAGCGAAAGGCACACACTCAGTCCTGATGGGCCAAGCCAGCTGAATGTGAGAAGCACATACCCCCTCCCTCCCACACATCCTCCTACCCCCATCCCCACACACCCGTCTACTTAACACTTTGCTGATGAGTAGAGTCACAGATGAGCTCAGCAGTTCCAGTGGGGCAATTAATTTGATCCATCAACACAACACCCTCTCTGAGGAGAGGTTAATGATGAGGGTCTGATCCCCATGTCATAGTCATGTTATGGCTGATCTCATCCTCCTATACAGATTACTGAGGGTAAACGGTATTCCACTAAACCAGAGACATTCTCACATTTACACTCTCCCCACCCTCCTGTTTAACCCCTTAAACTCTCTGCTTAGTATTCATTCATTTATCTTAAAGCACACTGCATTAAAACTAATATGAACGGTATGTAGTTATGACAGTGAGGAATGTAAACCTGGAGCATGCGCGAGCTCTAGGGATGTCAAGGAATGAACATTCTCTAACTCGTTTCCCTGGACACTCTCTCAATCTCACACAAACCCAGACATTTAATCTGCAGAGTACAGCTTTGGGAAGAAAGTAGAAGTCTGGACACGAACTCTGACAGGAAGAAAAAGTACTGTGCAGTAAGGTGTAATGGTGAATACTGGCACAGTAGGCTACAGCTCAAGATATGAGCACGAATATAAGAATGAACGTTGCTGTTGTACATTAGTGAAGTCTACTGTTTAAAAAGAAGCTCCAATAAAAGAATGGTGAGAAGAAGAGACCTATGGCGTAGTCTAATATAAAGCCTGTTGTGAGAAAACCATCCAGAACCTTCACGCATTCATTCACTATCCGTAGCACTTATCCTATTCGGGTCAAGGGGAAGCTAGAGCCAATCCCTGCAGACATCAGTCAAGAAGTGGGGTACACCCTGAACACGCTGCCAGTCTACTGCTGGGTTAACACAGACACAAACAACCAACCATGCACATTCATACCTAGGGGCAATTGAGAGTAGCCAGTTGACCTAATGAACAGGTAGAAACAGGAGTATCCAGAGGAAACCTACATGGGCACGGAGAGAACAAACAAATCCTATAGGCAGGTTCCTGTTGGCTATAGGGCTCACACCCAGCACCTTCTTGTTGTCATGCGAGACCACTGCGCTACCGTGCCACAAGGATCAACAATGACAAACCAATGTGGGTTCATGTTTACTTTGCTGAGATTGCTGAGGTCATTTACTCATAAGTGGTTTAGAATAGCAGGTGCTTCAACTAAAACATGTTTGGCATTAAAATCAGATCTGCTATCTAACCTTATCATATTACAATAATAAGCTGACTAACTAGGTATTTCTTGTGGTCTGTCAGGTTAAAGTGAAAATTGTATGCATATTTTACCATATATGATTCTCATAAAAGCATGATTTCAATGCTTATATTACACTGCGTGGATAAAAAAAGTTGTGCACGCTGATATTTTGTTGGATCGTCTTTAGCCTTTACAGCATGTAATCGCTATGGCATTTGACAAACTAATGCAGCACCACAAAATTCCTTTCCATTCAAAGTTGGGTTCATTTTTCACCAACATCTTGAACTGATAACGGGAAAGTCAAACCACATAAAGTCTCATCTCATAGACCTTCAGTAGGGTTGAGGTCAGGACTCTGTAGATAACCTTGTCATTCAGGACATTCAGGTCATCTGTGTGTGTGTTTCATTTTTTTGCCACGTAGTGTTGCTGAGCCTCGACCTGACCAACTGAATCAAAAATGCCAATATGATTATATAATAGAGTGCACAGGTTTTTCCTTTTGGCAGGGCAGTGTAATTTGTGGAGTTAATCATGTGGAGTGGGTGTTATAATTCATGTAGTATTAACATGATCCAGGTGAGTCATGGTAGGATTATTTTTTTTACTTTCTCATTATTGTTACATTGCTTTTCTAGAATGTTCAGCAAAAACCTAGTAAATCAAGTATGTTTTGGGTAAATTATTAAAAAAATTAAATTAAATAAAAAAATTATTATTAAAAAAACTCAGCATACTACTGAAAACTTGTTGCCTTACGGGGTTTTACCCAGCAAAATCTCTGTGAATATACAGTACTTTTTTAATTCACATACATTAGAGGCTTTTGAAGAGTCTAGTAAGGTGACAAGTTTTCAGCAGTATGTTGAGGGGTTTTCATCGTTTATCCAAGATATAATTGAATGATTTACTAGGTTTTTGCTAAACACTCAAGAAAGGCCATTTAGCAGAGATAAGAAAGTAAAAAATTATACTTGTGGGACACAAGCACATAAACTCAATTTCTAAAAATGTTGGATTTGCTAGGCTTTTGCTTCATACTCAAACTTTAGGCTATTTCCAGAGCAATTTATCCTTTAACCTTGCTAGCTAAGCTAATAGGTTTTTTTTTCTTAACTAATATAGTACAATATAAAAATGAGGCTACATTGAGATCTCACCTGCCCATTAACCTTCCGCCCCTAAATTTTTTAACCATTTGACCAATGTGCCTTACATGTGTCCCATTAGTATTAAGGTTTCTCACCAGCAGGTGCGTGTGTGGCGTGTGGGAGGGATTAAAAAAGGGTGTTTAGTAGTAGACTCCAGTAGGAAAGAGACAGACGGATGGAAGATAGACGGACGGACATGGGGAGGTGCGAGTATCTGCTGTATTTTGCAGGCTGTGGCAATAAACTCTGTCTGAAAGGTGAGACGTGGGAGTTTGTCTCACTTGTCTGGACTGATCGGGTTGCATCGAAACAACAGCCAAGCAGCTGCAGGCAGTAACAGTCACAAATCCCTTAATTTACCAAGACGAGACAAATCAATATAACACGCAGAAAAAAAGGAACCAGACACTACAAGTGTAACCCTGCATTCCAATTTGATGGTGAAAAGTCACTGATGTCTCTGCATGGAGCAGTAGGGTTTCCAGAACACCAAAAAGAAGTGTTTACCCTACTGTATAATATATTCAGTTATTCGGTTTAACCTTATTATGGTTCATTTATTTCACTGTTATTGATTTTTATGCCACTGCATGATTCTTATCCACCTAGATAAAAGTCTGTCCATTCCCGTTATGATGCTAAGAAACTCAATATTATTATGTGTAAATTAAATATATGTACTCTTAGTCTAACAGACATATTCCCTTGTTTCAATGTACATGCTATATTTGTGACCCATCACAGTAAAGTGGGTACTAAGTCAGAAATTATTAATTTTGAGTTATTGGTACCATTTCGTAGTTTATATCCTCAGCTTTAAAATGATATAAAATTTTCTAACATATTTGTCTAGTTTTGGAGTAACTAACGAAAACCTGCCAGGAATATTCAGCCTTTTAAGCATGCAACTTCGGAGAAAATCACATTTAAAGTTCAACAAAGTACTTAATAATTTCCTACTTAATACCCACTTTGCTGTGATGGGTCACCTTTTTAGCTGTACTTAGCCTGCTTTTATCTATCAGCAATATATGTTTTCTCTGCATACAATGTTAAATCACTGAACTATGTTAATAACTTCTAATACCAAAAACTATCTTTAAAAAATCATGAAGCGGCACATTGGGCTTCACTGCATTAGAACAAATTTTAGTAAAATGAAGTTAATATGTTTAACTGCCAGCCGTCAGCACTCAGCCGTCCACTACCAGAGAAAATAACTGCTCATCTGTGCTTTGCTGATTTCTGGTGCTAACTCAGATTGAACAGCCAAGAAAGAGGGAGACAGACAAGAAACTGACAAGGAAAGCAATGGAACCGAGAAGCACTACGCCTTAAACAGCACAGCTTCTTCTGAATGTGGCCAGAAGAAAAACTTTACCCTGATGATTCACACACTCTCTTGTGAAAAGCCAATAATAAATTATCAGCCTGTAAAAATCTCTCCCTCCAAACTCCGATAGCAGCTAGCTTTCACGTCATGCTGTTCAAGGGTATTTCCTCTGTTGACAAAGTTCCATTATTTGACCCACGTCGCTAGCAGATTCCAGGAAAACATCATAATGTCCAATCTGCCTCATGCTAAGGCTAGTTGAGCGAAACATCCAGCTGACTGGCAGCAGAGCAACATAATGGAGGACAAATTAAACCCAAGGCAAATAAGAGACGGAGAAACAAAATGGGCAGAATTGGTTCCTGCTGAAGTGAAAGCTTGGGGAAGCAACATGTTTGGCAGTGTTCAGAGAACCACAAAGAATTGGAATGGAGATTCCGCCAAATGTCTCTAGTTTTTGTCCTCGAGGAGAAGAAATGCTCCATCAGGGATAGCCTGACAGAATGTCTTTGCAATGTTTTGTTAAGCTCTACATCATACCGTATTAAAGAACATGAAAGGAATAAAACACTCATATGATCCTACAGGAAAATAATAAACAATGGGGCCAAACCAGAGGGCCAAAACCACTCTGGAACTGATTCATTTCCAATAACACTATGCCCTGAGAGTGATAAATTATTGCTGTTGGACCACCGCTAGTTACAGTTCACTTAAACTGTAGCCATGATAATTATTCACATATTGTTATTATAAAAAATGATAAAGCTGCAGAGGTATAACAATACTGCAGATTAACACAAGTGTAAGGGCTTGTGTCCATCCCTCACTGATTTGCTGATATGCTTAATCCTAATAGGGTCGTGGAGAAGCAGGAGCCTATCTCAGCCGACACTGAGCGAAGATGGGGTACACCTTAATCAGACCACTAGAACATCACAGAGCCAACACACACCCAACCATTTACACTCACACTCACACCTAGGGGCAATTTGGAACCACCAGTTAACATAACCTGCATGTCTTTGGACTGTGGAAGGAAACCGGAGTACCCAGAAGAAACCCACGCAAGCACAGGAAGAACATGCAAACGCAACACAGAAACGGCCTCACCCAGGAATCTCTTGGTGTGAGGCAGCAGTACTAACCACTATGCCACCGTGCCATCCTTGTGTCCACCAGATGTGTTTTTTTGCTCATACAGTAAAGGTAAGTCTGTTGGGCTTTTTACACCCAAGCCTAGTGGCTCATCAGGCCAGTGCTTATCCCCTGTTTCTGTAGCGTGAACCGACTAGGAGTTCAACTCCTCCTGGATGGGACGCTAGTCCATCACAGGTTACCTTCCCAGTATTTTTTTACTGGTACTCATTTATACTGCTGGGTGGACAGAGGCACACTTTTGGTTAAGACCCTGCCCAGGGGTCTTAGCACGGTGGGGGTCCGACGGGGATTCAAACCCATGAGCTCTCAATAGCTACCCTAACCGCTACGCCACTGGCCCCACAATGCAGTAAACACGACCTCAATTTCAGTACTTCCAGAGTGCTTCTCTTCAGTGCTTATTGTTGCTAGGTTACAAAGTACATTGTATACATATATAAACTGTGTCAGGGCTCCTGAGTGGCGCATCAACAAGGTGCATGACTATCAACCTGGAGATCGCAAGTTTGGATCCAGGTTGATGCTGCAGCCATCCGCGAGTCCATGGGAGCTAATTGCCCGATGGCAAGAAGGGATGGCATATGCTCCCCTGTCACTCACAGTGGTCACCAGCCAATCCATGGGCATCTGTGAGCTCAATAGTATAAAAGGGGCAAATAGCTCTTTTCTTCCGAGTGTTTTAGGCCACCTCCAAATGCGCAAGCGCAGCAGTTCTTAAAGATGCAGGGGGCAGCATCATATGTCACAGAGGGGGCATGTGCATGCTTACGCCCCTCCCTGGTTGCTGGTGGTTATATGTGATAGGCAATCTATGCGTGATGGGTGCGAATTGAATATAACTAAAATTAGGTGAAAAACGTGTGTGTGAGTGTACAGTGGAGATGTCTGGTTTTGTGGGGAAAAAAAACAGTTTGGCGCTTGTCTCTTCATAAACTATTTCTGATCTGAATAAGGGAGGAAATTGATGAATCGGGAGTGCAGGGTCTGTAATGATTTTTGCCGGTGTATATAAAGTTCTTCACTTGCTGAAAGTATGCATCCAGTGACTCAAATGTTTGAAACCAACAGTTTTGTAGGTTCACATCCTGGCTTTGTGTTTGTGTGTTTCACTGAGGGGTGGTTTCTCTGTCCTGACCCATTTTCTGTTTGAGTGCGAGACAGCATCTTGGTTCTTTCAGGATGACTGCACTAGAATAAAGAAGGTCTCTTTACAGCGGTGAAGATGGAGAAAAGGAGAAAGAGAAAAAAAACTATTGCAATGATCCTATCACTGCCATTCACTGATCTGAAGCTATGAAGCCTTATGACGGTAAGATAGCAATCAGTCTGCCTCCGGGCAAACACACACATACCGTGCCATGAACCCTCATCATGATTTCAGCCATATCTATCTCATCGGCTCAGTGCACTGCCCTGCCAGAGCCCAGGAGCAGACCCATAACCATAACATATTGTGTGTGTGTGTGTGTGTGTGTGTGTGTGTGTGTGTGTGGTGTGTGCATGAACCTGAACCCAAACTCATTAAATCAGATTTTCCTTGATAAATATGTGGTGTCTCTCTTGTTGTCTCTCTCTGTCTTTGTGCCTGTCTCTGTCTGTCTCTCGCATCTCTACATTACAGTAAAATTTGGATTTACATTTCACATGAATCTTAGCATTAAGTTTATATTAGTATTTAAGGTTTGGGGATTTGGGGCTTAAGTTTAAGCTTTGTAGAGACCAACTACATTGCACCTGTTAAAAACAGTCATAATAATAAAGAAATGAAACGAAGATGATTAAGAAGAAGATGAAGAAGAAAAAGGAGGTGGAGGAGGAGAAGAGGAAGAATATTAAAGAAGAAGGTGGTGGAGAAGAAAAAGAAGAAAAAGACTATGAAAGGAGGAGGAGGAAAAAAGAAAGAAAAAGGAAAAAATGAAGAAAAATAAGGAGAAGAAGAAGAAGATGAAAGGATTAAAAGGTGGAGAAGAAGATGAGGAAGAAGAAGAATATGAAGAACAAAAAGGAGAAGAAAAAGAAGAAAGACAAGAAGGAGATAGAGAAGAAGAAGAACAAGAAGAGAAGGAGGTAGATGGAGGGGGAAAAGAAGAAGAGTTTATATTTTAAAGAATAATTTACAGTAGAATTGTTCTAACCAGAGCAGTATTTCAGTGTAGTAGAGAATAATGGGTGTCATTGCTGATATAATAAAAACATTAAACTGTGTGTAAGTATTTGAGTAAAAGCAGATATTGTTTAGCTCCAGTAGCTTAAACTCCCTTTAGCCTGAGGTGGCTCCATTGCCGCCCTCAATTCATCTATGTCACACGCAATTGTTCTCTCTCTCTCTCTCTCTCTCTCTCTCTCTCTCTCTCTCTCTCACACACCCCACTATCGGAGAATTCCACCTGATAAATCCATCCTTCGCTCCGCCACAGCCAAGAGCCTCCTTTTGATGTTTGCCTTTCGCTCAACTGATTAGACAAAGACGGCCTGTGAGGAAGATTACAGCTCCGCCAGGCATTGTTTATTTTCAGCTGTGGAAAAGAGTTCATGCCGCTCCTCTTTTTGCTATGCTGTCACTAGAAGGAATTTTACTTGTTTGTTAAAAAATAGACACTAAATGCTTGTTTTTGCAACTGCGGTAGGGGAAATGACACCAGCAGGAAAGACCTGATAACTTCCACTAAATCCACACTGCATAGAAAGAACAGTGGTGAAAAGTGAACAGATACAGGAAGAGAACCAGAGTGCTAAATGTTAGTGAGTGTAGTCGGTGTTCTCACTGGAGCATCACCCATGTGTCCCCAGCACTATTTGCCAAGTCTCAGAACAGAGTCTTCCCTGTAGCTGGAAAAGTCACTAGTGTTTTAGGGAGCAGTTATCATTAAAATTCATTTTAAAAAGTAAAACTCATTGAGAAAATTTTGAAGAATGTGTAGTGGTGGACGATGTCCATAGACCAAGGGCCAAAAAATAGAAATGGTAATAACTAAAATACGTTCTGTTATTATTAGCCTGATAAGAAATCTGATACATAGTACAGCGAAACTAGCCACATACGCCACTTTCTGACTACTGACATATAAAGTGAATAACATTAATTATCTGGTTACAGTGGTACCTGCCAAGGAGTCGGATGTATTAGGCAGAAAGTAAACAGTTACTTGTCAAACTTGATGTTTTGGAAGCTGAAAAAATTAGCAACGCTAAAGATGGCAGTGACTTTACCAATGGCCAAAAGGTGATGGCTAAAATACTGGGTCTGTTATTCTCCAAAACGGCAGGTCTTGTAGGGTGTGCCTGGTATGCAGTGATAAGTAACTACCAAAGGTGGTACAAAGAAGGACAACCAGTAACTGGCAAGAATGTCATATGTGTCCAAGACTCGTTGATGCATAAAGGGACCGAAGGCCAGTATGTCTGGTCTGATCCCACAGAAGAGTTACTGTAGCACAAAATGATAACACTGTTAATGCTGGCTATGATAAAAAGGTATCAAAACACATCTTGCTGTGCATCGGGCTGCCCAGCCACAGACCAGTCAGGTGCTATTAATGTCATGGCTGATTGATGTATAAACCATATAATCGCTATCTAAGTGTAACAGAGTATAGGTACTATTAAGCTGCATCCATACAGGATCAATGAACAACAAGCGATCATGAAAAGTCATTGAACACCATCTGCACACTATTTGAGCAATAAACAATCAGAGCTTGAAAATGCAGTTGATTGAGTAAAGCTCCCCAAAACATTTTCCTTAGAGAAACAATGAACACAAGTTTAATGAACACGAGTTTAATGAACATGAGTTTAATGATGTTTAATGCCTACATCAACATGGAGAGCAGATCATTATTGCTGTGTCCAAATATTGTGTGCTTTACGACTGCACACAGAAATTTTACAAGGATAATAACTGGAACAATAATTCTTGGGCCCACGTTTCCGAAACGGTTGTCATTTCCTGTGAGTATACTTGTATTATATATGTTTAACTCTTTTCAGTTCATGATGTACAAGAGTCTCTGTTCTATACTTGATGAGTCCACTTGCAAAACCTGCTGAGTCAAGTTTTGTATTAAAAAAAAAAAAAAAGTAACTCATGGTATAAACTGTAGCAAAACTCTGTCAGAAAATTTCTGTGCCTATAAAAAAAAATCAGATTTTTCTTAAAAGCTGACCAGCTTGACTTAGCAGGTTTTGCAAGTGGACTCCTCACTAGCTAGTGAGGAGTCCACTTGCAAAATCTGCTAAGTCAAGCATAGTTCAAGCCAGTGTTCAAAGGCAAACATCAAAAGGAGCATGACAATAATAATAATGATACTAATAAACTATGTCACTCATCCCTTCCTGTGTTTGTGGCTTTTTATTAGTGGAACAGTTACACTATTAAAGTCAGCAGTGCTTTGTAGCTAAAAATAGACATCACGTGACTGAATCTTGTACGCAAGAAATAAGACTTTGTGAGTAAAATAAATGAAATGTAAAAACAGTTATTGAATAAAAAACATTGGAGATGATCTGTATAGTCGTTTAAGTGATGGAGTTAATGCAGTGATGGAGTTAATACAGTGATGGGTTTTTCACAGATTGTGAGATGCAAAGAAGTGTTCAGAGGAGAATAATTGAATGAATGTGAAGTTGCATTCTGGGACATGCAGTCTTCATGCCACTTACCAACCACTGATCTAAAAATAATTGGATATCGGACTGGGCTGCTGAGGCTGAAGTCCCTGGATATGCTCGTGAAGCCATATTGCTAGATCCAAAACATTCCCTGCTGTGGTCCAAAAAGCCTGATTCCAATCGAAGAATCTCCCGTTTACTTTAAAAGTGCTTTAAGGTTTTTATTGTTTTAAAGTTTTAGTTTTAGTAGTCTACTATTACTTTTTAATTATGCCTTCGTTTGCAGCGATAAACTGTACAAACAGAAAGATACCAGGATGCAGGAAATTATTCCATGTGTAACTAGCATTTTAAGTATCTTGGATAATATATTCTAGATTATCTTAAAAACTAAATAAAGTAATTATTTGGCCAATATGTATATATTAACTATTTTTTGTACTTTGTTTTGCTAAATTTAAATTCAAGGCACTAAATAAATTGATATATAGTATTTAACTTAAACTGGTTTTATTATTTTCTTATTATTTTATATAGTTTACGCTTAAACTATATAAAAATTTTTCTTTAATAAAATAGGCTTGAACTACGTAAGACGTGTTGTGGTTAAGAATGGTTTTGCAAGATATTCTCAGTATATAAAACTTTTAATACAGTGACATTTTGTCCCTCACTATGTGTGTGTGTGTGTGTGTATATATATATATATATATATATATATATATATATATATATATATATATATATAGAGAGAGAGAGAGAGAGAGAG
>JAQMYF010000006.1:14965082-15016193 GCA_030014195.1 Neosilurus mollespiculum
TCTATCTATCTATCTATCTATCTATCTATCTATCTATCTATCTATCTATCTATCTCTGTCTGTCCGTGCATTGTCTATCTATCCATCTATCTCCCTGTCTGTCTGTCTGTCTGCCCGTTCATCCATCTATCTATCTATCTATCTATCTATCTATCTATCTCTTGTCTGTCTGTCTGTCTGTCTGTCTCATCTATATACCAGTCTCTTTGTATTTCTATCTACCCATCTGTGTCTCTCTGTCTGTCTGTCTGTCTGTCTCTGTGCTTATCATTGTGTTGGTGTTTTCTGTAAGTCTGTTTTTCTGACTCACTGCATCTATTTATATGTTTAAGTACTTATCTGTCCTTCTGTCCATCTCTCTGTCCATGTGTATGAGTCAGTTAATCTCAGTCTATTTATCTTCATCATTGTTCGTCCATTTATCTCCAGTATGTGATATAGCTGTGTAGTGCCCTAGAAAGGGAGCCTCGATGGTTCAGTTCCCTGGAGCGAGAGTAGGAACGAGACGGAGCCGTTCTCTCCTCTCTCCTCATGCCTCCGTTGTGGAGCTCGTCCCAGATAAACACATTATACAGAGACGGCTGGATTTCATTCAGACAATAATCTGCTGGAAATGTTTCACCACGCCAGTGTGTGTGTGTGTGTGTGTGTGTTCCACTAATGAGAGCCTGTTCCTCTTATGGACGGCAGAACAATAACACTAACTTTGAGGAATGTTGGTTTTCTCCGGGGTTTCTTCTTCCGTGTATGTAGAGAAAGCGCAGAGTCAGCATCAGACCCCACGCCGCCCTGCCAAAATATTTGTCCTTAAACTTTTCAAAAAGAGTTTCCTTTTCATCCCCAGCGTGGTGCGGCGCCCTCGCAGTCATCTGGGGCACTGAAACAAACTGTACATCTATTCACAGATCCCTGAAACAGCGGAGGGAACCATAACTGAAGAACCCAAACACACCTGGCATGGCCATACGTACTGCCCGGGGCGGGGACACGACCCAATACGTAATGTCATTGTTTTTATAAGCGCCGGAGTGTTTCCTCAGGTGGTTACGTGTCTTTTGTCAGCATTCTGCTTAGCTAAGAAGGATCCGAGTGAACTTTGACCCCATGGCAGGCCCCTGCTGAGGGTTTGATGAGGTTTGAGATGTACTGTACGAACTCGGTCTCGTATGATCATGAGAAATGTACATGACGCTCCCATCCTTATTTCTTCCATATGGCCTCATTGGTTTACTTCAACATGCTGCACTTTTTAAAAATCATCTTTTTTTGTTAAACCAGTCGTTTTAAATGTTCCCTTGCTGTCCTTACGATACGCATGAGTGAAGAGTCTTGATTGTTTAAAGGAAACGTCAGATGACGCACACTTGTAGGACTCGTGAGACAGAAACACGATCACTAAATATGATATTAGTCAGTAAAAGTACTGTATGTGTGTGTGTGTGTGTGAGTGAGTGAGTGAGTAAGTGAGTGAGTGCGTGTGCGAGTCAGTGTGTGTGTGTGTGTATGTGTGTGTGTGTGTGTGTGTATGTGAGTCGGTGTGTGTGTGTGTGTGTGTGTGTGTGTGTATGTATGTGAGTCGGTGTGTGTGTGTGTGTGTGTGTGAGTCGGTGTGTGTGTGTGTGTGTGTGTGTGTTTGTGTGTGTTTTGTCCTTGACCAACTTCAACACTGATGGATTTGTTTCCAGAGGAAGTGGAACAGGAAGTTTCTATGGCGTACACACTCAGACATTTCCAGATAGTTGAACCATCTCAGCATTTTATCTGCGGTATAATAAATTGTAAAATATATTTTTAATAAATTCATAGATATAATATATAAAATATATTTACTTTTAAACAGAAGAGAGAGAGAGAGAGAGAGAGAGAGAGAGAGAGAGAGTGAGTGTGTGTGTGTGTGTGTGTGTGTGTGTGTGTGTGTGTGTGTGTGTGTGTGTGTGTGTGTGTGTGTGTGTGAGTGAGTGTGAGAGAGAGAGACAGAGACAGAGAGAGTCATAAATCATGGCGTGATCCATGCAAACTTGTCGAGAACTGCTAATTCACAAAGCTTGCCCTAATCCAAAAAGGGGCGGCCATAAATAAGGCACTGGAAGAAATGTGATTAGGAAAATATTTTTAATCCATAATGAATAAGATACTAGCTCAGTAATCAACCCTACATAATCAATACTGAATCAGCATTTTAAATGATCAGAAGATCAAAATGTCTAGGGTTAAATCCTGCTTGCAGTATGTCTCTGTAGCACAAGGCTGATTAGGTCATGGGTTCGAGTACATTAGTGAGCGGATCGGCCCTGGAGACGGCCGGTAACACTATAGCCTCTTCTAGGCTTTCGGCCTTGGCTTTGGAGGCATTAAATCAGCACAGCACTGAACTGTTTACCTCCTGAAGGATCTGCTGCATCTGTTACTAAAGGCCAGTGGCGCCTGGACTCACGAAATCTGACTCTGGTTTGATGAGGTACAAACGGTACTACAGAAGTACAGTGTGTGTGTGTGTGTGTGTGTGTGTGTCTGTGTGTGTGTGTGTGTGTGTGTGTGTGTGTGTGTGTGTGTGTGTGTGTGCCCATCCAGATGGTCACATCTGTGTCTGTATCTCAGGTAGACGACGTTAATGCCAAGGCCCAAAGCTAACTTTCCCACATGTCCTTGATAGATTGGAAGTTCTGACCTTCAGCTCATCCTTAATTCCAGCTTAAACTTGAGCTCCATTTCTGTTCCCTGACCATCTGCTCTGCCCTGTTTTAGATTCTCACTCACTCACTTTCTCACTTATTTTTTGAACCACCTAATCCTACTAGGGTCAAGGGGAGGCTAACACTGGGTGAAGGCTGGGTACACCCTGGACACACAACCATTCACACTCACACTCACACCTATGGTCAATGTAGAACAGCCAATTAGCCTAAGTTGCACGTCTTTGGAATGTGGATGGAAACCTAAAAATACAGAGAGGAAACCCACACAAGCACAGGGAGAACATGCAGACTCCACACAGAAACGTCTGAGCCAGGGAATCGAGCCCAGGACCTTCCTTCTGTGAACCAGATGTGCTAACTACTACACCATCATGCTGCCACCTATCTTAGCGTTTATGAAGATTAAATATTCTGGCCCACATTGTCAAGCTAGAGACCACAAAGGCAAACAAGGCTTGCAATCACTTGGCTTTGATTCACCACAGAACAGAATTTCACCTTCACATCACAAGCAGCATGTTCACTATAAGAACCTGTGCTTTTTGCACACAATGTTTATATGGTAATTCTCTATCAGCTACACACTCTGGGAATGTGACTCGGGTGAATGTAGCAATTAATAATGCTACTGTCACTGCAGGGAGTGACAAGAACAGGAATGTAATGGACACATCCCAAAACTAATAGTAGAAAGAGGAGGAAACCATGTAAAACCACAGATAATATTGTGTAAACCCCAGCCACACAATCACAGTCCAACGTGTCAAGAACAAACAGTTTCACATGACGTGCAAGTGTGGTCCGGGTCATCAGCCTCCAGAGGAAGGAAATCGCTTGTGGCTTGCGATCTGTCCTTTTAGCGAGACAATGCTACGGAAAACGTCAAACTACAACAACATAAACTGAGACTAATGTGACAAACTGATTTAATGGAATTTGGGCCTTCTGAGAATTTCACAACATCCCAGCAGTGTTCAGTCATGAGAGGTCACTGGCCTCCTTTGGGAGACTATTGTGTTTAACCTTAACCCCAGTTGCCAGGCGTCCTGAAGCAGAATTAGATTACGGGAATGGAAGACTTGATTTGGAAAGGAAATACCCAGCTACAAAAGGCCTCGAAGGAACAGTTCGGCCACAGATGAAATTTTACCCTTGCCCCAGATACTATACTTGATCCACCAAGATATGTTTGCTGTCCAACATTTGCTTCATTACTTTTGCACTCAAGCTACAATTCGAAAGTAGCAAACAAGTAAATGAAGCTTATAAGCGCACATTACATATTCATCATGCATACGTAATTATGTACACATCCGTTCAATACCATAACACTTAACGATACAGTAGAACTCTACCTTCAGGCTACAGGTAACAACATCTCCTACCTGGGGCTAATGCCTGTTCTGTGATTCTGAATTGAAGGGATACGAACAAAAGGCTTTCCTGGACTATTTCTCTCCTTATTGGGCCTCGAGCAATTTGAGAGACTTTATTTCTGTTTCAAATAAAGACTTTGTCTGTATTTTAAAAATGCTCGAATTTAGTTTCTTCATAATAAGCCAATTATTAAGCTAATTATAAAAATTAAGTGATAATATAGCATTTAGACTGGTTGATGGAAAACACCTTGTTTATGCTGTTACTTGGTACCATAAATACTTTTTGCAAAGTATATGTGCATGTAAAAAAGTATATGACTTAACCTCCTTTATTCTGATTTCCAAGATGGCCACTTCTGCCCAAACTAAACCAACCTTTGGACACATCTTGGCTTATTATGAAGAAACCAAATTCGAGCATTTAAAAAATACAGACAAAGCCTTTATTTAAAACACAGAAACAAAGTCTCTCAAATTGCTCGAGGCCCAATAAGGAGAGAATAAGTCCAGCAATGTGACCCACCCAAAACCTCTACTTGGTAACTTGCATCACTTTCCCAGATACCTTTTCAGAGGAGACTCAATCTTGCTCGCAAGCGGGAGTTCATTTTGGATTGTCCTTAAAAGAACTTAATGGACTGGATGCCAAAAAAGGAGAAGAAATCATAAACAAAAGTGAATAAGGAAGCGGACCTGTGCTCAGTGGCGGGGATCATCAAGAAATAATAACTAATACGTTCTTTTGCCATTGATATGGGATTTAAAAGCCACACTTTATCAATGATGTTCTGGTATAGCCTATGTGATGCAATTGTGGTTATTAAAATGGGGACACTTGATCTACCCCTACAGCATGCTGAGGATAATGTTAGCAGTAAAATTATCCCATAGTCAGTTCATGAATTTGAAGTACATTATAAATCAGGAGGGTCCCTTATGCACATTTTTGCCTGGGTCCTTCAACAATCCCTAGTATCGCCTCTGTCTCCCACAGTTTCACAGTGGTGAGGGACTAAATATGTACCTTATACATTTGTGTTATATGGCCAAGAAAGCTTCCATTTTATATATACATGATTACCTGATAGACTAAGATTAAATGTCTCTGGATATGTGTGTATATCAAGGGTCAGGATCAGAAAGTACAGTAATTGGCTTGGAGATACAGCTATACAAATACCGAAGGCTCAGCATATGCTGGGTAGAACAGTCTGATCTGTTGGTGAATGCAGACAAAACTCATATGGGGTACAGCAGTAGCATGTCACAATCCCAACTGTACATAGTGTGTCTGATTGGTCGGCTATCTTGAGAGTAAAAATTATTATTCAGAGAGGATGTTGCTTGAATCAAAATAACGGACACTCACATTCCTTCACGGTCACTTGGATCAAGAGCCTTTTAGTTGAGGTGATGTCAGCTCTAATGTGTTTATCATTGTTGAAACTGTGCCTAAAAATATTATTCATAGTTACTGTGCCTGTCATTTCCAGGCATGGGATGGCCTCTATGCAAAGATGCGTACGTCAATTCTCACCAGTACCACTTAAAGAAGCGTGGCTTCTGTGCCCATTAATTCTATTATTTTACACTGAACTTTTCTTAGGAGCTTTTTTATTACTTTTTTATACTGTATATCTCACATGTCATATCTTGAAGCTTGTTTTGAACTGGTTTGCTAACAGGTGCAGACCTAACAGACCTAACTCGTGTCTTCCAGTTACAGTATTTTTTTTAATGTTAAAATTTTTTTTATGTTTTTTCACAGCATGAACTCTCCACAATCAGGCATCAGAGTAATGAAAAGAGATAGATAGCTGTTTAAACTCTGATAAACCTCTTTAGATATGCACTAAGTAAACTGAAAGCTGGCCTTTGTTCAAGTGTTTGCCTCAATTACTCAGTGATTTGCAGGCCTTGTGATACACAGCAAGGGAAACCATAGGCCCGTTGCCAAGCTACAAACACAAACACTCAGCAGTAGTATCATAGGACAAGGAAAACAAATTCTTTCCATTGCCAACCAAAACCAAAGACTAATCACATTAATGGGTTTTCTAGAGTCATACCAATGAGTCAGGGTATAGACCTCGCAAAGTGGTGGAGAACTGCTTATTCATAAAGGCCACACTAATCCCAAAAAGAGACCGACATTTCATTCAATAAAATTGCATTGTGGGAGAGGAGCAGTGGTGGGTTACTGATCCGAAGGTCAGCGGTTCAATCCCCACTATTACCATTGTTGGGCCCTTGAGCAAGACACTTAACCCTTAATTGCTCAGATGTATAAAAATGATAACTGTAAGTCGCTCTGGATAAAAGCATCTGCCAAATGCTGTAAATGTAAATGAGATGCCATAAATGAAATTGTGCTGTAGCAGTGCAACAAAGCTGCACTGAACTGACCTGCATGAAGCTCTCTTATTCACTCATATTTCACTTAATTCTTCTTGGTCGAAGGTGGGGTACACCTTGAACAGCTCGCCAGACCATCGCAGGGCCAACACAAGCACAACCATTTACACTTGCACCTAGGGACAATTTGGAACAGCCAATTAGCCTAGTTGGCATGTCTGTGGACTGTAGGAGAAAACCTGTTTCCTGTCTCCTGTCTTGGGTTTGCATAATGGAAATCTGCCAAACAAGTGATGAAAAAATGGCCTTTTTAAAAAAAAAAGAAAGAAAGAAAGAAAGAAAGAAAACTCAAATTCCACCACTTCTCCATTTCACTGCTTGTCCCACCCAACCAATCATAAATCTTTCTGCCTCCTGACAGAGTAGGTCTCCTACAAGTCAAGCCTCCTCCAAGAGGAATGAATACATATGGAAGTGGTCAAGAGGTGATGATTAGGACTCTAGTTGTGATGAGAGCACCACTTTCTGTTCTGTAATCTGTTTTGGCCTGTATGAGCGGTATGTTGTCTGTTAAAGTAGAAATCTCATGGCTAATATTAAAAAGGCCACGCTGTGCAGTGATTGTGCGTGCAAGCAGGATTTGATATTGTGTTTCAATAGCATAGGGCCCACAGCACTAAAGCACATTAAAGGGCTCTCCTCGATCCGCGTGGCTGATAGTGCCTAACAACCGCAGCCATTTGGCCAAGATACACACTCCTTTTTCCTCCTCTTCATTCTCCCCCACTCTGTACTGAACAAAACCACCAAATGAGAGCCCCCTCACTCAAGGCCCACTGCTGTTATTCTTGGGATGTGTGCACACAGAAAAATTGATGACAAGTCTTTCTTTTTTCCTGCATATACTTTTTCCTCTGTAAATTCATTGCTCATACTGTACCTTTAGACAACCACTGTGCGTGCATGTATGAGTGTGTGCGTGTATGTGTGTTTGTGTGTGTGTGTTCAGGTTCCAACTCTGGGCCCTGCAGAACAACGGAAGCACAAGAAATAATGCCAATCCTTAAGAAATGGCTCAAGTCAGCACAGCTCTCTGCCAGCAAGGCTGTCCAGTGATTACAACATCGATTCATCTGATAGTCGCAGTGAGATCATACACCCACTTCATTCTGTTTCTCCAACCTCCCCTTTTACTCACAAACCATCCAAAGGTTTATTAACAAGCCACCCAGACTGCCTTGCCCAGAACATGTTTTCATTCCACTCCATCACAGCCAGTTAAAGCTGAATAAGCTGCTTCTTTAACGTCCCAATACACACTAATCTTATTATTAAGATATAACCTTCAAAAAGACAGCTTAGAGGCTTTTCTATTTATGGTGGAAGATGTTCCACATATTCAAAAAAAAATGCATTTCTCATTTTAGAAAGAACGGTTTATAAACTGAAAGGAAAATGACTGTAGTGGGTAAATTAATGTGAAATTCACTGAGTTTTTGATTTATTACTTATCTGCTAGCTATACTTGTTGGCGGTTTTATCTGTTTCACTTCTGTATAGGTACAATTTAAAAATGTACAATCACTAATTGCTGTGATGGCCTGGTGAGCTGTCCAGGGTGTTCTCTGCCTTTGCGGAGAGTCGGCTGAGATGGGCGCCAGCCTCTCCACAAGCCTAATTGGGATTAAGCGGTTCAGAAAATGAATGAATGAATACTCTCTAAATGTTGTGCTCTGTCTGTGGTCTGTGGTGGTCTTTTTTCCATTGATAGACAGGGTTGTGAGGGTTTATAAGTTGGAAGTATGCAGGTGATGAATGAAGATCATTTTATAGTTAGCAGTTACGCACCAGAGGTGAGGTGGAAGTTGCAGAATAGTCTAGTGGACTATTCAATTCTAGTACACCCACCGAACTTACATAGGAGCATCAGCAAAAAGAGCACACTAATATATATATTGTTTATATTTTGTAAATCATGACTGACACAAGCTCTGAGAAGAGTACAGCCAGGCACATAAGAGCTATGTAAACTTTCTTTCAGAGTTTAAATACTACACAAAAACGTAAAGAAAAGAAAAGTAAAATTAAACTTTTTTGTTTATTTTTACATATTCAAACCATTACAGTCAGGTGAGCTCTGCACTCTGTGAGCAGAGGAAAGGACTGTGTAGTTAGAAGTGTCTATTTACAGCCTTCTTGTTTAGAGTTTAGTACACACTACCTGAGAACAAAAGTAAACCGTGCTCTGTAAAGGTGTGTTTTATACTCATTCAATGTTTTAGTATATACTATTTAGTACAGTGAGTCCTTAACTTAAGACAGACCCGACATATGACATTTCGTATGTCCCGACATTATCAAATGTCTAGTCATTATCATTTTTTTCCCCCTGATCTCACCATTCCTGGAAAGTATATACCAATACATTTTATGCTCCTGGTGAATCAAACTAAATGGATGATCTTTTCAGAGTATAATGAATTTTGTACATCTGTCTTCTTTCCAAAACCAAAACACCACTATTCATAATTATTATAAAAAGTCCAGCCAAAATTTTAATCGATACAATTTGCCCTAGCCCAAATCAATCTTACTTGACAAAGACATGTTTACTCTCCAAAGTTTGCTTACTTTAACTGAATGCATGAACCCAATACAGCTTACTACTGCTGTAATGGAAGCTTATACTCTAGTTTACTCATTCATTCATTTTCTAAACCGCTTAATCCTAATTAGGGTCGCGGAGAGGCTGGCGCCCATCTCAGCCGACTCCGGGCGAGGGCAGAGTACACCCTGGACAGCTCGCCAGGCCATCGCAGTACTCTAGTTTAGTACTTTGCAATCTACATGTGTGTGCTGCTGTGCTTCAGCTTTGTTACAGCAGCAGATAAAAAAATCCCTCCTCTCACCTCTGCCTAGCACAGGAAGCTTTTAGCATCACGCAGTAAAAAGTGTTATAAGAAATCAATCCTGTGAGAGTAATCGTTAACTTGTTGTTAGACTGTATGAATATTATTACACTCCATACTAATGTGGTGAGCAGCTGGAGGCCTTCACCTACAACGTTTCCTTTACAATAAACTCACCTTAGGTGTCTCTCTCAGTTCTTCAGTGCTGCTGGTACGCAGGTTAATGATATGAACTTCCTGAGGGAGGCTGATGGTTCCACGGCTCGCACAGCCTGAGAGAGCTGTGTAGCTCTTCATCAGAGCCTGCACAGGGTGACCTTCTCCCACAGGTAACAACTCACATGGGCTACGTGACAGTGGACCTGGAATACAAGAACACAGAAAGAAAAATCTGAAAAAAATGCACCCTTATCTTTAACAAGGGCTGTTTTTTTATATTTTATATGATAAAAATAAAAAGTGAAGCAATAGGATGATTAATAATCAAATTGAGGACTTGGGGTTGTGTCAATTTGACTGAAGATCTGCCTTCTTCCTGCATTTCATTTCATTTCACTTTCCAAACTGTTTTACCCTTTCTTAGGGTTGTGGCAAGGCTACAGCCCATTCCAGCCCATTCCAGCCGACTCCAACAAAACAGATCACCAGACCATCATAGCGCCACCACAGATTTACAACCATACACACTCACACCTAGGGCCAATCAAAAATAGCATCACTCACTCTTAAGCTTAACCACTTTATCCTACTTAGGTCGCAGAGAGGCTGGAACCTATCTCAGCCTACAGTACAGTGGGCAAAGGTGGGGTACACCATGAACAGCTCACCAGACCATCACAGGGCCAAGACACACACAACCGTTCACACTTACATCCACACCAGTGGGAAATTTGGAACAGCCAGTTAGCCTAATACGCATGTCTTTGGACTGTGGGAGGAAACCGAAGTTCCCAGAGGAAACCCACGCAAGCAAGGGGAGAACATCCAAACTCCACCCAGAAACAACCACTCTGAGCCCAGGGCTGAAACCCAGGGCTTTCTTGCTGTGAGGAGGACACGCACTACATCACCACATCACCGTGCCACCCCTGCCTTTTTATTGTAAGGCAAAATGGAGAAAAATACATTCTTTGGGGATTCGCAATGTCTTTCTTTAAATGTGTCAGGATGTGAAATAATTCCACAAAAAGTATCTCTGAGACAATTCTGGATTTGATGGGTTTATTATCAGCCTATAGCAAATTGAAGTTAGCCTTAATTTCCATGTGCATGTGTTGTTGCAGATTAGCCTGTGAATCATTATAAAAGCAATGAGTAGGGACCAAACAGGTTTGGGTTGCATGAAGCAGAAGAATGCACATGTAAACACATTGTTAATCTTGCTAAAACTTATAGGCTACTCAGATATGCAGAGAAGCATCTTGAAGATTAGTTTGCCATGCTACTTCTAGTTAGTCCTAGTTTGACCAGTCACTTTGACCTACATCCACTAGATCACACATCCACACACTCATACACACAGCTCAAGTGCAACGATGGTCTCAATCTGTCTCGGATATAAACTGGATCTGTGTGTTTCTTATCACCGGAACACACGTGTGCTGGACAGAAAACTCTGAAGTTATTTCTAATCCAAATGGGCCCAAGGAGAACAGAAAAGCTGCCAGGTGGGTTAACGAAATTAAGGATGAGATAACGGTGCTTAGTGACTTTGTTCAACAAGCGTAAACACAAGTGTTGTTTTTCTTGCTGCAACTCCCATGACACTAAGTGATATAGATACCAATAAATAAGATGAGAGTGTAGACATGTAGGGAGGAAGGCATTGAGTGGTGTCTCCCACTAGTACTCTTTACTCCCTGTTTATTAGTGAAAACCTCGGCCCATTTGTTCTTCTATATCCTCTAGTCACATCAACTCTTTCTCGCGCTCTCTCCTTACATGGCTATGATCACCTGCTCTAAATCACTTGCAACAGGGCTTTAAAAGATAGTGCATGCCTCTCATGGGAAAAACATGGCGACTAGACAATGTATTGTGTAAGCATGCTCGGTAGAGCTGAGACCTGTATGCTCTTGAGACAGCTCTGAACTGTGGCCTTGAAGCTCGTTACAGAAGGTAAAAAGGGTCATGGGGTAGCATGGAACAGAACATCTCCTTTTGTATAATAGCTCCAATTAAGGGCAGAACTATATGGTCTGGAATGCTGTGCTAGTCATGATCAATGTTAAACAAACACAGACGGTCAGATATGTATGGGGAGATGGCAATTCATAACCCAAATGAGGATGGGTTTCCCTCTTGAGCCTGGTTCCTCTCACGGTTTCTTCCTCATGTCAACTGAGGGAGTTTTTCCTTGCCACTGTCGCTGCGGGCTTGCTCATTAGGGATGTGTGGGGGGGGGGGCGGTTGTAGAAAAATGTTTAAATTCCCTTTTTAAATTACTTTTACTATGTAAAGCTGCTTTGCGTCAATGTCAATCGTAAAAAGCGATATATAAAAAAAACTGAATTTAATTGAATTCAGCTGTTAAAGATGCCAGGACTTACTGGGGCTTTATGGTAACAATAATGTCTCAGTTTTGTACGAATGTTCAGGCTACCATATAATAATTGTATGAGCTAACTACACTGTGAAAAAAGCACAGTGAAAAGGATCTTCAATTTGTCTTATCTTACTAATCTTATTTCTCAGCATTTGTCAGATTATTACTGTTTATTTTAAACCTTTTGCTAATGACTTCAGACTACTAAGGATCATGGGGCATTTACTTGTCTCGTTTCAGCAGGCGTTGTAAGCCTGGAGGGGACTGTCAGGCCCAGAAATTAAAAGCGGCATGACATCCTGAAGAAACGAAACACAGCAAGAGAGTCTTTGGCTTCTTCGCTGGAGTAGAACAGCCCACAATCAGAGCCAGGCTAAATTAACATAAAAGGTCGCGCATGCACAAACATAAAGAGACCAAGCAGTTCTGGATCATGATGCTTGGATGATGACTAATGTTTTTGTTTTGAGCATAAATGAGCAGTACTTTGTTCACATTACAACAATCAGGCTGCACACTTGCCCTGATCTCTGGAGTCTGCACTCGCTCACTGGAGAAAGGATTTATTTATTTATTTTTACTATAGCTCATTTGCCAAAAGTAAGATCTAAATAGCTGTAAATAGTAACCACTTCCAAAACTTAATTCAAGATTCTCACAGGATCAACATCTACTGTGTAAAACTGCGAATGTTGAAAGATGACATTGTATCACTGATCAACTGATTGCCTCTCAGTCATTTCTACTGCTACCTATGAACATAACAAGGTAATAGCACCCCAAAGAATGCTATTAGCTAGCTATTTTGACTAAATATGTTTTCTGGTACCAAGGCTGGAGTAGCAGGTTGACCTAATTCAGCAACGGTTAAAGCTCTGGGATTTAGAAGGTCGGGAATTCAAGCCCCAGTACCATCAAGCTGCCACTTTGGGCCCTTATGCAAGGCTCTTAATCCTGAAATACTTGTAAAAAATGTAAGTCTCTCTGGATAAGGGTGTCTGCCAAAAACCATAAACAAATAAATAAATAAAAGTCTTTTGGACTGTGGAGAGGAACTGGAATACTTAAAGGATTCCCGTGCAAGCACGAGAAGAACATGGGGACTCCACACAGAAAGGTTCCAATCAGCCACAAGGTTCGAACCATGCCCAATTTTCCCTCATTATAGATTCAAATTCTCATATATGAATAGATATGTAAATCTTTTGTAGAGCAGCTCTGTGACAATTTACCTAAACTGTTAAAAGCCCTGTACACTTTAAATGGAACTGAATTGCACCTATTACACTATTATAAACCTAAAGAGCTGGGGAAGATATTATC
This sequence comes from Neosilurus mollespiculum, assembly GCA_030014195.1. NCBI lineage: Eukaryota > Metazoa > Chordata > Actinopteri > Siluriformes > Plotosidae > Neosilurus > Neosilurus mollespiculum. The sequence goes on from JAQMYF010000006.1 coordinate 14,978,290, forward strand.
TCGCTTCTCACATGCAAAATTACAGTTATTTACATTACAGAGGCCAGACATAAAACACACCCAAAGTTTCAGAATGAATATTTGCTGGTCGAAGAAGAGGCTTGTGTCTTGCTGCTCGGCCTTAACAGCCCATTTGATAGCATCTAGTAGTTTTTGAGCTGGTATGGATGTCTTCTGCAATGTCTGCAGCTTTGGAACGGAGATTTTTTCCACTGCTCTCTTCACAAAACGAAGGCAGCTTTCTGATGGTCCAGGTCGACCTGGTCGTGGATCCGTGGTGGTCTTACCTTCACTGTTGAACTTTTTACCGTTGACAGAGGAATATTCAAAGTGTCGGCTATCTGTAGCTGGCTGATGCCACCCTCTGACTGACCCACAATTCGACCTCTCTGAAAATCGGCCAATTCTTGAGCTCCTGGAGTGCGAGGCATGCTTGCTTACTTTAGCACAACTTTGTGCACCTTTACACAGCAGTCTGACTAGTGTTCATTAAATTTAAGTCATTAAATTGTCCGATTTTCAGAGATGTCAAATTGTGATTAATAAAACAGGGTGGCATGGTGATGTAGTGTTTATCACGTCAGCTTCACAGCAAGAAGGAACTGGGTTCGATTTCGGGGCTCGGGCATTTCTGTGTGGAGTTTGCATGGGTTTTCTCTGGGTACTCCAGTTTCCTCCCACAGTCCAAAGACTTGCATTAGGCTAACTGGCTGTTCCCCTAGGTCTGAGTGTGAATGGTTGTGTATGTGTTGACTCTGTGAGGTTTGGCAAGCTTTTCAGGGTGTACACCACCTTTTCCCAGTGTTGGCTGAGATAGGCTCCAGCCGCCCTGCGACCCTAGTAGGATAAAGCGATTCAGCAAATGACTGAAAAGATTAAAACATTGTGCACATATATAAACATACAGAGCAGAAATAAGTTTGATTGTACTATCCCAAAACTGAAATTGCTAAAAGTGTTAGCCCTGTGGTAGACTGGCAACCTGTTCAGGGTAAATCTCAGCTAGCATTGACTTCAGCTTTCCCTGCGACCATGATGGATAAATAAACAATACAGATAACAGATGAAAGGATAAAAATTGCTAAATAAGGAAATGTGCATACACTTACTTTATGATCAGATATGACTGTACAGAATTTTGATGGATAAAGGCCATTGTGTGTATATAAACGTCTGTGCATGCCAATTTAATATTTAATCTTATTTAGACTGCATGGGAAGTCACAAGGGAGATCCGTGCAAAACTGAACAGCCCCTTTAACTCTTTCTGCTTGGGATGAACAACAAATTGTTTAAAAATAAATAAATAAACAAACAAACAAACAAACAAACAAATAAATAAATAAAAAGCCAATGACTTTTAAACAACAATGCCAATCCCTTCAGTGCAAACATCTCATTCAAACTCTCCCCATTTCCCTAACACAAGCATACACACAATTTGGTGTTCTATTAGAAGGTCATCTCTTCTGGCCGAGTGTTCCTGCACGTCGGTGCCTCTCTACCCGCCACACACTGAGCTGCTAGCAGTCAGAGCCCAACCACAATATACACACCACCTCACCGCAAACTCGATCAGAGGACCATATGGAAATCATTAGAGAGAGAGAAAGAAAGAAGGCGAGATTGTGTGTGTGTATGGTTTGGGCTTGGGCACATTCGCAGTCTTGTGATTAACAACATGCATGTGCCCATCGCTGAGTGATCTGAATCAGGACAGAGCCACAGTTTCCTCTCTGTGCATACTGGGATGACAGAATTGTTTGCAACAAGAGCTCAGAAAGCCTCACACACCAGTTTTGTTTTGTTTTTGTTTTGTTTTGTTTCATTTCAACATAGTCAAGTCACTCGTACAGAGCCGAGATCCAACCCTTAACACAAACAAAATCTCAAGAGGATTGACCACAACTGCCAAAAAAATCAAGCTAAAAAAAATTGCAGGCTTTTACGCTTAGCAGACACTGCATAAGCGTAACACAGATGGAAAAGATCTGACATACATTGTGCCTGGGCCACCATGATAGAGAAGGTCAAGCAAGTGCTGGGCTACAGTAGCTAGCAAGCTAATGCGTAAATTCTGTCAAATTAGCACTTTCTTCTTATTTAACACTATCAAGTTATATAACTATTTAGTTATTTATGTCTAGCTACTCCAGTGAATTGGCTACACAGACAAATCTGATGCTTTCTTTCAAAATGCTATACATTAGCTACCCATGTGTAGCTAGCATACATCAACGGCAGCTTCTTGTTGCTGTGCTATGAACTAGCATACTTACGAGCAAACTAACACAAGCTAGTTAACTATTGGAAAACTTACTTTTTAAGAAATAAAAAGAAAAAACACATTAAAATGGTAGCCACATGATGGTGTTTGACCTTTGTGTAATGAAGCTATCCATATGAATGATTTAATATTATTTATTACCTTACTGGAACTGACTTGGCACAGGGACTGTATTGGCTTGTTTATGCCTTGCTATCTTCTCTGCCAGACACACAAACCATTATAAACTAATCTGTGTGTTTGCTTGTATTCCACAAGCTTCATCATTCATCTTACTTCCTAACTTATTCTCTATTGCCGCTGTGTACTGTCTAACCTAACTAAACCACTGACAAGATTCATTATAATTGTTAAAACTCAAATATGTTTAAAATCATTGAATCAGGGATCATTTGTTTACCCTCCTACATCAACCGGATCATTTATACCCACACAAGGATGTGATTCGGATACATTTCTGAAAATTAATATCCCGTAGTTCTCCTTTAAGGGCTGAATCTTAGGAACTTTAGCCCTAGAGGAAATAAATAATTAAATCTCCCCTGCATTTACGGAATTCGGTCTGGAGCGAAAGAAGGGAAAGGTAACACTGAGTTTGCTCACTAATTACATCAGTGCACAGAGAACCAATCAGTTTTTAAATGTCCATGTTCCCAGCATGTACCTCTGCAGTCTGAGACCCCAAATAAAAATATTTAGAATTTACTTGTTTAACTTAGAAAAATATGACCTCTCTGCACTACATAAAGTGTGAATGTGTGCATTCAGCTCAGTTTTTTCAGTCATCTAAAGGAACGTGGTGTGTTTTTTGCACTAACCATGGGCGGGAATCGATATCAGGAATCTCTTTATTTATTGTGGCCCTTCTGTCTTTAGGTTTGTGCTTGCCTCTAGTTTTGTTATTATGTAAGCTATATATGACAGCCAATCATGCATGAGCAATACTTAACAGCCAATCAGCATCAAGTGAATGTGGTACAGACATGGGACAGCCATCAAAGTTATGCTCTATGCCTATGAGCATCTGCTCAGGAGCTATGCTACAAACACAGCTAATTAATACTGTGGCGACATCTAACCCTGGGCTTAGAATCAGTAACCAAAGGGAACATTTTGGCTCTCAAAGACAGTTATTTTGATCTTTTATCTAAAAGTACCTTCATTTCAATAAGCTGGTTTCCTGTCTAACCCTTTATCTCTTTATCTATTACTTTCTATTTCTATCCCCATCACTATTTCTCTGTGATGGAAAAACATGCACTGTCTTTCTCTTTGACTCACATAATTTCTTATCAGTTTTAGTATATCGACTATCATTCTCTTTATCTCTCTCCAGTGCCTTTCCCTCTTTCACACGTATGTACATATGGCTTCACACTTTCCCTTCTTACCACATATCCTTTAATATAGTCTTAGTATTCTCTCTCTCTCTCTCTCTCTCTCTCTCTCTCTAATCCCTCAAATAGACTTTTCCTCTGCTTGGTGGAGCTTGGAACAACAAGCCCCAATGAAAAAGAGAGGGAAAAAAAAGTAAAGAATGTGGAAGCCTTCCAAAAGATTACAGCACGTATTGGGCAGTGTTTCTTTATTTAACTGCCTAAAGGAAAAAAAGCTCCAGAGACAATAAAGTATATTAAACAAAAGAATACAGACATTTTTATTACAATTAAAGAAGGAAGCCAGGCATTTCTTTTATAGTCCTCAACCAAAAATGGAAATAGACAGTGAGGGCTCCTAAATAGCAGACAGGATTATGCATCTTAGCCTGCAGTAAGAAATCTATATGATTATATATGATTTTATATATATATATAAGGTATAAATAAATAAATATAATCTATTTAAGCAGCAATCATGAAATGATAAGATCAATTTCTCTCCTTCAAAACCTTGAAGAAAATGCATTCAGTAAATGTTAGGTGAAAGAATCAGGACAAAATTGAGCAGGATGAAGGCTAAGCCCAGAGAGTAATACTTAATGAATGACTTCACGATGAGATTTTATTCATTTTACTATCTTGTCACAGAAATGGAATTCTGCTCGTAGTACATCTGGAAAAACTATGATTGTGTCAGTTGGAGAGAAAAACAGAGAGAGAGAGAGAGAGAGAGAGAGAGAGAGAGAGAGAGATCCTCGTGCATCTACAGCAGTTTTTTATCCTCTGTCACTTCATGTATCCTCCCTGTCTACTGCTATATCTCTCTCAATCTCTGTTCACCTTTTCACTTCATTGGACTCTCTGTTGTTTTCTTTCTCCTTTTCTGCCCATCACATCATATCTCTTACACATCTTACAGAATTTAAGCACACACACACACACACACACATAGAGTGAAAATAATGTAATGTATACATAAAGTCAGTACAGAAGAGTAAATGAGAAAACAGGGAGTGGGGGTGGAGGGAGGATTAATGGGAGGCAGTAGAACACTTTACAGTGTATACAGAAGTAAAGCGTCTAGATAGAAGAAAGTGTGTCACTGCAACTCATTTGCACCTGTTTTTGAGATGCAGAACGACAAAGCAAAACCACAAAAGAAGCACACACACACACACACACACACACACACACACACACACACACACACACGCTTATACAGTAAATGCCACCCTTTGATTTCCTTCCCATATACAGTGTGAGGGAGTGTGTGTGTGTGTGTGTGTGTGTGTGTGTGTGTGTGTGTGTGTGTGTGTGTAATATATACACATACATACAGAAAAAATAAAATAAAAAACAAATAAAAATAAAATTTGTGACACACTTCAATTTTTTGGAAAAATTTATATTTTCAGTGTTTTTGTTTATTTGCCATATTCTTACCTCAATATACTTGTTGTAATGATTTTATTGCCTATAATAACATTGTTCAATACATTTTCACCAAAAAATTATAGATTTTTTTTTTTTCATTTTTTACTTCTTTTTATTTGGAGCCCTTTTAGACAAAAGTGATGGTGTATAATCTTCACTACACACTACTGGTTATTTATTTATTTATTTACTTACATAGACTCCCACAATATAGGCAATACTGCACATGTTGTAATGTACTGAAACTATGTGGATGTTTACAACACAATAAATCTTAGTGTTAGTGTACTTAGTTTAAAATATGCAGTAAAAAGTATGATCACTATAAGGGTTTGTGGAAATTTTTATATGTGATATTTTCAAGACATACAGTGTCTTTAGTTTTTTTTGTTCAATAATAACTACAGACAGAGGGGTAAAGGTTTTACTCATTATGCTACACATCCCTGAAATCTGCATGACTGACATTTAACCCACGGCACATAACTTCGGACAAATAAATAGGGACCAAATATAAGAAAAACAGTGTGTGTGTGTGTGTGTGTGTATATATATATGAACATGTGCATATTTACTGCCCACTTAAGAACATTCTGAGGGAGGCTCACTGACGTACAACTTTCCGCTGGCCATCTCTGTACGTACATCTCTCTCTCTCTCTCTCTTTCTTTGTGTGTGTGTTTGAGGATTTTGCTATGTGACAAAATGGCACTTTTCCACTAGATCAATTCCACATATCAACAAATTACCCATAATTCTCCACCCCATCATTACTTTCACCACCAATTCAGCCATGCCATATTTAATTACCCATGTTGAAATTATCCTACTTGCCCAGGTACTACATAAACCAAGTAGACTATAGATTAATGAAATGTGCAGACTATAGATTAATAAAATGGGCACAAATACAAGCTGATTACTCTCTCTGTTGGAATTACTTCTCTAATTGCACAATCATCCTCTACCTATGGGGGCAGTCATAGCCTAATGGTTAGAGAAGCAGGTTTGAGACCAAAATGGTCACTGGTTTGATCCTGAGCCGGCTGGTAAAAACGTTGCGGTGGGGGGAGTGAGCAGCACTTTCCCATTTCTCCATCTTAATGGCTGAAGTGCCCTTGAGAAAAGCACCTACCCCCCAGCTGCTCTCCGGGCACAACAATATGGCTGCCCACTGCTCCGAGTGCGTGTGCTCACTGTTTACATGGGTGTGTGTACTTACTTTCGATGGGTTAAATGCAGAGCCAGATTTCCCCTGTGGGATAAATATAGTATATCAAAAATTTTAAAATAATCTTTTAATCTTTTGGACAAAATAAACCAAACGCTGCCCATACACTCCTTAGAAACTTACACTATATGGCAAAAAGTATGTGGACATCTGAGCACCACATCCAAATGTGAGCCTTCCAAAAACTCTTTCCACAAAGTTGGATGCACACAATTGTCTAAAACCCCTTAGTATACTCTATCACTAATATTTTACCTTACTAGGACTAAAGAGCCCCAAACATGTTCCTTAACGACAATGTCACTGTGTATAAAGCAATATCCCATAAAGACAGCTGATCTGTGTATGAGGGTTATGGTCAAATGTCTACGTACTTTTTGCCAACAAAGTAAAAGTACACCGAACTCACATTAACACTTGTGTTCATGACATCAAATCAAATCCATACAATGCAGTGATAAAGGATAATAAATGGTCACTTTTACTGATTAGCTTGTGTAAACAAAATATGAATAAAATGAAAATGTAAAGGGAAATAAAAACAATTACAATACGCATGTAAAGTAAGTGTAAACAAGATCAAAAAAGTGACTAATTTCATGCACAGCAAGGATCACATTTTGCTTGGCTCTGCACTTGGACACCCGCCAAGATCGGGGCACAGGAAATGATGTCATTGCCAAATGCCAACTATGAGCACATCTGATATTCCCACAATCCCACAGAGCTGTTTCCGAAGGGAAACAAACAGACCCTTCCCCTCCTTAAAGACACACACATGCACGCACATACTTGTATGTTACGTTCCCAAAATCCCCATACGTGACCTTCGGGTTTCCTTTTCAACTTGTACCAGGCTGAAACAACATTAGATTGACCCATTTTCTCCTCACATTATACACAGGAATAACCCCTGCATGTGACCTGTATAGATCTCGAAACATTTAAAAATACCTAACACTGCAGAAATGCTGACTTTTCATTCTTCAGATAAGTTGGATTTGGGTGGATGGCAGCATCTGGGTAAGGAGGGGCAGGAAGATAGGGTCACTGCAAGGTCGAGGATGGGTATTTCTATCCACATAAACCAGGAGGAAGTTAAAGCATGAGTGATTAGATCAGTCCTGCATGCTTGCTCATAGTGCTGTATGCTCCACCAAGTCCCTTACTGCACACAATAGTCCATATTCTCTATCTCTCCGGATCCTCTATGTAATGAATAAGAGTGAAGGCCAGGTAGCTTGTACTAACATGTTGCCTGTCCATTTCATTTATCACTGTTATTCTATGTTAGGGTAAAAACAATCTGGCAGGCAATCAATCAAGGGCAAAATCAGGACTAGCATTGTCAAGGGATGTCAATCAAAAGTGCTTATTAGAGCGTGAGGATACATAACAGCAGTCACAACAGTCTTAATAGGAACTTTGGTGCTTCATCAACATTTTATATTATTTCTTATTCTTTTTCCTTCAACTTCTGGGATGTTTAATATATCACTAAGGTTTGGTAACATTCACATATTAATACGTTATACATTTCATGACCAAAAACAGCTTCACATTTTTCTATATCTATATATACCTTTAGATATGTGCAAACATATCATGGTGTTTTGCATATCATGGAGATATATACGATATGACCCTTGTCATAGTTTATATAAGCACAGGTTACTCCAATCATCCAGTATCTATACAGCTGGATCATTACAGGCTGTGGGTGAGCTGGAGCTATTCCCTGCAGACTTTGGGCAAGAGGCGGGTACACCCTGGACAGGTCACCAGTCTGTCATCTTTTTGCTAACACAGAGAAACAGACAGTTATTCACACTCACGTTCATACTGATAGGCAATTTACAGTTGCCAGTTAACTTCAATCTGGATGTCTCTGATCCGTTGGGAGAAACCAAAGCTCCTGAAGGAATCCCACTGAAGCATGAGGAGAACATGCAAACTGCAGACCGAAAGGAGCTGATCAACTGCTGGGTTTAAACCCAGACTTGTTTACTGTATGGCAACAGTGATGACCACTGAACAAGTGCGGTCTCTAAAAAACACAGACAACCGATTACATTAATAACAAAAAACAGGTTTACACACCTGAAATGACACTACAGGCTTAATTGCTTCTTGGACAGTTGCTGAATCTGACAAAAGCCTACGTGCATCTCAGGTATATGCCTTTCTGTCTTTATAGTTTTCTAGCATAATAATAGCTAGAGTTTGATGTCTTAGTATGTACACTGTTCAGTCAATGGCTGCACTTAGTATGTAGATACATGGTTTCAGTAGACACATGGTTTCTTACCTATGTCTAGGCATCAGGGTGTGTCGTTAGTGCATCTTGCAAAGAATTAGGATGCACTGTACTTTATTAACTGCCAGATAATTAGGTTGAAATCCATATTGGTAGATTATACCAAGTAATAGTTACCAAAATTGCTTTCATATAGGACTGTGGTGGCTCAGTGGTTAAGGCTCTGGGTAACTGATCAGAAGGCTCCAGTACCACCAGGCTGCCACTGTTAGGGCACTGACCAAGGCCCTTAACCCTCATTTGCTCAGGTATATAAATTAAATTAAGATGCAAGTCTCTGTGGGTAAGAGCGTCAGCCAAATGCCATAAATGTATACCCATTCTGTAGTAAATAATAAGATTATTACAACTAAGACTGTTCATAGAGCCAGACACTGACAATACACTACACTCCAAATAAACATTTCAATAAATGCTTGAGAGCTTCTCATTTACATCTCATATATCTTTCTTTTTATTTATTGTTAAATTGGCTCACCATTTTCTCCTGCACTGTCCTACAGTTAACAGCATATGGAGTTCTTTTTTTTTTTTAAACATAAATACTGTTGAAACCTTTAAACTTCAGTCACGGTCTGACTTGGAAAGTAAACATTCGGTGTATTTTTCTTTGAGTGAAACACAGTTTCATCAGGAGATCAACAATGGGCTGTAAAACTGTCAGTACTGAAAAAGAAGGCAGGGACCGAAGAACGTGAGAAAGAGATGACAGAGGGGAGAAAAGGGACAGATGGATAGAATAAAACAAAAGTAGTCGAGCATTTACTCCATTGAGGAGGGAATTGTAAAGTGACCCATCAAAGGGTGAAAACAGGGAGTTGCTGTACTTCTTAAGTTCTTGAACACAAGGCCAGAAAGATCCCAAACCCCGGCAAAAAAAAAAAATTCCCTTATGCTCCACATCCTTTGCTGCATTCCAAATGTTTTTACAGTTGACAACCCCTCACTGATATGAAACTGAGTTCTGTCCTGTTTATTTAGCCTCTCAAGTCAGAGGAACTGTGATCAAAACTGCATCCAGCTAGCATTTTATTAATTTTTATACACAAATTTTAAAGCAGTAGTGTGTGTGTGTGCTCATTAGCAATGTTTCTATACTCCCTAAACATGTGCACACATTTAAAAACAGTGTTAGAACCTCAGCAGTAGTCTAAAAATATCCTTAAGGGTTCTACAGAAAATGCTACAACACTTTTTCTCATTTAGATAAGGTTTAAAGCTAGAAGCACTCAACTGATTTTAAATAGATTTTTGTCATACGAATTTAGCAGAGCTACAACTGAAGGGACTGATGTTTCTGTGAGGTGAATTTGAAATTGTGTAGTTCCATTCACATGTAAGATATGTGTTGTACATTTGTCATGGGTAAGATAGTTCAGGTCTGTAAGAATTGGTGAGAAGTCTTCTGCGATGGGTTAGCAATGATTGACGTATGAATGATTGTAGACCTTAAAAAGAACTGCTCTTTTGCAAATTGGTGTGTAGATCCCGCCCAGTCGGTTGACCCAAGTCGCATTTAAAAAGATACCTGTAAGAAAGCTCTGATGTGTGGTTACATGTTTGATATATGGCAATCTATCGTCAGCTACAGACAGGAATGGTGTAGATTGATGGTTATCGTCTGTGATAAGGTCGAACAGAAAAAGAAAGAGAAAGATGAAGAATAAGGCAGGAACTGTGTAACACTCGTTAGCTGGTGGCAATTACAATACATGTGGGTATAAAAGAAGGTCCTGGGGTTTAATGTAGGGTAATTATAGGAATTGTAAGAAGGCCATACGATTCTGAGCACATCAGATGACCCAAAAAGTGGATGAAATTTGAATGCATACTGTAACACAGCTGTAGGATGTCACAGCGCAAAGCATTCTGAATATGCTCAAAGCTCAATGGCAAGGGTCTATTATGACATTTTCCATCTTAAAACAGGCAAGTTTCTTACAACACACCTAAATCTGTCATAAGAATTTGCCCAGTGTTTGGTGCAATTTGTGCAATGTATGCGATGGGGGCTTAACCCAAAATTGTTTTAAACAACAACCACACTAATTTTTGGTTCCACTGAGTAACCACTTGTAATGAAATCCTTTGTCATCACTGCAGATTTTAAAAATAGCATCTGAATTGTATCCTTTTTTTTTTTTTCAGAAATACACTGAGGTCCAAAATTCACCAGTGAAAATACTTTTTATTTTATTTTGCTTTCTTTTTCATTCAAATTTCAAAGAACACTTTTCATTAAAAATTATATTACTGAAAAATTGAGTGAAAAGCAAAATCTTTCATGGTTTCTTATGATGTGGTAAGTCCCCTTTTTGCTTTCATGACACATTTGCACACTCAAACTGGCATGGACTCCACATGTTTGTGCAAAATGTGATGATCCCTTTTAGATCAAATTCATCGGTGTTGGCGGCACGGTGGCGCAGTAGTTAGCTTGTCCACCTCACAGCAAGAAGGCCTGGGTTCGATTCCTGTGTTCTCGGGGCATTTCTGTGTGCAGTTTGCATGTTCTCCCCATGCTTGTGTGTGTTTCCTCCAGTTACTCCGGTTTCCTCTCAAAGTCCGAAAGCATATACATTAGGATAATTGGCAGTTCCGAATCGCCCCTAGGAGTGAGTGTGAATGTGAATGGTTGTATGTGTGTTGGCCCTGTAATGGACTGGCGAGCTGTTCAGGGTGTACCTTGTACTCGCCCAGAGTCAGCTGAGATAGGTGCAAGCCTCCCCGCAACCCTAATTAGGATTAAGCGGCTTAGAATGAATAAATGAATGAATCCATTAGTGTCATTTGAACACGTTTCAACAAAAGAGATTAGGTACGAGGAAAATCTGACCTTTCATGCAAAATAGTCAACATGGGTAATACCACAAATTTACATGAAAATTAACATTTGATCCCATTTTCCAGAACTGTTATCAACAATTTGTATATGATGCTTAGAGCAAGCCAATGAAATGAGCCAAGGCTACGCAATTCAGGTCTAGTTGTGTAGAAAAACCATTTATTTAGCAGTTCAGTCTTTATGGCATCTTCTATCTAGGTATTGAATTCTTGTATGTAGTGATACAATTTGATGTGCTAAGAAAAAAGGGGTAATGTCATTGTGGCACAAATCGCAAGCAAGTCTGCTTGAGCTATTCAGCAACTCGACCCTTTTTGTGTGATAATACATGCCGTTCAGAGGGTTCTGTTTTGACCCAAATCAAACATGCAGTGAGTTCAGGTGATCATAGGCTACTTATTACTCATTCCATCATGTGTGTTGGGTCAGCATAGGGTTAAGAAAATTTCCAGCATACGGGTCAGTGATCACTGGCAAAGAACAATGCCCAATACAAAATAAATTCAGCAGAGCAGCTTGATCAGGTCACAGTACAATTTTTGCACATAAGGGAGAAATTACAACCAGAGGTAATAAAAACTCTTTAGACTCGGTGGGTCTTTGTTCTAGTTCCAAGCACATTACCAGGTGTGCACAGCTGTAAATCTGGGCTTCTGTGCAGGTTCAAGGACAAGCAGGCGACTCAGCTAGAGTTCAGATAGAGGAACACATGTGGCCAGGGATAAATCTTGGTGGAGTGCATGATGGATCAAAAGGATGAGAATACACACTCATCAGTTAAGAGTAAATGAGGTGTGATTGCAGAAAGATAATATTGAAAATTGGGTTTCTCTAGATTTTATGTGTATCTTAAACTGCATATTTCAGATTATGCAGATCAGAAAGCCTGTCAAACCCTTTTAAATTAAAACTTGTGTTAAATTTCAGGTTACTACTGTGCAAAATCTCAGGTGTGATAATATGCAGGGTATGGTTCAAAGCTACAGTGAACTGCAGTGCACTTAGGACAATTTAAGGTTCTCCCATCTGCTCACATTCTTTGCCTTTTTTGTTCCCCTCTATCTTTCCACTGTGCCTTCATCTTCAGTGCTTACAGTAGATATAAATCAGTAGTGTTTGAAGTGAGGGATGATGCAGCTTGTCCCAGGGGAGAGGAGAATGAGGGAAGGAAGGAAGGAAGAGGAGTCTCTCAGCACATGGACAGACAGCTGCTGCACTCGGACCAGCACATGTGCGTGGCTGACCGACATCACGGCCTGACACAGAACAACACTACAACAAGGGTCTGACACGCGCACACACACACACACACACACACACACACACACACACACACACACACAGACACAGACACAGACACAGACACAGACACTCCAGTATTTTAATAAAAACTGCAGGGTGTAAAAATGTCTTCGGACATGACACTTCAGTTAAATATTTGTATTCATTTCAACTGATTTATTTCCCACAGTCAGACTACGTCCACCTCTTTGTGCATGTGATAAATGGACCTGAAGTTCTACACGGTTTTTCTGTCAAACACTCCCACTGACAGCATCATTACCACTACCTCCTGTGTGGGAGAAGCAACAATATTACACAGAGAACAGTTTATTCTGCCAAATGCATCATCTAAGCCAACAGTGAACATGATGGACAGATTTCATCCATCTCCTCTGCTGTGTGGAGAGGAAGAGGGCGCTCCAGAAGAACATGTGTACCGCCTACCCATTAGCTTGTTTGCAATTACATCACTAACCACACATAATCCACAGTTGTACATAATCAGGGAAAACCGGATGTTTCATCAGCTACCTCTACATGTGTACTGCCTATATAATTATTATTACAAATGTCACTACCATTTACTACATACATTTTTCATTTAAATTTAAATGTGAAAATAGTACTCATTTTGATTGGCTGATACACATCTATTATCTGATTTTATAGATATTTTTCTAATGCCAATCAAATAGTTAATGTTGGTATAAAAAAAAAAATCATACCCTGTCAAAACTCATTTCAGGGTGGTAAACCCCATAATCCACATAAGCCACCCCAACCAAACCACACACACACACACACACACACACATACAAATTAAAGCCAGGCTGACTATGAAATCACTGTTGCAAAACCATTTACTCTTATGAGGTAGGGGAATACCTTTGTATAATCTGAAGTGAGATGTGTTTATATGATTTTTTGATTTTTATGATTTTTGGTTTGTTTTGCTTGTTTGTTTTTGGAGCAAAGTGCAAGAAAGCTGATAGGTCTACTTAAAAGAAACTGAGAGTTCAGTCAGGATGCTCTCTCTGTGTTGCTCTCGTTTAATCAGTCAGTCACTTGCTCTCCTTCTCCAAAGATTCTACATACTTTTTGAGACCTTAGCTCTCTCTCTTTGCAACATATTTTATACATTGTATGTAATTTGTGGCCATCATGGAGCTACTATCAGTATGGAATTTCCAGCTGAGGGGGGTCGTCTGTAAATCCAAGCCCCCGTTAGTATAATATTTTAAGGTAATATTGGAATGAAACCATAACAACCACATTAAAACCAAGTTTACAAGCAGTATGTAATTCGAAATAAACTTATATAATTTAACAGACTTATGAATAAACAAAACCTCTCACCGCTTACTTGCGGACTAGACGTGAAGCGGTGAGCCAGCTAGGGAGTGTGAGTCAGTCCCTGTCATACACAACATGAGTACATGTGCTCAGTGCACCTGAATAAACTCTTGGCAGCTCTCGTTTGTGGTATATAAACAGAGCAAGCGAGTCCAGTATCAGAATAAACAGTGTGAAGCCTGCGGCTGTTTAAAGAGCCGTGCCTCCTACACTGCCTCGACTTCTTTCAGCACATAAACAACGACGTCACGCTTGTCAGAGCGGAGAGAGTCACAACATTTTCTGCAGAGACACACTGAGCATTCCAGGAAACTGAGAGGACACTAGTGAAACAGCAATGACTGAGCATCTCATTCAGTAAGACAGAAGGGACAGAAGTCCCACTTTTTTCCATGGGACATATAAAGCAAAAAGGCCACGCCTCCTTCACTGAGACTTAGCGTACATTCCCACCAAGCATGGCAAGAGCATCAAAAACGTCAGGAAGTCATTAATTTTCAATGTCTCTAGGCGACAAGCATTGGCAATAATATTAATGACATGCTTTGAGCGGCAGAGGCATCAGAAGAATGTAGAAACCAGGTTCTGATTGACTTCAACTTCTCGGTAATGAGTCGGGTCGCGATTCTGCGGCAACTGATTGGAATTTAGAAGCTGTTCGCACTAGAGAATACTGGAGAAATAAGTTCAGTGGCAGCTTTTCCTATTATTTATGATGGGACTCATTTATGTTCTCGTACACAAACTGAGAGCACAAAGCATGGAACAAGGTGTCAAAAATTGTAAGTGTTCAAGACAAGATAGTGAAGTGCATAACATTCATACATTCATTCGCCAAATCACTGTATTGTACCAGGTTTGCAAGGAGGCTGAAGTCTATCTCAGATGACTCTAGGTGAAAGGTGGGGTACACCCTGAACAACTTGTCAGTGTGTCAAGCTCCGCAGGTGGGATATCCCAGGGTGGTAAAAGAAAAACAATCAGAATGTTTGTCCCATTTGGCTTTGCATCCTCCTGAGACACTGAAACAGAGAGACAGATGGACACGGAGTCTGACTACCAAGTGTAGCACTGTCCCTTGAGGCCAAGTCTGTTAATTACATAAAATCTTGATAACATGGTGTCTGATCCAACTAATCTTCATTACTCACCCACCACAGGATTTATAATTCATGATTTACATGATAGAAGCACAACGGAGGAACTGCTACTTTTTTGTGTGTAATTCATATACTGGAGACTTAAATCCTACAACATCTGAATATAAAATATAATATTTGAATACGTTTTCAGAGGGAGAAAGAGCGAGGGAGAGAGAGAGAGAGCGAGAGAGTGAGAGAGAGAGAGAGAGAGAGAGAGAGAGAATGCATAAAGAAGTCTCAAAAACTCAGACTTTGGACAGGAAAGTGCATATTTAACAAACAACACAAATCTATAGAGTAAGAGAAAAAAAGAAAAAAGAAAAGAGAACACTGTGAAGTGAAGAGCAGTGTGGTGTGAAGCCTTTCAAATGTTTCCATTTACACCAGACACATAAAGTCATGAGTCATGTTCAAAAGTGGCCTGTGCCTGTGAGACAGAAGAGAGTGGCAGTGAAAGAGACAGAGAAAGAGAGTGTGACACATGCCGTATGTAGGAGGCTAGTACAATAGGAACCCTAAAAATCCAAAAGAGCCCATTGTGAGCACTCCATATTGACTTTTAAGGGTACTATTCATGTCTTGTCAGAGGCCTCTTAAAAGTCAGACCTCTCCCTTGTTCAACACAAAACATTCCGGAGAGAAGCCTGGAGGCCAAAACATAAAGCAAAAAAAAAAAAAAAAAAAATCAACAAGGGGCACACAGTAAATAAAAGTGGCCTCTGTTTAAAGACCATCAATCTACTAAATGTGCCTTTCAGTGCCTTTACAGGAGGCTCGGCCTCTGTGAGGGAGACAAGTCTTTGTATCTATTACTCAACGTGATGGAGAGGGTGTGGCCTGTTTGTCTGTCAGTCTTAATAAAGGAGGTGTGGCTTGTGCATGTTTCTGTCTGGGGTTTGCATGCTTTCCCTGTGCTTGTGTGGGTTTCTTTTAAGTGCTCTGGTTTCTTCCCACAGTCCAAAGACAAATACATTAGGCTAACTGGTTATTCTCGATTGTCCCTATGTGTGAACATAGTATTTACTCTAGGAAAAAAAAGTAAATAACTAAATAATAGATAGATATATAGATAGATAGAAAAACAAGAACACCAACTTTCAGTCCCCTTTAAGGGGAAAAAAAACAACTTAACATTTTCTGCAAGCTTTTCAATCCATGAGATGACACTCTCTCTAAGGGGTGGAGAGGCAGAGAAAAGAAGAGAAGAGAAGATTTATTGACTCTCAAAGGAGTCACAACCTGGAAAACCTCATTCATGTGTATTAATTCTGACCTGATCTGCAATTAGCCAATGGGACAAACACTCTCTCTCTCGCTCTCGCTCTCTCTCTTTCTCTCTCACACACACACACACACACTCTCTCTCTCTCTCTTTCCACTCATTTACTTACTCACAATCTCTCTCTCACTCTCTCGCTCACTTACTCAATCGCACTCTTACTCTCGCTCACTCATTTACTTACTCTCTCTCTCTCTCTCTCTCTCTCTCTCTCTCTCGCTCACTCATTCACTCCCCCCACTCTCTCTCTCAATGATTCACTCAGTGCCCCCTCAATACTGCACATAAGAAACAAAAATGTCTACTAATGTTTACTCTGTATTGTCTATTTCGCAAGGGCTGCATGCTCCCTAAACCTCAACACTCGTGTACTGTGTTTTTCTTTTCCGTATTTCTCTAATCCAAGTGAAATACAAAATGGAAAGAGCAGAATAAGACCAGCTGTGTTCGATTAGGGTCCTGGCACATGATAACCGCATACACACGCTTATGAGCACAGAAGAGACAGAGGGGCAGGCAAACAGACAGACAGAGAGAGAGAAACATAAAGATCTGGCATAGAAGCTTTTATGGGTGTGTGTGTGTGTGTGTGTGTGTGTGTGTGTGTGTGTGTGTGTGTGTGTGTGTGTGTGTGTGTGTGTGTGTGTGAAATTTCATGCAGTAACTTGTATGTATCGATATGAGTAAGAGTAAGTGAGATAGAGACAGCCCCTATAACGGACGTATTGAGACTGTCAGTCACGGTGTGTGAGGCAGTTGTAACTAAAGCAGTGCGGACTGGTTGCTATATAAACATCCCAACATGTCTCATAGAGAAGTCTGGTTCATGAACAACTGGCAACATCTGCTTTTGAAAGTAGGGAACGCTTGCTCCTCCTACTATCTCTTTTTCCTCCTGTTACTCTCCTCTCTCTCTCTCTCTCTCTCTCTCTCTCTCCTCTCTTCTCTCTTTCTCTCTCTCTCTCTCTCTCTGCTGCTTTCCTTTTTCACTCTCCTGTCCCTCGTTTTCTCACTGCTTAGCTCACTATACTCTCAATCCTCTTCCTTGTTATCAGAATTTTATCTCCTGCTTTCTCTTTCACACTCTTTTTTCCCTCCCACTTCCCAGTAAAATCCGCAATTCCGTCTTCCAATTTTTTGCAATATTACCCTTCATTCTTGGTCCCTCTTCTCATCCCTCTCTCCCTTTTCTCTCCTGTCTCGCTTGTGCATTTCATCTCTTTACTCTCCCCTTCCTCTCCCTTCTCGTCCCCCTTTCTTTCTGTCCCACAACATTTCTCTCTCTCGCTCTGTGTGGTGTGTGTGTGTGTGTGTGTGTGGTTTGGACTGTCTCCCCTCTACTCCTGTGCCATGGCTCACATTACAAGTTGCGCAACACTTTATAGCAGCACACACATTTTGGCCCAAGTAATCACACACACACACACACACACACACACACACACACACACACACACACACACACACACACACACTGATCATATGCACTCCATTACCATATTGAACCAGCTTTTATACACTATACACACTTTTTTACACTCTGGAAGGTAGACCGAGACGGAAAGCTGGAAGGATTTTTAAATGCAAAATAAACGCGCAATGTTGTTAAATCTATCGTTTTTCAGACTGCCAGACTAAACAAACACAGTTCGCTTTCGCAACCATGGTTGGATTTACTTAGTGTTTGGGGTCTGTTGTCTCGACAACACCATCTTTTCCCTGCCAGATAGAACGTTGCCACATCCTAGCCTAATCATCTAAACCTCTTAACCCTTTCAGACCAAATCCTACAGCAATCTCAGCTCATGCTGTGGTTTGTTTTTGCTGTTCAACTCAACAGCTTAAAATACTGGGCTACATCCCCTTGACATTTAGTAAAACATTTGCTTTTATAGATCACAGGGTCAGAACAGAAGCCTGTTCAGAAGACTTTCACTGCCTGTGTCTATATAGTCAAATTTTCATCTGTAATTTTTTTTATTGATGTACAGACACTTTTGATTTAGATATTTTACATCATACATTACGTGCTATGCGGAAGGTACTGTGACACGCCGATTTTTTCGTTTTGCAGGAAATTGTGCATTATTTTGCAGTAATGATCTGTTCACTGTACATTATCCCTTATATAAGTAAGGGTCACAGTTTCAACCTTCTGTGATTTATGCCAAGCTAGATATAAAAAGATAGAAAAGAAGAAAAGACAATAATGTAAGGGTTAAAGAGACAACGTAGGTTATAGATGAGGTGTTGTATCCTGTGCACCGTTCAGCAGCTCTTTTCTTTATTTGCATCAACAAAACTCACTGGCAAATCAGGCTGGCAGGAATCTGAGAAGAACTCGTTTACCTCCGTGTCACATTTCCCTCTACAGGCACCAAGGGTGTGCAAAATATATGGAGTGATGACAGTAGTGGAAGAGGCCATGGCTCAAAGCATGCACGACCAGGCTGCTCTGTGTACAACTGCACAAGCTGTTATTGGCAGTTGGCACAAACCAACATCTGGCACAAGTCCCGGTGTATTCTCCATTTCGGTACTTAAACCTGAGCACCTTGGTGTTATAACACAACCAGGGACACGTTCAACATGAAGGAGGCAAAATACTCTTAGAAGACAGTGTGACAGTGAAAGACGAAGACAGAGGGGTGTGTGTCTGAGCACACGATTGAGTGTGTGTGTGTGTGTGTGTGTGTGTGTGTGTGTGTGTGTGTGTGTGTGTAGATTTTATGACAGAGAACTAGAGACAGTGTGAGAAAGAGCAAGGGATGGTGAGAAAAAGATTACCAAAAAAAAGGTACCCACTTTGCATGTTTCATACTCACTTTCACTTCTTGCATCCGGTGTGGGCGCATTCTGAAAGCTAGGTTCTACTTTACATTATGAAAGGCATTACCATTCATTGCGTCAATTAACTTCAGTTGCTGATATTAATGTAATAATAATGATAATAATAATAATAATACTATAAAATGTACCAAGAAAGGATCATGTAAACTAGCAGATTTTCTTTTTAATTGTCGAAGTCGGCTAACTAATTTTGTGGTGAAATGTATCAAAAGAAAGACTTGGAGTTCAGTGAATTTCAATAATTACCTTATTATTGCAGTGAGATTATAAAGAATCAGAAGAAAGTGTAAAGCATTTAGAATATTCAAGCGTGACAGTGTTTCTGAAAAAGATAGTAGATGTGCCACCGTAGAGGCATGTTGCATTGTAGTTGAGCCAGACTGCGCTGACTGTAAATGAGGATGGTTCTTGTCGGAGTTCATGGCTTTTCTTAGTTAAAACCCTGTTCCTGTGAGATCCTATACCTGCCCTCAATAACCCCTTCATTTCACTGCATTAGAATCACTGTGTGATGAAAGTGGATCTGACCAAGGACCTGTAGATCAAGTGTATCAAGTGAACAGCACTTAATAGCATTAAAATGGGAAATAAACAGATTTAATTTTTTTTTTTTTAAACTAAGAAAATGATTATTCAATATCTTGATTTATTTAATATTCTCTTGTCTGTACTACTTACAGGTCATTACTTAACTGCAAGCAGCTTTCTAAAACTGCTTCCTAAAAAGGTCAAGTTTTTTATTTCATTAAAGCATATGTGCAGATGACACTCCAATGGACCTGATACCACACAAATCATCAGGTTTCACAATCATGAAGTGTCTATGCCTGCTCAAGTGCACACTCTCACTTATTCATTCATTCATTTTCAAAGACACTTAATCCTAATTAGGGTCGCAGGGAGGCTGGCGCCTATCTCAGCTGACTCTGAGGGAAGGCAGGTAACCCTGAACAGCTCGCCAGCCATAACAGGGCCAACACACACACAACCATTCACACTCACTCAAACCTGGGGGGAATTTGGAAAAGCCAATTAGCCAACTGTGCATGTTTGTTTGTTTTTTGGACTGTGGGAGAAAACCACAGTACCCAGAGAAAAACAAACAAAAAAAAGACAATAAGAAACTTAAAATAGAACACACAGGAGAAAGTGTCCCAGTGATCTCAGACTTTTACACCCTAAGGATTTTCATATACATGCATCAGACATAACACCTAATTGGTCTGTATGTAGGCAGCCCAAGGTAGGCAAGCTGTAATGCACTGTGTGTTATGACTCCTGCCTATCATATTCAGTATTAACAGTTTCAGCAGTTTGTGCTACAGTAGCTCTTCTGTGGGATCAGACCATCCTTCACTCCAGAAATGCATCAGTAAGACTTAGGCACACATGACACGCTTGTCAGTGCACTGTTTACACTTCCTTGGACCACATTTGTTAGGTACTTACCAATGCAAACCAGGGACACCCCACAAGACCTGAACAAACCCAGTCGTTTAGCCATCACAATACGGCATTTGTCAAAGTCACTAAGATCTTTCCACTCTTTCAATAGTCCTATAAGACAACACTTTAGATAAACGGGTTTTCAGGAAGACTGGTTAAAGATATGTGCAAAGATACACACATCCACAGAGGACACACAACCTGTACTTTCAAAAATGTGCTGCTACCACGTACGGAGGAACTTTTTCATAGTTCCTAGAAGCCCTCGAGGAAGTACCCCTCCTTTCCACACTGCAGGAAATAGGGGTGATCATAGTTCTCAAAACATGTGAGGGGATCTTTGAGTGTCGGTACTCTCCCAGCACAAGATGTAAGTGTATAAAGCTTGGTCCAGGTGTAATTGTATGTTTATTGGTCAAACACTTGAAGCATTGCGACATTGGCAGCCACGATTTTTATAAATTCATGCAGTGAAGTGAACAGTAAAGTGCAGGCTTTACAACATGATTTTGTCACATCTAAGCGGAATATGAAACTTTTTCTATTTTCTATTTTTTCTATTAATATATTATTTATATTTCATATAATCTTTCATGATTAATAAATGTTCTTGTCCATGTTTTTTGAGTTGTTTTATGAGTTTGTTTTAGCTATTGCAGGAGAAAATCCATTATAAAATTATAATAATTCAAACTAACATGCTACGTACTCATATTTTAAGAAATTATGAAGGAAAGCTATTTCCCACCACAAATTCATTCTTTATTAAAAAAAAATTAAGGTTTAACTGTCAGTACATCCTCTTCAGCACAGTGCATTTTTATAGAAACATACACAGTATACACACCATACAACAAATCTCAGTCCCAAAGTTGCTAGTTGGACAAGACATTCATATTAAATAAACAGCAAATGAGTGATGTCAGTATACCAACTGTGGGCCGCCTTGCATCATTACAGCCTTCCTAATAGCAGTGCAAATGCAAAAACTAGTACTATTACTCTCACCCTCTAAATCCCTAAAACCCTCTGTTGCTCACACACACACACACACACACACACACACACACACACACACACACATAACTTACATCGTTCATTATTTAATGCACTACCTCAACCCTGTCATTATTTCATTACGCTGCTATGTTTATATTTATATCAAGGCCTATATTCTATTTACACTACCTCAACTGATGCTACTCTGTACATCATTTCATTTCATTTTAATTTTATATAATTTTCATATTACATATAATCCTTTTCTCTCTCTCTTTTTCGGTATCATTCTTGTGTTGTCTTTTTCTTTTTAGTACTGTTGTTGCACTGTACTGTCTGTAACAGTCTTGCACTGTTTGCACATAGATGCACACTTTGCACTTTATGTGGCTAGGACAAAAAACTGGTCCTAGCTCTGTGCTGTTTTGTTGTATGAATTTTGATTTGATCCTTGTTGTATGTTTATGTAGCACCTGGTCCTGAAGAAACATTGTTTCGTTTCACTATGTACTGCGTCAGCTATATGTGGTTGAAATGACAATAAAGCTTCCTGAACTTGAACACTGAGCCCCTAGAAGCAGTGAACCAAAACCACCTATAGTGATGGGCAATATGGCAAAAATATCAGTTCATAATGATATTTTCAAACAGCAACACATATCGTGCATCTTTTTTACATATTTTACACTTTTTCTTTTTTTCTTTTTAGCTTTTCCCCTGATTTTTCTTCCCTAATTTAGTCATTCCCACCAGTCAAGTATTGCCTCCCTTTCACGTGACCACCAGCAAACATTGTGGAGAGAACGCAAGCATGTGCGCCCTCCATTAAAAGTGATGCTGCCAGCTGCATCTTTAAGAACTGCATGCATATTCAAGGTCAGCCTAACATACTTAGAAGGACAGCGATATCCTCCTTGTACACATGAGCTCAAAGATGCCCACAACTGGCTGAGTGTCAAGGAGGTAAGCGTATGCCCTCCCTCCCTCCCGTGAGAGCTCAGCCAATTAGCTCTCATGGACTCCCGGATACAGATGGTGGGTGCATCAACCTGGGTTTTAATGTTCTATCTCCGGGATGATAGCTGTTCACCTTGTAGCCACTCGGGAGCACGTATTTAACACATTTAAAAAGTTTATTGTTTATTATTATTAGTTACTATCAAGACAGTCCATTACTCCATTACTCTTTACTAAAATGTAAAATCTGTAACTTGGCGTAGATGACTGCCTTTCCTGTATGTTAGAGTTATGGAAGAATGCTACAATGCTGGCATGAATGATGTGAAGGAAGAGGCTCCTATGTGAGCTCATTGTTTTAAAGAGCTGTTCACAGCAGGAGATTGTGCTTAACCCATGGGCTGTTCAGACCGAGGAGACATTGTGTGACTGCTTTTTCATTTGAGAAATGATTCCAGAGCCAGATCTTTCCACGGTAGTTACTAACTCTTAGTGTCCTAGCATGACCTGCATTGTTAAGAACCCAAGTAAACCTTTATAATGATGTTATGAAGACAAAAAATAATAATATCTAAGCCAATAATTAGGACCTAACAAACTGTTCCTTTAAGGTTTGTTTACTTGTTGTTAGTATTTTGTCTCTCTTTTTTTTCCCCCATGCATTCAGTTGCTGTGTGGTATGAATGATCAGGTGGTTTAATTTGCACTGGGTTGGGCTTTAAAAAAAATGTAAGTGTGCAAAACAGGATATTCGGATGAATTTGAAGTTAGAGATTGGACTTGTCAGCACTTTTCTTAATGCACATCACCACAGCCTCTCTCATTTGATGATGGGAGGGGGTGGGGAAATTCCAAACACAGGGCGATTTGTGAGGACCTGACAAAACAAGCAACACTGCCTGACTCCGACGTGAGCTCCAGAAATAGGAACGAGTCAGTGGGAGCACACCCTTCACCCTTCACATTCACACATGCACATGCACATACTCACATGCACCGGTCTTTAGCATGCACATATCTAATACTGCATGCTAAAGACCTAAGAGGAATCTTGTACACTCTGACATTACACTTCACTGATTCTTCCTCACAGTGGGGTCTAAAAGAATTTTTCAATACCTCAGAGAGACATTTTTGTAGCTCCATACTATGTTTTAATGTAGGTGTTCTATGTGTTAAGGTCTTTTCAATTAAGTACTAAAATCCCACCTGCCATTTTTAGCTATGGCCTTGAACAGAAGAACACACATTAGTCACCCTTTACTTTTCCACACAGCAGCAGTCTCAGAAGCCTGAAATATCCCCTTTAGGTCTTTCTTTATGAGCCATGAGATAGTGGTAGGCCACAGAATCCATCTGAGCTAGTGGTAACAAATTATCGATCGATCCAAGGGGAAGAGAAAGAGGATTAAGGGTCTTTGTGCCATGTTGCAGCAGGTTTGCTGCCTTTACAGTGATGAGTACTGAGGAGGCGATGAGGAAATCATGTCCTACCTGCAGAAGCTATACTGCTGAGGGCAAGAAACAGGATGACTACCAGGCATGTGTGTCCCATCACGCAGGGGAAGTGAACTTGATTTTCAGAAGTGAGAGTGGAGTTTTCTTTCTCAGTACACTTCGCACAGGAACACCACCTGAAAAGCACAAATAATTATTAATACTGCTTTCTTTTCTTCTCTCTATTTATAAAGTGTACAATTTCTTGTTTTTTTTTTTTTAAATGGTTATTATTTCGTAACTCAAGCTTAGACAAATTTTTTCAAATGTAATTTTGTTCAACCACTGAAGTACCTTGAGTTGAATGAAATTGAATTAAATAAATTAAATTATGGCCAAACAGGATTGACAAAGATCAGATTTGGTATTATATTGCTAAAAATTATGAAGGCATCTGGAGTTCTGTATGTTCTACCTGTGTTCATGTGGGTTTAATAAACTTTCTCTAGGTTCCTCCTACCCTCTAAAAACATGCAAGTAAGTGAATTGGCTATGCTTAATTACATCTAGCATGAATGTCTGTGTACATGGTGCCCAGTAGTGCACTGGTGTCCAGTCTTGGGTAAATTCCTGCTTTAAACCCAGTGTTCCCATGGATTCTGGATCCTCCACAACCCTTACCAGGATAAAACAAATACTACAGATGAACGAATGAATATTACAAAGGCACTGCCTTGCATCATAAAAAACAGTAATGTGATTTAAAAAAAACAATTAATAAAAGGTCAGATATTATACCCTTTATCAGACCTTTTTTATTTATGGAGCAGCAAAGTATCATTGTTAATACATTTCTTCCCCACCTCCCCTGAAACACTGATTTTCAGTGTGTGAATGTGCTGGATGATCTGTTTGGCTTTCTCCTCCCAATTATGGTCTTTCCGCTCTCTATGCCTACTCTGCTCTGATTGGTTCCCTTTCTGAAGCCTTTAAAGAGACTGCAGAGTGCTGGGAGGCAGACCACACTGAGATAGCTCTGTGTATGGGAATCAGCTAATCAGAAGATCTAGCATGCCGTGATGCACTAGTGTGCCCGAAAAATAGTTGAAAAGCTTGCGCTTACAGCCATTGCAAACATTACAGAGAAAAAAAATTTAACATGCACATCCATGAAAAATGCTTCTCCTCTGGACTGAATTAAAACATAGAATTCATTTGGTAAAGTTCTCATTTGGAAGTTATAAAGCCTAATAATCTGCTACTGAGTAACAAAAACTATTTTGCAACCGTAAACAAACTGAGTTTTGAGAAAGAGAGATGGAGAAAAAGAGAAAGTTACTAATTAGCCGAATAACGTGCTCCTAACTGATGGTTCTGATATTCTACAACCTCGACATATAAATATAAATCACTGTGTTTCCATCCATTGCTTTACTACCTAATGAAATCAACATCATTACACAGAAAGAGCACCATTCAAACATCTTCCAGTCAGGAAGAATCATTTATTCCACAAATGCTTTTATTTTTCTCCCTACCAGTATGTCTATTTTACAACTCAGATATTCATAAAAAATCTTTTTTGTTCTGCACACATTCAAACTCAATGGAAACTTGACTGCAGCACATCATAAAACTGTTAACACAGCAAGCGTAAGAACTGCTACAGCTAATGGAATGGTGAGAGTAATAACCTGCTTATTAAGCCTCTTGTGAGCTGATAAAAGACAGCTATCGAGACTCAACACAGCTCATGCTGAGGAACTTTACTCTTGCTCAAACTCCACTCTCCATCACTGTCATACTTTCTCCCATATTCTCTTCTACATACTCCCTCCTTCTCCCTTGCACACGCACACACACACACACACACACACCATCATCATCATCATCATCATCATCTCACTCTCATTCTCCCTCATGGGCCTTGTGATACTGAGCAAGATGGAGAAAATAGACAAAACTGACACCGGACTGAAGAACCACCAGGGTGTCCAGCCTAAGAGGATTAACAGGTGGTTAAAGCTAATCCAGAACCCCAACTGACCCTAGAATAGAGTGAGGAAGTCATGCTTCATGCAGCATGAGTCAAACACAACACAGCAGCATACAGTGATGTATCAAAAGTAAATAGACACCATCATTTTTTTTAAAAAGATTTATACATATATATATGCTTATAGTGTATATTATATATAGTTTCTCTGCTGCATCAGTTGCCTTATAACAGGGTTTATTTTCAACAGTCTGTCTGACAGTCCAAAGACACCTGTCAGAGAGCCCAGGTCAACCTGAGTGGAATGCTGTTGATTCGTTGCTTTTGAAGGTGAATTGTACGATCATTGTACTGACTGTGGCAAGAGGAAGCCCAAGGTTTTGTGCAATCTGACGCGGGCTAAATCCACCCCCAGATCAACCCACAAATATGCCCACTTTGAACATCTAAGAATTCTTTTGCTCCTGCTGTTCACAGCATAGCTAGATCATCGTCAACATCATCTTCTTCCATTTGTTCCGGGGTCGGGGCAGCAGCCTAAGCAGTGTGGGCCAGACGTCCCTCTCCTCAGCCACTTCCTCCAAATCTTCCAGGGGACACTGAGGTGTTCCCAGACCAGCCGAGAGTTGTATTCCCTCCAGTGTGATCTGGGTGAACATCGGGGTCTCTTCCCGGTTGGACATGCCCGAAACACCACACCAGGGAGGCCTTCAGGAGGCATTCTATTCAAATGCCCAACCCACCTCAACTGGCTCCTCAACGTGGAGGAGCAGTAGTTCTACTCCGAATTCCTCCCAGATGGCCGAGCTTCTCACCCTATCTCTAAGGGAGAGCCCCATCACCCTGTGAAGGAAGCTCATTTCAGCCACTTGTATCCGCGATCTTTTTCTTTCGGTCACTACTCAAAGCTTGTGACCGTAGGTGGCAGTTGGAAAATAGATCGACTGATAAATTGAGAGCTTTGAGAGTGTTTGATCAAATGTGTTTCACAGATAAAGCTCTGTAATGAAGGGTGTCTATTTACTGTTGATATGTCTCTGTACAACTTTACATCGTCCATTACACTTCATGCACTTTGATTACATTCAAGTCCAAATCTATGAGTCCACTGCCAGCAACTGTATCACTACAGAATTATTTTAAACCAGTACTAAAATCCTGGCATGCACTGTATTTTTGAACTGCATTTGGATTAATTCCTATGAAAGCAAAGGATACACATAAAAAGGACAGACCAGAATTAAACAAACACACATTCATGGACAAACACAGCCCCTACTATGCAAAAGCCAAATTCCTGTTAAAGTGACAATGCTTATGACAATAACTCCTACACAGTACAGGAAAAATCTAGGCAATCAAATGAACCCGATGGGTGTTGCAG
Organism: Neosilurus mollespiculum; assembly: GCA_030014195.1. Classification (NCBI taxonomy): domain Eukaryota; kingdom Metazoa; phylum Chordata; class Actinopteri; order Siluriformes; family Plotosidae; genus Neosilurus; species Neosilurus mollespiculum. The sequence continues at coordinate 15,005,910 of JAQMYF010000006.1, forward strand.
GACATTGAGTTAGATGGCATAAACAGGAACGTCCGCTGTGCGTCTGCTCAGCATCCCGCCTACAACACTCACTCAGTCACGCTGACACTGTGTTCAAGGAGAGCGAGCGTCCACCTTTTAGCAAAGATATACAGTACAGGTTACAGGCCTTTCAAGGAGAAAAAGAAGCGTTGGGAATTTCCATTTTGTCTTTAGCTTTATGGAATGAGTAAGTATAAAGATGTATGTTTATAGGGGTGATAAACGTGAAACCACGTTTGGCAGAAACATCTGGAAATCAGATGTTTCCAGAAATTCAGGACTAATATAGTATACTAACATAGTAAGTAGCAGGGACATGAAGGGCTCCACCCACCTCAAATTTGGAAATAGTGACAGAAATAATGTACTCTGGACTGATAAAGCTTCAATTTCAAAGGCATAGTAATTTCTAACACCAACATCCTATTCAGAAAGAGATAGGATCACTGTATTGGTTAAAGGCTCACAACAGGTCAGCTTGCTGAATTCCACAGATACGCACATTGTGACATAAAGGCTGTGATTGGTCATTACAAACACAGCATGACCAAGCCAATTCAGTCCAGTACAGCATATCATTAGAATGCTAAACCACCATCCTCAACCAGGATCTTATTAAACACTCTCACGTATCACCTCTATGTTATTTCTCTAAACATGTTTTGACAATTTTTTTCTCTTCCACTGGTTCGAACAATTGTTTGTGTACTTCTGTGTCATCTTAGTTTGTGCTGCCGTTATTCAGGCAATCTTCTTCTCTTAGTCATGGAAATTTTAACAACATCTCCTGCAGCATTAATGCACTCATACAAAGCAACTTAATGCAAAACAGCAGAAAGTATGTAATCTTGGATACACCAAAGGTGGGTTGGCCTCTGTACAACACTCCTTATTAATGCTGAAGCCCAATTTCCACTGAAGAAGGCGTGGCCTCTCTGAATATAATCCTGCATTCAACTTACCTTGTAAATGGGAAGTGGGAATTCTGCTTTACATCATGTTCCTTCATGCTTCTCTTTCACTAGTTAAACGTTAGCCAGCTAATTGCAACGAGTGATCTGTATGTAGAACCTAAAAACACTGAACTAGAGTCAGTGTTATAGATTTAACATGCTGATATTGTCAGCCTCCTGACGATTTTTGACTTTTTTGAAAGTACAATTAATGACCAGTGAGAGAGAGAGATATATATATATATATATATATATATATATATATATATATATATATATGTGTGTGTGTGTGTGTGTGTGTGTGTGTGTGTGTGTGTGTGTGTGTGTGAATACAATGCACTGGCTCTATAATCATTCTAGCTAGCATCAATAATTTAGTTGGGACAGGAAAGAAAAATAAATGCTAGTACATACATCATAATTCATTTTAAAATTAAATGCACTACTTGGTTAATATTCATGCTGTGAGCAGCCATGTTGATTTGAAATCACTTTCCGAACATCCAGAGTAGGAATACATTTTGTTTTTTCCACATTTAGCTGAATATGGTATTTGTTCCAGTAAAGAATTCAAGGTCTGTTTGCTTGTCAGTCTCACTAAAGGAGGTTTGATACTTGTACTTCTGTACTAATGATGAGTCGTGGTCTTTTTGACTGTCGATTCAAGTGAACAAGACAGCGTAGGTGTTCCTGCCACCCAATTTTTTTAAACATAGCACAATGCAAAACCTCTGAATGAAACTTGATAGCATCAAAGCAGCTTCTCGCATTACTTCATGGACTGCTTTAAATATACTCTATCCTTCACACAGCAACCTAATCAAGTATCAATATGTGCATCACGTTGTCTCAGAAAGGCACATGAAAAGCAGTAATACAGATATTTATGAGATTACCATTTAACCCACACTCATTATAAATAGGCAGCTGTATAGGAACTGGGCCTCTGAAACCTCAGAGCAATCAACTCTGAACCACATGGTCTAAAATATCGCAGTCAGAGAATTCACAGCGTGGTGTAGTCATTAACATACGCAGTATCTTTAGCTCACTCTCGCTCCTTTCTCTCTCTCTCTCTCTCTCACACCTCACTCTCACTCCTTTCTCTCTCTCTCTCTCACTTGTTTCTCTCTTTCACTCCTCTCACTCACTCCTTTCTCTCTCACTCTCACTCCTTTCTCTCTTACTCCTACACCTCACTCTCACTCCTTTCTCTCTCTCTCACTCGCACTCCTTTCTCTCTCTTACACCTCACTCTCACTCCTTTCTCTCTCACTTCTTTCTCTCCCTCACTCCTTTCTCTCTCTCTCACTCCTTTCTCTATCTCACTCCTCACTCTTTTCTCTCACTCCTTTTTCTCTCTTCTCACTCTCACTCACTCCTCTCACTTTCTCTCTCTCACTCTCACTCGTTTCTCTCTCTCTTTCCCTCTCTGTCATTGTTTCTACTCTCTCCCTTTTATCACTCCTCTCTCTTTGCTTTCTTTCACATTCTTTCTTCTCTCTCTCTTCTCTCTCTACTCTTTCTCTTCTCTCTCTCTCTCTCTTCACTCTCTCTCTTCTCTCTCTCTCTACTCTCTCTTCACTCTCTTTCTTCTCTCTCTCTACTCTCTCTTCACTCTCTCTCTTCTCTCTCTCTCACTCACTCTCTCTGGTGAGTAGGCCTAAGGTGCACTTTCTCTCAGCAAACAGCTGTGGTAACAAAGAGGCATTCACACACAGCGGCAGCTGCTGAGGCAGGGAAGTCGTTTTAAAAGGATCTCAACAAATACCGCACCTCCAGCACCTCTTCCCAGGTCACGACACTCTGCATTTGATTTGTCCCCCAGAATCTACCACACACCCATATTATACACAGCTCACGTGTAGTGAACTTTTTGTGTGTGTGCGCGCGCGTGTGTGTGTGTGTGTGTTTGTTGTCAAAGGCTGTAGAGAGTGTGACATTATTAATTGACAATCAGAGGAAGCCAGAGATCAGACAGCAACTTCATGTCAGCAATGGCTATTGTCAGAATGCCTATATACTAAAATAATTACTAAAATAGTGCATTCTGATATCTTTAAGCACATATCACAGTGACATATTACACGTGACGATAACACTTGAGTGCTAACAACAAACATATGTCATCAGACCTGTGATTAATTGTGAAAAATATTAATAATAATGACTTTGTGCCTGATCACCTTGCATGACACCATCCTAACAGCTAAGGCACTTACTCTCTCTTTCATCCTTGCAGCACTATGGTACCATAACACACAACGAGCCACAGGATGGGAAACCCATTAGTGAACCCAGACTGAACATAATAAGTAGTTATAAGTTACTCGATTCTGTATTGTGGTGTGGGAGGACTGAAGGCTGCTATATGGTTTAACACACAATCCAAGCAAATGACAAAATGGGTTATAAATCACGCTATTGACAAAGCAATAACAATATACATAACATACTATCTCTATTTGCATTCTAATCCTATCGACTTGCTGTGACTCAATTACATAACACTTATGGACACTCTGGACTTTACTAATGAAGTATACGTGCTCTTAATGTCCATAAGATTGGGGATGGGGCTAGGATGCAGATATCATAATATCCAAATCTCATTCCAGCCACTTTCCTCCATCCATTCCACCCTACCTGCACTCTCTTCTTCACTTCTATACCACACTCGCCATTACCATGGATAGTTGACCAATCATTAAAATTCATCTACTCTTATCACCGGGCACACAGTGGTGTAGTGGTTAGCACATCTGCCTCACAGTAAGAAGGTCCTGGGTGCGAGTCTCGGGTTTGAGTGTTTCTGTGTGGAGTTTGCAGGTTCTCCCCATGCTTGCTTGGGTTTCATCCGGGTACTCCGGTTTCCTCCCACAGTCCAAACCCTTGCACATAAGCCTGTTCCAAAGAGTCCCTAGTTGTGGATGTGAGTGTGAATCATTGTGATGGTCGAGCGATCTGCTCAGGGTGTACCCCGCCTTTGCTGGATGTCGGCTGAGACAGGCTCCAGCTTCCCTGTTACCCTAAAAGTAGGATTGAGTGGTTCGGTAAATGAGTGAGTGAAAAAGAAAGCAAGTGGGTAAGGTTTTAGACTCTTGTTCTTGTGTCAAGGTACACCACGTGTGAGGTCAAAGTTGTGTAATGGCCTTCCAGATGTGTGCAGTAGGAATGTTAATTATGTACTGGATACAAGTTGAGGAAAAGGCTAGAGGCTAAAGCTTTGCTCCATTGACCACGATTCTTTCGCAATGCACAGTGTAGGTTATTTCAGTGTTACACAAATATTTCCTTCTGAGTATGGATTTAAAACCATGTGATCAAGTGAACCCTCATGGAACCTAGATTAGGATAATTTAGGTTTTAAACCGAGAATCATATAAAACAATTAGAAAATTTAGCAATACAGACACTTATTCCTCCTAGACTGATATGTTATTAGATGTATTTTGAGCTATAATACAGAATTTAGTATTATGCACCTTCTCCTTTGGGACAAAAAAGTGCAAAGGCCACATTAGTGCAAAGGCCACATTACACACAGTCCTTTACTGAGACTGACACATGCCGTTTCAGTGCAGTGAATGTGTGCAATTAAATTTAACTGTGGATGCACAATACTTACATGACACGCCTACTACATGAGAAGCCCAACTCACTGAGCCACCTTCTTGCACACTACAACAGCCTTGTCAGACAAAGACTGCAGAAAGACCCTTCTCAGTACAAGGCCACATCTCTTTTACTGAAACTGACAGACATAGAAGTTAAGCAATCTTTACTGGGACTGACAGGCACATAGGCCACACCCACTTCTGATAAGCACCAAGTGGTAAAAAGAGCAAGAGTGAAACACACTATGAAAAAACTGGGCGTATGGCAAGGGTATTTTCACAGTCTCTTAGAGCAATCACAAAGTCACAAAGGGGTCAAAAAAAATGTTTTTAATTTGCTAGGTTTTCTAAGTAGTAATTTTCTTAAATGTTCAAGGCTATAAAAACATTTTAAATTTTGGCTGTAATGTTATTTTTTTGGAAGTTATTGCCTTTCAAAGTATGCATGTCCAAAACAATTACATTTCTTTAAAAACTATCCTTGTCAAATTTGGTTAAACGACATACGCTTATCTAATTTTGAATGGAAACATTTTCATGACAAACATCCTCCTTTGAAAATTATTCCAGTTGGAATCCTGAGAAAAAGTGGGAAACTCAAATTTGTCCAAAATTTAACTTCTGTGTATATTTTCAAGACAAGCTGATACTTTGTGTTCATAATTTTTTTTTGAGGATACTACATACTATTATGTATTTATTCATATATATAATTTTACACAAAATTATTTACAGATTTTGGAAAAATAACCCTCATTTTATGTATCCTCAGTGCTCTGGAATACTGTGAAAAGGCTTGTATATCTGACTTTACGGTTACAGATATGAGTCAGGCTGGTAAATGTGTATTGTTTGGTTTGAACATGCAGAAGTCTAGAAGTAACTCAAACAAAATGCACCTGGGTAAATGAACTCTGATATGGTGATGAAATATTTGTAACCGAGGATGCACTCATTTGGCCAGAGGGAATCTGATTCATTTCAAATGGAAACAGAGATAAATTCTGTGTGAAGACAAACCTGAATGGACATAGTGGTCAGATTCAACACATACCTCCTCCTGGTAAACAAGCTGTCCATTCTGTGTAAACGCTGCAAAAAAATCTGTTGTTTGAACACTGCAAAGATAGCAGCTCGAAGCAATCCACACAACACTATTCCATCCAGTCAGGATGGAGGGGAAATGGGGGTTAGTGTTGCTGCTTTGACAATACAAGTTCATGAATTTGGTGGGTGAAGCTTCTGAAGGAGCATTGAAGGGAGCTGTGTATATATATTTGGCTGTTAAGTTTGATTAGCAACAATCTTTTTTTTCCAGAATTAATGACTTCCCCAGTAGTGGCCATCTAGATGGATCAATGTGTGTTAAAACTTCCCTCACATACACAATTGAATACTAATACACATAGAGATTACTGGAGACAGGGCACACAGTACTAGACCATTTACACAAATGTGATCCATCACATCAAATCAGGTATTAAGTCGCATTTTGGGCTATATGAGTTCTGCATATATAATTTGAAAATATTCACCAATATCGTAATCTATTGGCTTCAGCTCAAAACTAGCCCGAGCAACTTAATATCTGATGCATTCTGATGGGTCACAAATAAGTACCTTCACATCTGGAACATCTGTGTACTCATTGCTGCATGACCTCTATTTATTAGTCATACCACATCGCTGTACACATGCAAAAACACACACACACATACACACATGCACCAACATGAACGGCATGTAAGTGCACTCCTTGGCCTGTCCACATTCTATCTGAATCATCAATCACATGGGAAACAGTACAGAGGTACTGAGCTGGGACTCAGACCGAAATTTTTAAAAAAGCTGAAAAAAATCCCTCTATGTGATTGACCTGTAAATTTTTCAAGCTAAGACAAGTTACCTTTTTTTACTGTCAGCACACACCCACACACACACACACACACACACACACACACACTTCTTTGTATCCTTCTTTTGATCTCTGCTGCTCATCAGAATTCTTTTACCAGCATGGTTATACGGCATGTACTATTAGCAGTTAAAGTGCATTACTAAATTTACTGATCAATTATTTTAGTCATATAGAGAAAACATTTAAGGAGGACACAGACATCAGTTGGTGTGAGAGCATGAGGAAAGAGGTCGCCTGCTCACTGTTTCCTATGAGTGTTGAATCAAATAAATTATACACTTACAAATCTCAATTCACCCAAATGGGTCACACAAATGAAATTACTGAAGTAAATTATACCTGTCACTACAGTTTAATTCAGATTTTAAAGTATTTAACTGAGTTCTCTCTTATAATATTACCTAATCAGAGCTATAAAGTATTATTAAACTTGGGGGAAATAAACATAATGTATATACTGTACAGTGTATCACTTAAAAGATCTTTTTCTGATGAAATTATACACATTTTAGGGACATTTGTTTAGTTTTTTTAAACATGTAATGATTTTAATGCTGATATATGAATTTATTATTCATTTAATAATTTGAAATTTTTTAAGTTTCTCTTGAAAAAAGTTGGGTAAAAAAAAACAATCTATGATAGTCTGTGTAGCACTGTGTTGTATAATGTGGTAAAAAGTGAGTATAAATATGAGTCTAAACTTTTGACACCCCGAGGGAGTAGCTCCACTATCTGACCACCTGATTTACATCAATACGGTTCTGAATCAGAAAAAAGTCATACATCTGTCAGAAAAAAACTTCTTTTCTCCTGCTTCAGTCCTATACACATACAGTAATACAGTGTCGGGGTCTGATTTAGCTGTCTATTAATGACTGGTATTATCCTAATCAATCACTCCAGGCGTTAACATCATAGCGACTCTACATTTATGCAAACGTTCATGATGGACACGTTAATGGAAATTCCCTAAGTAGACTTCAGTGACTTCGATGCACAGTGTACATGCACTACGTATTTCTCAATATTTAAATATATCGACACTCAGAGAAAATATTAAAGGACTGTTTGCTTAACCTGCACTCTGTACTGAGAGTAATTCTATTTACAAACTCAATTTAACACAGTGCGAGTAAGCAAGCACAAATTAGTCCTTTACTACTATTTCACTGCTTAGCTGCTATTTCCACTAAACTAAAACTACTGTACAGTAAAGTCTTGCTTGTTTTACTGATTTCACTCATCGTGTTTAGAATGAGTCGGTGACTTGAATTCGGCATGCATTGCGCAAGATCATGTGCATGATGCATGAGACATATAGCTCAGTATTTCATGTTCTTGTATTGTGCTTTGTGATGTTTAACAACTGGTCTACTGATATTACAGGTTTTGTACACTTGAACACTTGAACCAATAAATACAGAATCATGATACATATCTGTGGGACGCATCGCTGACTTACTCCCTTTACTTATTCACTTAATGAAATTCCTGACTAGGACATTCCAACTGAGCTTGATGTTAGATTAACAAAATAAATGTGTAATGATGGGGGAAATAAATAAATAAATAAATAAAACACATGTAGGATACATGTCCCAGACATGCAACTCAGAACCCACCCTGCTATGTAAATTCCGCTGTACAGCGTTGCCTCCCCAACTGCTATGGTACGCCTAATCCTACCAATAACCTGAGGAGTCAAAAGCAAGCATTTTAGTTCGTTTAGATTTATAAATAAAACCTGCATTTTTCATGTATTCATTAATTCATTTGCCAAACCGCTTAACCTTAATAGTGTCATGGGGAGACTGCAGCCCATCTCAGCCTACACCAGGCGAAGGCGGGGTGTTAAGTTGCACTTAACAGCTCACCAGTCTATCACAGGGCCAACACACACACAACCGTTCAAATTCACACTCACACCTTGGGGCAGTTTGCAAAAATCTGCACGTCTTTGCACTGCCGGAGGAAACAAGAGCGCCTGGAGAAAACCTACGTAAACACAGGGAAAACATGCACAAAAATCCACACAGAAACGCCTGAGCCGGGCCCACGACTCAAATCCAGGACCTTCTGGGTGTGAGGCAGACGTGCTAATCACTATGCCACCACGCTGCAGCTGCATTTTTAGAGTTAAAAACTTTTCCTCATGGGAACCAGCCAAATGTCCCCACAGTGTTAAACTGTCAGATATTCCTATCACCACAAACCAAGATCATAAACACACACACACACACACAAGGACTGATACACTGATCTAGTTTTCTAATGCAGTTTCCCAGCCCTGGTCCTGGAGTCCTGCACATTTCAGTGCTTTAGCTGCTGTAACACACCCAGGAAGGGTTTTACATCAACTGATTTATTATTGAATCCGTTGTTAGAGCAGGTGGACACTGAAATGTGCAGGACGAGAGGTGCTCCAGGAACAAGAAACATGCATGCGATTGTTTTATAATACACGTGTTTGAACGTCACAAGGTGAATTCAGTTGTTAAGGTAAAAATGATCTCCATGGTAACTCTTAGAAAGCAAAAATCTAAGGACACAAGACAAAAAGGAAATAGGGATGTTATGACAACTTTTGCTAAACAGGAACACAGCGTCAACAAAAAAACAAAACAACAACAACAACACAAAAAAAAGCATAAGCAGTGCATAGGAGTAAGCGTGGTTTTCCTAAAGGATGATGGGAGATATTGTTTACTTTCTCAATGACACAATGTGACAACCCGCGCGCGCGCACGATGGATCTGTCAAACGGGGGAAGAAGCAACATAACGGTCCACTTACTATACACTGTTTACACTGTTTCCGATAAACAAACACACACACACACATCTGCAAACAGCTGAATCGTACAGTTAGAGCAGTTTGGCAGAACAGCGACTAACACACTGACATACCAGCCAGTCTTCAGTCACAGTAAAACTTCTGGGTGAAGATGAAGAAGTCTGAAGTTACCGAGTCCGGTTTAAACCCGCGTCAAACGGGCATCACACGCTCTCCGCTCGTGAATGTCATCAGCTAGAAGGCGAGCTGTTGAGATTTCACAATAATAACATGAGTACGAGGTCCCGAAAAGTTTTTATCCCCGCTTGCAGTGTGTAACTCCATGGGGAGGCGGGGCTTGTAAGATGGAAATGGGATTCAGGGGCGGGGCTTGTTGTCATTAGAGATTCAAGAGGAACCGATTCCTTTTGAACGACTCATTTTTAAAAAGTAATTTTACAAGAATAACAAACAAACCGAGCCTTAAATTGTGTCTTTTTAGCTTGTATTTGACCTGTAATTTGCTGATTAACAGAGACAATGTAAATTTACTATCTATATTATTCCCAATTCATTGTAAATTAATTCATGCAGTCATGGATAGGATCTCTTAGATACAATCATTTATCATTTAAAAATTCATCACAAATCATAAATGCTGCCTACTTGCAAGGTTGAAATCTCTTTTTTAGAGGAGGGCAATGCTGGTAAAGCAACCTAATTAAACCAGAATGGTTTTCTTGGTTTGTAAAGTGACTGACTCAGTAAAGAGCCTCAATATTCTCAGTACCAGTAAATAGGGATTGTTGAGGTGGGCGTTTGGGGGCGGGGCCTGTTAGGAAGGAGCCTGCAAACTCGTACCATTTATCTGAATTTGTTTATTGGCTGGAGTGAAACAGGAGGCTGATCTGCAGATAACAGCACATTTAGAATAGTGTTCTAACACAGTTAATATAGGTAACACATATATCAACCCAGTGTGCAGATTTAAAAATAATAT
>JAQMYF010000006.1:15048846-15067159 GCA_030014195.1 Neosilurus mollespiculum
ATATATATTTATATTTTATTACAAGTTCCTGGTGACTGAAACGGGTTCTAGCATCTCATCATTGTGTGGTTATCTGACTTTACTTGAGTACATTGATACTGAAGTGACTGTAGTAAAATTGAAGAAGCTGACACTGTACATTGTAAGATTTAAATGGAGGCATGCCATGTAGTGGGCAGCTTGTGTGTCTAATTGATATAATTAATAATATTGGCATTTGAATATTTGCTAAATTTACAATATTGAAGTACCCATGTTGTCATTGTTCCCTTTGTAAAGGGCAGTTAATGAACAAAAAATGGTGATTGCACATCCAATATTGAAAATGTTTACTTTGCATTGTTTTTCTCCTTTATTTTGTACTGAAACGGTGTCCAACGCTGTGTTCATATCATAAGTAAGAAGTGATGAAACTGATTGTTGATTAAACTGAGATGTGGGTCAGTCTATTATATTGCAGCCAGGTTAAAGTTCCCAGATTGTGCTTTAATTTGTATGTTAAAGGAGTTAAAATACTTGCATGTTAACATTCCATTGTCAGTTTTTGATGCATGTAACTGTCTAAATGCTATATGTTTAGTCCCCACCTACTCATTATTTTGTCTTCCATCTCTACAAGAGACAACCCATCCTTCACCCTGCCTCCATTATTTTTTTGGCAGTCTAAAATGCATCTGTCAAGCCCTACAAATTGTAATAGTTGTTTGCCAGCATTCACTGATTTCCTAAATGTAGCATGGAATCTGAAGGGATGAAAATTGTGACTTGTATTTGCAGTATGAACATTTGTAAAAGCAACTTGGTGATAATAGTTGCAAAAGTTAAAATCTGTAGTGTTTTTTGCAAGTCATAAATTTACTCTCCAATTGTTGCATTTATTTTGGTCATCTTAGGCAGAAGAGTAACTTGTTGGATTTGAATAATCGGTATTCTGTCTGTACTAGAAGTGATATGCAGATAAATGTGAACTTTGCATATATTAATCAGTAATATCATTGTTGTTTTGTAACCAACGGTATATTTTATTACTGAGAATTATATCCGTGAATGATAAAGCCACTGTGCCATTCCATTTAATTTCTCTAAGACCTCAGGGGGAAAAAAAACCCTCTCGTGTTGCGGTTCAGGCATTTGTAAACAGTCACTTTAGGCAGATATGTACGCCTAAAGTTTGAGTTTTGTGGTCATTGTTTATTCAAGGTGTCACTGATTTGTGCAGCACTGAAAATGCAGCGTTTTGTTTATTTGACTGTGATGCTTGTGGTCATCCCTCCTCAGTTGACTTCCTTCTGTCCATCACTTAAGCACTTTACTCATCATATTGACAACTGAAGGACATGGGGTTATTTCAAAATTACCATATTGCAGTAAATAAAAAAAAAAAACTCAAATAAAAAAGCTATTTTCATTTAAATGTGTTTTTGCCTGTAATTTTTAGGGTTGAGATGTACAAAATTACTGATTCTCTGAGAATTTTTTTTTTTTTTTTTATATTTTTGATTTACTGTATTATTCCCACAAGGGAAAATACTGCCTTTGCATCCAACGTGAACACGCATACACACACTTGGAGCAGTGGGCTGCCATAATGCATTCCATCCAATTAGCAAGTATGCTAAACAGGAACATTGCAATTCTTTTATTTAAAAAAAAAAAAGCAAACCTGAACTTCACAGTAAAGTGCTGTAAGTGGTACACTAATATTTTGTTGGACTGCCTTCAACGTTGACTACAGCGCATAATCACCCCGGCTTCAGTTGGTCAGGCCGAGGCTCAGCAACGTTATGTGTCAACAAAATAATCATCTGACGACCTGAATATACTGTGTGATGAGGTAATCACATCAACTTTTTCTTTCTCTTCTTCAAAGGCACAAATAATGAGAGTGGTTCAGGGAGCATGAGGCGTCATGTTTTCACAGCCGAACTGGTACCACAGAGTCCTGACCTTAATCCTAGTGAAAGTTGTTGAGATGTGCCGAAGAAGACCGATGAAGTGGTTTGATCTTCCCATCATCGGTTCAAGATGTTGGTGAAAAATGAACGGTGTGATGTTGCATCGCCGTACAATGCCGTGGAGATTATGTGCCATAATCAACAAAATAATGTGTGGTCCAATAAAACAGAGAGTGCACCTTTTTAAAAAAACTTTTTATGATACCAGACAGTGTACCTAGATGGGGCTCCACACAGGGACCCCGGGTGTCCTCAGAACCACTCTGTGATGTTTAATAACCTGAATTGAATGTGAATAAATCGAGCTGTGAGACCTTGATCATGTACAGAACGTCAGACGGTGGATCTGAGTTAATCAGGGGATGAGAGGGGTGGAGTGGAAGCATCTCACAGGGGGTTGGAGATCACAGTTTGCTTCGTGCGTAGGAAAAATCTTCCGATTCGTTCATGTGAAGGAACCGATTCTTCTGATTCACCGAAAAGATCCGGTTGTGTTTAAAAGGTTCCGCTCGTGAATCGCTCCGCATCACGCCTTGCTCTGCTTCGCCAGCATGTAGGCGGGTGTCATTACGACACCCAAAGTACTCTGAGACTCCAGCAGAGCCGACGCGGGATGAGAAGATGGTGAGGCTCCTCGGCCGCGCGCTGCTGCTGTCGGTGCGGCTCGCGGTGAAGCTCCGCGCCGCAGGCTACTGGACGCTTATCTACGGCTGCTGCGGCCTGTGCGCGGTCCTGGCGCTGCTCCGCCTCTGCTGGAACCTGCTCATGAGGCCGACAGCGACCTTCCGGTGGACTGTGCGCGAGACCCCGCCGCCCTGCCTCAACGACACGTCCTTGGGAACGCACTGCTACGTCAGGATCAAGGTGAGCGCGCGGGAGTTTTCGGGAACGCGCCTGGCAGCACAGCACAGACTAATGTTCCTCTTGTCTGAGTGTTTCCCCGTTATTTACCGCACACGAGGCCACGCAGTGATAAACACGTGAGGGGCGTGGGTGTGTTCGAAAAACGTGAGGTCCAAGTTAAGGGCGTGGTGGAACCTGGGCACTGTGTCCTTCAGGTAAGACAGATGGAGTAACAGCGTCATCCAGCTCCACATGTGGGACCTCTGTTTACCAACAAAACTCTTCCAATCACAGTCCTGGACATCTCCTGCTCAAGTCCAGCCAATGCGGTTGTTTTTTTTTTTTTTTTTTTGTAATGTGATCCATGTCATCGGTGCAATGTCAAGCTCATTGTGTTTCGCATCAGCTGTAATAGAACATTCAATCATCCCCTCCATTTCACTAATCACTTTATTCTGCTCAGGGTCACGCTGGATCTGGAGCCCATCTCAGTAACACTGGTCTGTGAGGCACTTACACACTGCCAGCCAGTGCATGTCCAGTCATTCATTCACCATGAAGCAAATTAGTTTAACTAATCCACCCATTAACATGGGGTTTTTTTTTGAGCAGGGTGGAAACCCACATGGACAGTGTGGAGTACATGCAGCTTGTACACACCCCTGTGATAGAGTAGAGAATACTTTATCAAGGTGTGTGTTCCCGGAACGTGAGCTGAGAAAACACCTTTATAATACTCTCACTCAAAAACCAGAAACAAATAAACCTTCATGACTTATGTTAGAAGAGGAAATCCCCTGGTCTCTGCACAGAGACGGCTGCGGCCCTCCAGCCCTCCAAGCCCTCTAGCGAAGTCGTGCATCAGCACGTTTCCAATAACATTTCTGTAGCGCTCCTGCTGTGAGGTGCTGAAGATGGGACAGCTCATATCTACACATGAGCTCTGCATGGAAACGTTTCAAACCTAATGAGGAAACAATGCTATATTTTTTGTTTAACACCTGATGATTCATTACCACATTCCTTAGCACAGTTTACTCACCACTACCCACAATACCGTACATGAAACGGTTAAGAATAGCAATTCAATAAGAAACATTACCTAAATCTGTCTTTAAAAATGTCTCACTGGCCACTTGGAGATCTTGATGGGAGGCTGGAACCTGTCTCGGCCAACCCTGGGCAAAGGCATTGTACACCCTGAACAGCTCGCCAGACCATCACAGAGCAACACACAAAACCATTCACACTCACACCTAGGGGCAGTTTGGAACAGCCAGTTAGCTCAATAGGCATGTCCTTGGACTGTGGAAGGAATCCAGAGTACCTGGAGAAAACCCACACAAGCTCCGGGAGAACATTCAGACTCCACACAGGAACACCCGGGCCAGAAGGTTATGTGTTCAAGTCCCAGGCATTGCAAGGCCATTTCTGTGTGGAGTTTGCATGTTCTCCCTGTGCTTGCGTGGGTTTCGTCTGGGTACTTCAGTTTCCTCCCACAGTCCGAAGACATGCACATTAGGCTGATTGGCTGTTCCAAACTGCCCCTAGGTTGATTTGTAATGATTGCTAAAATCTATTGTCAAACACTTTACACCAGCCGCAGTATATGAATATTCAGTATGCTAGTCAAAAGTCTTTTGTTAAATCTGTGCTATTCCCACACAGATGTGCTAAATTATGGTGTTATAAAACACATTGCTGATGATAGAAAACACCAATGTAAGCGAATCACCGTTCAGGTTGCTTGGTGTCAGCAGTATAGCCAATGAACTCATTAATATTCCCCTGGGAACTCAATAAAACCTACAACATTGATTCTTTTTGAAGCTGGTGTACAGGACTTTATGAAACTGTGTGTGAGTCTTAAGACTGTGGGAGAATGAGTATCACTTTAATGTCTGAGATGGAGGGCATAGTACTGCATTTAATTAATTCAAATGTGATCGATTGTTTTGTGGTTCCAGGAGTCCGGACTCAGATTTCACTATGTAGCTGCGGGTGAGCGGGGCAAACCACTCATGCTGTTCCTACACGGATTCCCCGAGTTCTGGTGAGGTGTTAAAGACATTTTTTCCAGTTTTATAAAGGAAAAGAAACAACCAGTGAATTCACACAGCATACTGAAGTGGTACTGACACACCCACTCTCTCATATGCCGAACGGCTTAATCCTATTAGGGTCGCGGAGAGGCTGGAGCCTAATATGCATGTATTTGGACTGTAGAAGGAAACCAGAGTACCTGGAGGAAACCCATGTAAACACGGGAAAAACGTACAAACTCCACATAGAATTGCTCTTGCCTGGGACGTGAACCCATGGCCTTCTTGCTGTGAGAAAGTCGTGCTAACCTCTTCACCACCGTGCTGCCCTGCAGTTGTTCTGTGGTTCTGATTTTACCCCATTCTGTAGAAGTAGTTCATGTGGATTAGTTTTCATTGCTGGCCCCTTTCTGTTCACTCTTATCAGTCACGTACAAACGAGCGGCATTGGGCAACATTTCCTGTTTGCGAGGCATATGGCATTACGCCTGTTATTACATAAAGAGGCAGCATATGGAGGACGATGCAGATGGATATTATAAATAACAAGATTATATCCAAGTCATGTTTTCTATCTGCCAATTGGTGCAACTTTTAAGCACAAATTCTCAAAAAAAAGTTTTTTACTGTCATCATTAATGGAATAATTTCCCTGTCAGATCAGCTGACAAACTCATGTATGTATGTTGATAAATGCCAGTTACCCTAAAATTACCATGCAAACACACGATAAATTTGATTTACATATAGTGATTCAACAAAACTCCATAAACAGCACAGCAAGACTCAAAATAATTTTTTTCTTTTTTTGGATTGCCCCCCATATCCCAACAACTCATGCAAAAGTGTCTCCAGTTTGCTGGCCATTGCTCCCATGCCACAGGGCAAATGATATCCTCAATCATTTTCTGTTGCCTTCTAGAAGGCTGACTTATAAAGAAGCATTGGCCAGAGATTTAGGAATTGAGTTTGGAGAGCTGTGTACAACTATGCAGGACCGTGGCATTTGGAAAGAGGTCATCCATGGAGTCTCGTCCACCCCAGTGGCCGAAGGATGATGATGATGATGATGATGATACTGATTCTCACTAGTAATTTACATAAAAGAGCTTTCTTTGCTTAGAATACAATTTTTTTGGTTTTTAACAAATACCACAATGTTTCCATGATGTTTCTGATGCAGATTCATGGCAATTGGTAGACACCCTTTTCCAGAGCAACTTATATTATATAAGAGCCAAGCAATGGCAGGGCAAATGATATCCTCAATCATTTTCAATCATTGGTGGTACTGAGGCTTGAACCCCCAACCTTCTGATGAAGTCGTACATCTCATAAATATGTGCAATATGAGCTACGATCAAGAAATGCCTGTTCCTCTAGCCAACTAACTGAGCACGGTCCAGTCATTCGTGTGTAGCACGAGCGAGCAGTAACCCTCTTGAGTCAATGTGCCGCACAATATCACACTGTCAACATTGCAATCTGTGTCACACGTGTGTTTGTGGCAATGTGCACGTGCACATTTGTGGTTTTACAATAAATCAGAGCAGCCATTAAATTCGGAGTCAAGCTTCGAAAGTTGGCACCTTTGTGATTCTTCAGCAAGTAAGCAGTCAGTTGTTTGAAGTAGCATTCATGTATCAACAGGGGTGGGACTTCATCCTCCAGTGACATCCTGCTCATCTAAGAGAACACCTTGTAGTGTTTTATGTCTGTTGCCATGATAAAGCATTTTAATGGTCTCCACTGCTGCTCAGAAAAACGCATGTAACACAGGTCTCAATGTTGTCAGTGTAATGTCACTGCAGCATAGTGATTCACGAGAGTTATTGCTTGCTCCTGTTTCACGTGCACGACTGTTCTCTACAGTGATAGCCCCAGAGATTTTTGACCACACCTAACATACTTCAATACACAGAATTTTGTTCCTTTTGGAAGCATGTTGCCTAGGTAGGGGGCAGGTTTGTGCCCCACAGGGAAAAAAAAATTGTCCTATTCAAAAGAAAGCCATAAGGTTGCTTCATCCCAGTTTATATTTTGGATAGAATGGTCATTCAGGTGGATGAGTGTGCCCAGAAGGTCTGAAAGGCAAAATATTATTATATAATTAACTGAGATAAACGGATAGGTAATTACCTTAATATGAATTTTGATATTGGCGCATGGCACTGTTTTAAAATGCAGTTGTTGAGCTGAGTGCAGGATCTCATTAATGTGATACTATCTCCTTTCTGCTCCACTGGTCACTCTGCCGCTCTAGAATTAGATATGAATGTTTGGGGTCAGGCTAGAAAGAGGCGGAGGACGATTCTCCTTCATCCTCTCTTGCTCCACTTTCAGACATTGCAATGCAGAACCTTCCCCTATCAGTGTTCGAAGTTCTGTGTGTGTGAAAATCCATTAAATGTTAAAGCTCATTTATATTCTAACAGATTGGGTTCCAGTCCTGGGAGCCTCTGCTATATCTGAGTCATCAGTATTACAGCCAGGATTCTGCCTTCTGCCCTACACACGCACACACACGCACACACGCACACACGCACACACGCACACACACACACACACACACACACACACGCACACTTTCTCTGGGTCCGCAACCCTTTTCCTCAGATAATATCTTCAGTTAGGAATTCTGCCTTAATGATGAGTCATCTTGATGACAGATTTCAAACTTTAAAGGTGCCCTTACTGTGTGTATGAGTGCATTTTTTTCTGTAAACACTAATAAATGGAAAAACATGAAGACAGGAATACATATGAGTAAAAAAACAAAAATGTTTTTTTTAGTTTGTACTAGGTTTGGTACTGTAAGAAGTACTGTGTATAGTCTGCCTAGATTACAATATCCACGTCTACTACCCACCTTTATCCAAAGTTTTAATACACAATCATTGCACAGACTCTTCATTCATTCATTTTATGAACCGCTTAATCCTAATTAGGGTCGCGGGAAGGCTGGCGCCCATCTCAGCCGACTCAGGGTGAGGGCAGAGTTCACCCTGGACAGCTCGTCAGGACATTGCAGGGCTCTCTTTCTACTCTTTATGAAAATCAGCAGTGGTTCTTTTGCATGCCTCTCACCACAGACAGTGAGAGACATGGCCGGCGTTTGATAACACAGCTGCACTGGACAGCAGTGACAACCCTGGGCTTGTACCCCCGACCTTGGGACTTGTACTCCCTACCACCGGGCCCCTGCGCAGGCTATAATTCTTGTATTTAATGGATTATTAAAAATAATTACTTGTCTCATTCAGGTGGATAAAACTTCATTTGAATGGCTTCAGTGGTTTACTCCATTCCAAAAGAGTTGATGTGACAAGCTTTTTTTTTTAAAGTTCCGATTAAGGTACCGGTGTTAACTGATTGTTAGGTTGCGTGTTGACAAAGACACAGTGGTGTAGTGGTCAGAAGGTCCTGGATTCAAGTCCCCGGCTTGGCAGGGGCGTTTCTGTGTAGAGTTTGCATATTGTTTCCGTGCACGTGTGGGTTTCCTCCAGATACTCTGGTTTCCTTTCACGGTCTAAAGACATGCACATTAGGCTAATTGGCTGTTCCAAACTGCCCCAAGGTGTGAGTGTGAATAGTTGTGTGTTAACCCTGCAACGGACTGGCAAGTTGTTCACGGTATGCCCCTCCTTCACCCGGATGAGGTCAGCTGAGATAGGCTCCAACCTCCCTTCGACTCTAGTAGGATTAAGCAGTTCGGCAAACAAATGAATAAATGTTGGTAAAGGTATTGATATCAGTGCAGATTAATGGGTTTTCTTCTAAAATCAAATCTTCTCACGGTACAAAGACAATACTGACTTTATTTGTAGCTACAATAATAAATTATTTATCACTGAATAGTAGGAGGGAAATTTACAATTGTGTAATAACACAATTGTAAATTAAAGTTTTATAATTTCAAAGATTTAGTTTCAGTTTACCATCAAATTAAAACATTTCCATTTTATTTTATTCTCGTATTACCTGTATAGCTGTAGCGTAAATGCATCATATTCTGGAAAATGGAAATGAGTGCATGATTATTTTCATTGTTATTTATTATTATCTATTAGTTCTTTGTTTCTTTTTGCTTAGTTCAGATTAAAATAGTCCACTTTAAATTGAGCAGTGCTCACACAGTGCTAGATTTCATTACCTTGGTTTCTCACTATCTCTGATAAAGCATAGGCTAACACTCTCTAATGCTGGGTTTACAATGGGGCCATGATGTCCACAATCTCCACAATTAAAAAAAGCATGGTGCGCTACGGTTTATGAGCACGTTTGGAGCATGATTGGGGTATAAAAGGAGGCAGGGTGCATCCAAGAGATGAAACTTTTGGCAAGAATTTTGTCACAATCATTACGATTCCACCAAATTCCTTCAAGATCATTATGATTCGATCCCATGATGACAATTTTCTCAAATCGTGGAGATCGTAGCCTATTGTAAACCCAGCATAAGCAGTGTATATGATTTCCTCATTTCCCCATTAGGTTCTCGTGGAGGCACCAGCTGAGAGAGTTTAAGAGCGAATTCCGTGTGGTGGCTGTGGACATGAGAGGCTATGGCGAATCAGACCTGCCCCCCTCCACTGAGTGCTACCGGCTTGACTACCTCGTCACTGACGTCAAGGACATTGTGGAGTATCTGGGTAAGAGGAGTGAGCTCTGCTTTATCTCACTCTCTTTATTTCTCTTTGTAATCCTAATGACTTAGAGGAGCTGATTAAGGCTGTTGTGGAACTAAATGGTAATTTAGTGATAAGCAGTGCCCTCTGTAGTAATAGACTCTTTAGCTACCATGACCTTCATTTTATAGGGGAATCTCTGCAGTGAGTATCACCGTATATTATACAGGATTTGGCTAGAATTTTCATGGTTTTTCTCTTTAGTGAGCATCAATTCATCATAAAACTGCAACTGCAAAGGCAATCTTCTTCTTTTTACATATCTCCACTTCTGTGTGAGGACAGTGTGAATTGATTGAGCTAGTAGTTGTTCAAGGATCCAGCAGTGGCAGAACTTCCAGTCCTCCATTCAGTAACACAGAGCCTCATCCCCTTGAGTCACCACTGCCTGTGTAAAGGAACTACAGTGAAATACAAAGAAAAAAGTAAAGCACACATAGTATAATAACACGGTCAGTTAGGTTAGCTAGGAACTGTGACACTGGTGTTTACTCGACATGCATTTTTAACATAAGCAGGCATTACACAGGGGCGGTTTTGATGGTGGAGTGGCAGAACAATTGAGGGCAGCCGTGGCCTGATGGTTAGAGAAGTGGCTTTTGTTACGCTGATACCATAACCTGATAGACCCAAATGCAAGATGCAAGATGACAAGATAAGGTGCAAACAGGGATCCTTTATTAGGAACACGGCTAACGTGATACATGAACACTATGAAATCTCGGCTGGATCGTGGTGCGTACACTGAGAGACGTCCTCTCTCTATGACGGCACAAGACGATCTGGCCCGGGAACAAGGAATAGCGGGCCTTTTATCCTCCGACAGGAATGCGGAACAGGTGGGATAATCAGGGCGGAGCCTGTAATCAGAAAACACACACACGGGAGAGAAAAGAGCAGATCAAACAGACAGACCTGACCTAAGTCCTACGGCGGGACCTCACAGCTTTGGACTAAAAGATTTAAAAACGATTCCCGAACCAGCAGGAAAAATGTATGGCGGTGGGTGGGGGAGTGAGCTGCACTTTCCCTTCCTCCACATTCATGGCTGAAGTGCCCATGAGCAAGGCACCTAACCCCCAACTGCTCTCCGGGTGCCACAATTTGTGGCAACCCAGTGTGCTCACTGTTTACGTGTGTGTGTGTGTGCATGTGTGTGTGTGCTCACTTTGGATGGGTTAAATGCAAAAGTCAAAGTTTTGCTTGTGGAATTAATACACAATTAAAAACAAACAAACAAACACACAAAAAAACAGTGTGAATAGGTTGTGATGAGGTTGCATTGAATGTGGTTCAGAAAGCTACAAGGCGGCTGGACGGTGATGCACAGTTTTTTCAAACATTTTAAAAATCTTGCATTTATGGTGGTCAAGGCCGGTTGACAGCGAACATCAACACGGTGTTAAGACGATCACGGTTTGGACCGCACTGAACTGCCATTAAAACCATCGCATGTAAGGCCAGCTATAATTTCCCTGAAGTAAAATAGTGAGTGCCTGTAATGTCTTTCTCTTATCTGCAAACTCTCTTAAACATAACTTCATCAACCATTTGCGACACAACACATTAGTTTTCGACTAATTTGCTCTTTCTTCTTCCTGGTTACTTCTGGTTCCAACTAGCCCCTGTACATGCTCCCCATTCATCTTTGTTTTCATCAGTAATGTATTTACTGCTTATTACATGTTTGTTTATCTTTTGAACCTTGCTATGGTGCTTAAATACAGCATGATTCATGCATATACAGCAGTAGTAGCAGCATCACATCACATAAGAAATGGTGTCAAATGAAAGGAAAAAGATGTGCAAATTAATGCGAAGTTTTTTTTGACTGATCATCTGACCTATACGGATATATTTCTTTAATGTGATCAGATGGGAGTGATCTCTTCCAGGGTGACTCGGTTAAGAGAGGCACCAGCCTCCTCGTGAAAAATAAAGCACTTCAGCAAATGAATGAATGTTAGGTAATATAGCAGATACAGGAAATTAGTCTACCATAAAATGGCTACACGTCAAGGGAACTAGTCAGCTGTAAGGCTAGTAACCCTAGCCATCCAAAATGCCTTCCTTCTAACCACATCATTTATTACAGAGGATGCAGACGTCTTTGTCAAACCCTTTGTAGTGCACAGACCTGCCAGTAAAGACATCACTGTAGGTACAGTGTAATTCTTTCCAATGCAAGTATTGAAGTGATAAGCTAATTCTGTTCTATGCCAATAATGTTCCTCTAGGGCAGTGTTTTCCCAGTGCTAAAGTCTGTCTGCTCTGCACTGTTTACTGATTTTCATGCTCTAACGCAATTAATTCACTTAATGAAGGGCTTGTTAATTAGTTAGCGAGCTGGACCAGGTGTATAAGCAGAGAGGAAGACACAAAAAGGCAGGATGTTGTGTTTCGTCAGCAAAAACTCGAGCGAACCCAATTACAGGCTAGTGAGTGATGATTTTACGGGCTGTGCTCCGTGTTTTTTTTGTTGAACGCAAAATCTAATTCACACTCTGAGATATTATGGACAACATGAAATGAAAGTGGGTGTTGTTTTAAGGACTGAATAAACAGATTGATGTTAGTCTGTACTTCATCATTTATTTTATCATCCATCCGTACACACACACACACACACACACACACAACTGTCATCAGGAGAAACGCCAGGTGTTGTTAATATTGATAATAAATGAAATGCAAGTTATTTTAACATGAAGTAAATGCAGCAGTTGCACTGTTAGGAAATCTCAACAGTAGACTTTGGACATTACTGTGTTATAGAAGGGAGTGATGATTAAACTGATGGGGAGTGTTAATATAGCCAAATGACCAATATAGAGTAGCGTAGCTATCTTGTTATTCTACTTTTAAAGAGTATAATGAACTTGGGCTCTTCAAGGCCTTGGTTAAGTATATTATAGAATAGTGAGAGTAGTGTGGCCCACGGTAATCACCAGTCAATGTCATGAAACATTATACTGCCAATAGACGAGAATAAAGGCAGTAAATACACTCAGAGCAACCTTATACAAAAAGTACATAAATATAACACAACAGTTGTAGCAGCTTCTGGCATTATGTTGTGGAATTGCAATGTAGATCACTTGGCTCTGGTTAACTGGTGCCACTGTTTCTCGGTATAAGGAAGCCAAGTACCAAGGCATGTCTATGTTCTGACATAGAGGTGATAGATTATTAAAAAGTCCCCCGGCTGTCTTCAAATGACTGCTAAAGACCTACTTTTTTATGAAGGACTTGCATTATCACGTTACTTAAAAATAATTCTTGTGCAGTTTGTGTGTTTTTCATACTATTTTACCACCTCTACACACCAATGGTGTTCTTATTCTATGATTTAGTACGGGAGTTCGCAACTCTGGTCCTAGAGGACCCACTGTCTTACACATTTTTGTGTTTTCCTTCTTCCCGACACACCTGATTTACCCAATTAGCTGATTAACACCTCTTCATGACTTGAAGTGGGTGTGAGAGAAGGGAAAGCACTTGATAGGAAATTCAGACACCTTCTGTAAGATGGTTTGGATAACGGTACCATGTAAATACTCTACGTTCAGTACAAACAGAAACTCAAAGCAATATATATTTAAAAAAAAAAAAAAAAAAAAAAAAGAAGTTTTACATTCCTTAAGCAGCATGGTGGTGTAGGGGTTAGCACTTCCACCTCACAGCAAGAAGGTCCTGGGTTGAATGCCTGGGGTCTGTGAGATTGCATGTTCTCCCTGTGCTTGCGAGTGTTTCTTCTGGGTACTCCGGTCTCATCCCACAGTGCAAAGACATACACCTTAGGCTAATTGGGTATTCCAGATTGCTCCAGGTGTAAATGTGGATGTATGTGGTTGTGTGTGTGTGTGTGTTGGCCCTGAGATGGTCTGTCAAGCTGGTGTGCCCCGCCATTGCCAGGAGTGGCTCCAGCTGCCCCGTGGCTCTAATAAAGGATGAAGCAGGTCAGAAAAGCACTTGACATTCCCGGAATGATACAAGTAAACTGTCTGTTGTGATAATGCTGGTATTAGTGGTCAGTACTTTAAGATATTCTTGGCAGGATGTCTGTTGAAGAACCTTACAGCTTGGTAATTTTTTAGGAACAGAGCCCTCACTCCTTCATTGCAACATCACTTTTTGTAGGAAAACAAAACATGTCGTGTGTGTGATGTGTTGGAAGACGATCGGCCCGTTTCACTTCAGTACCAATAAAGCTACATATAGCCATGTGAAGAAACATTACATTCTGGCCATGCAAGGCATGTTTAGATACGCAAACTCTCATCAATCTCTTATGGTAATCTCCCTCAGGGTACAACAGATGTTTCCTGGTGGGCCATGACTGGGGTGGCATTATTGCGTGGCTCTTTGCGATTCATTATCCCGAGATGGTGGTGAAGCTGGTCGTGCTGAACAGCCCTCATCCATGTGTGTTTGCTGGTAAGCTCTGGAACTTACTTTCTTATTCATCAAGTCACACTAACCCCTAAAGCCTCCATACACGTTAATGAACACATTAGTATGATTAGCATCATCGAGATGGAGGGATTATTGACAGATCATAAGCATGGAGTCTTAGAGTGGCTTGCTCCATCTGGTTCCTGTGGTTTTTCCTGGAGGAGGATATGAAGGAGGTAATTACTGAAAACTTCAGGTGAAGATAATGGAGATTGTGTGATCTCTGTGCTATAAATGACACAAACTTTTCATTCCATTTAGAAATCAGCCCTTTTGGCAATATTTGTACATTCTGTAGTGAACT
This sequence comes from Neosilurus mollespiculum, assembly GCA_030014195.1. Lineage (NCBI taxonomy): Eukaryota > Metazoa > Chordata > Actinopteri > Siluriformes > Plotosidae > Neosilurus > Neosilurus mollespiculum. Next base: position 15,063,134 of record JAQMYF010000006.1, read on the forward strand.
GTTCTCATTTTTTTTTTTTTTAGGATCCTGTATCCATTTTTAACGAATGCAGTCCCACAATTCAGTGCTCTCTTACTTTTCTATAGCACCTCTTATTCAGTAAACAGATTCATGACTTGAAATCATTCTCTCTTTAATTTTACCCATAATGAGGAACCTTAGGATATTTTCCCTTCATAATATTTTATATTTCTGCATAAATATTACCTAAATCATCATCAGATTTTCACACAAGTCATAGAAGTAGATAAAAAAGAGTCATTAAACAAATGAGACAAAAATATTATACTTGTTTTTTATTTTTTAAGGAAAATGATATTATAATAATAATTAATGAAAATGATATTATATTATTTAATATTGCCTGATATCTGGGAGTAGCAAAAGTACCATTTTCTCCCCAATTCCCACCCGTGAAGTATTACCTTCCCTTTCACATGACCACCACCATCCAGGGAGGGGCGTAAGCATGCACATGCCCCCTCCATGACATGGAATGCTGATACCCACCTCTTTACAAACTACTTTTTTTTTGTGGTCAACCTAACACACTCGGAGGGAAAGCGATATCCGCCCCCTTTTGGTAACTGTTGATCTGTCCTACACATCGACTTGGAGGGATTTGTAACATATTTGTCTCATTTGTATAGTTGAGTTCCCTTTATCTACTTTGAGGACTTGAGGTGTGAAAATCCGATGATGTTTTAGATCATATCAATGCAAAAAATATAGAACATTTTAAAGGGTTCACAAACTTTCAAGCAGCCCTGAAGGAAATGGAGCTTAATTCAGGAGAGTAATTGGGCAAAAAAAAAAAAAAAAGAAAAAGAGAGCAAGCATGATTTCACCCCATGAATCTGTTCACTGGATAAGAGTGCACTGAATTGTGGGACTGCATTCATTAAAAATGGATCCTTGCTCCCCAAATAAAAAAATGAGAACGGGCTTCATTTCAAGATGTGCAAAGGCTGCCAAAAGTGGCTGATTTTCTAAATGGAATGAAAAGTTTGTGACATTCCTCTGCTTCCTCTGCCCACTCACAAATCTATTTGGCTTTCTTTTTTTCCATCTGCTTTTATCTGTACCCTGTATCTTTTTCTTAGTGCTGATTCCTGTGCTTTAACAGCCTTCTCTTTTCATTTCTCCTTTCCTTTTCTCGTTTGTCCTCTCCCCAGATTATGCCCTTCGCCACCCCAGTCAGATGCTCAAGTCCAGTTACTACTTTTTCTTCCAGCTCCCACGTTTCCCAGAGCTTATGCTTTCCATCAACGACTTTAAGGTGGACCCACTTCACCTATTGTTAGTGTGTGTGTGTGTGTGTGTGTTGTAACAAGAGTAAAGGTTTACTATTGAATTAATAAATATTAAGTAAAATTAATTGTATTACTGGTAGGTCAAACACACATTTATTTCTGCTGGTACATGGACTATATGTGTTGTGTGATGCCCACATGACAAATGCTCAGGCATGCAGATTTTTGTACTTTCTGCAAATAACACCAGTTTATTAGCTGACAGTGCAGTCACTCCAGGCACCTAACCTAATGTGCAGACCCAAAATATAGAGAGAGACACTTGCATGCAATCAGCTGTGATTGGGAGGTGAGATGGTGAACAGCACAGCTAGCTGCAGTATATTAGCGTGGCCTCTAATGGTAGGACTACCAATAAAACTTTATTATTGTCACCTTCTGAGTTATAACAATAGGTCAGCATTCAAATATAATAAAATAGGAAAATAATTAAAATTTCAAGTAGCTAAAAGTGAAGGGAAGTAGTAAATGACTAGGAGTGTTTGAATCAGTATTCTCTCTCTCTCTCTGTTTATCTGTCCTTCTTTCTCTACGATCTGGGGCTGGAGTTTCTTTCAAGGCTCAGTTCTATTCTCAGTGTATCAGCTCATTTCACAGAAACCCATTTCTTGGAGACAGCGTTCACTACCATCCATGTACAGAATTTCCAAACACATCATAAAACTGTAGTGCAGGTGTTTTGTAACATTATATTGCATTTCTGCAACTGACAACTGCTTTTTATCTGCTCGGCTTACTCACGAGACAGGATCTGAAACAAATAGGCTGATGTTAAAGGAGCTGATAATGGATGGAATTGCGAAGATCTTTTGATCTTTTAATCTAAACGATTAAGTTTTAAAGAACTGAACAGACACAAGTGCAAGATAATTGGAGATTAGATTTATTAGACAGGCTGAGTTAGTGAGTATGCAGGCAGGGCAGGAGAGTATGAGTAAAGGTGGGTATTAGGGCTGAAAGATATGGGGGGAAAATCTGATAAAGATGATTTCTGTCAAGCTTAAAGGTTCTGTTGTACCCTGATTGAAATGTGAGAATATATTATAAGGTTCATTTTGGTTTAAATTAAGACGTATTGATATTGACCAATATAATTTTTTTTTTTATCACAGTGTGTAATTTGTTAATGCAACCAGTTTAAGGAGGATCATGAAATTGGCTGAAACTAGGGCTGGGTGATTAATCTAAAAATAATATTGTCCATTTCTTAAGGAAAGGTGATATTTTTGCTAAATCATGATACGATATTCAGTTATCTGACTTTATGAATGGTCATCACAATGCAATAATTTATCAGTTTATCGCCCAGCCCTATTGGGTAGAGTAGGCTGAGTAAGTGGCTATTGTGCGTTGGTTGGTATGTATGATAAGGTAAGTAACTAGAGTAGGAATAGGTGGGCGGAGTAGGCAGGGTGGTGGTTGGGTAGGTAGGGTAGAGTAGGGTAAGGTAGTAGATAGGTTCTATATTTGGTATAGTGGATTAGTATAGTGGTGCTTGAAAGTTTGTGAACACTTAAGAATTTTATACATTTTATACATTATACAATGGGCTAAAATTCCTTCAAGCTGATGTGCAGGACTGATCGACAGTTACCGGAAACATTTAGTTGCAGTTATTGCTGTAAAAGGGGGTCACATCAAATACTGAAATCAAAGGTTCACATACTTTTGCCACTCATAGATACGTAATATTGCATCATTTTCCTCAATAAATAAATGACCAAGTAAAATATCTGTGCCACGTTTATTTAACTGGGTACTCTTTATCTATTTTTAGGACTTGTGTGAAAATCTTGTGATGTTTTAGGTCATATTTATGCAGAAATGTATAAAATTCTTAAGGGTTCACAAACTTTCAAGCACCTCTGTAGGTAGAGTATGAAAGTAGGTTATGGCGGATGGGGATGTAGGCATATCTTTTGATATGGTCAGGCTTATTTTTCTTCATGATGGGTATGTGCAGGCACTGAAGAGTTTGTTTACGAGCCGAAGCACTGGAATTGGGATTAAGGGCAGATGGCTGACGGCAGAAGAACTTGAGGCCTACCTGTATGCCATGTCCCAGCCTGGAGCCCTCACAGCTGCTCTCAACTACTACAGAAATGTCTTCAGGTATCTTCCACACAAATGATTTGAACAATAAATTAAAGAAATAGCATATAATTGACATTCACTACTCAACAAGCTTCTTATTATGTAATAGCAACAACAGAGTGTTTATTTTTCTCTGTTGCCTTTTAAAGGTCAGACCCATTAGATCCATATTCAGACCACATTTTAGACATCAGTAGAGCATGCCTCCCCCCTCCAAACGCTGATTTTGTGTGTGCTGGATGGTCTGTTTGGCTTCCTCCTCCGCTTTCTGTGCCTATTATGCTCTGATTGGTTGCCTTTTTAACTGGGTTGCATTTTCCTTTCAGTGCGCTGCTAGTGTGCCTTTTGCAAAAGTCTGAGAACCTTATGTTTACAGCCATCTCAAACAGCCCAGAGGGAAATCCTAAACATACGCTAACCTCATTATTTGACTCTGGTGTGATCTAACACAGCCATTCAGCACTGCAACAACATTTATGGGTCAGAAAGATGAAAATGCCTACTATCTCCCCTTTAACACAGATGTGGGGGAGTGAGCTCCAGGCGCCCCAATGTGTGTGGCAGCCCACTGCTCCGAGTGTGTGTGTGTGTGTGTGTGTGTGTGTGTGTGTGTGTGTGT
>JAQMYF010000006.1:15070497-15082564 GCA_030014195.1 Neosilurus mollespiculum
CAGGTAGTGTTGTCTTAATGTAAAAAAAAAATATATATATATATAGTTCTCCTTTTTTGTATTTATATGACACTTGGCTCAGACATTTAAAAAATGTGGTTATTTTGACTCTTGTCTACGATAAAATAAAAGTAATGTTTAGATATTGTACACTTTTTTTATTCTATTCCTACACGCTGCATAGAAGAACATCACTAAACCAGCTCTGCACCATTTTGGTTTTATAAGCAAATAAATAATAGCTAAAACACTATGTTTACTTTCTCTTGTCTGTTTTGGGGCCTTTTCATGTGCGCAATCTAATAAACTGATGAGGTGTAAATACTGGGACAGAAATTAAACATTGCAAAGTCATGTGTCTGTGATCAGCGACAGTAATTTGGTATCATTGGGGAAGGAATAACTTCTAAAATGTGGAACTAATGTGCTAAAATTGGGACATGCAATAAATAGGTACAATATATGAATGTAGTGTTGTTTTGTTTTTTTTAACGTACTGCTTAGTCCATGTACAGCACTGCATGTCTTTCTCTCATCTTTCTTTCTCTGTTCACTGGGTAGGGGTATCAGTAGAATTGGTAATGCTTCTTAATCATGGTCTTGTAGTACCCACTGTCCTGCATAACTGATTCTAATAATCAGCTAATTGTAGCCCCAGTGACTTAAAGTTTTATGAAACTTGGAGCTCTTCTAACTTTCTGATTCTCACTGGCAAGGCACATTTCACCGTCACAAGGTGCTCTTGGTTTAAATGAATCGGATTCAGCATGGCAGTCAGAAAAGTGTAAGCGTGTGTGATGAATTGTTTTATGAACCCTTTTATAATGTATAATTTTAGGCCATGTCCCACATAATGCACATGAAGCTCTCAAGAACAGTCTTCTCCGTAAAGGGCCGGTGTGGGTGCAGGTTTTGATTCTAACCACACAAGCACACAAACGATTCCACCTGTTCAATCAACTGTTCTTTGCTTTCTATTGACTACCAGGTGCACCTACCTGCTAAGTTGGAATGAAAACCTGTAAACACACTGGCCCTTTGTGGATAAGATAGAACACCAGGCATCCTGTTTCTCTTCCTGGGTTTCAAAATGACACACACAACTGTCCTCTATGTGACCTTTTGGTAACACTTTCACTAAAGTGGAGGAGCGTTGTCTGAAGGGATGTACACACAAAAGGAGACAAGCAGCCATATGGCGAACGGAGTCTACAGAATATCAATGATATTCAGCGACTTGTAGCAATGACATGGAAATGACTGCTTGCAGTACGAAGAGTATTAAATTTAAAAATCTCATCTTTGAGGAGGTACAATTGAGTTGACTATAGGAACTAAGGATATAATTGACTGAACATTAACTATACAAGAGGGATACCTCAGCATCCAGAGCCTGTAATGTCCACTAGCCATCAGCTGTCAGCTCTAAAGCAGTGGGTAATAAACAAATCACTTTATATGTGTATGCCCTTTTATCCAAAACCCAGCTAGGACCGAGGATTAGTCACATTGCAGGGGCTGTAACGATTCTAGGATTTGGATTGAAAGATTTAAAATGCACATGAACTGATGCATCAATCATAAATCAACTGTTGTAATGATTATGGCAGAGCAGCCTGTGCATGATGCAGTGCGCCATATTTTAAAGAATATGGTTGACCTGATTTTTCATGGCTCATGTGACTGTGGATATACCACCACATTCTGTGGGTCTGTGTGATGATCTCAGGCGCCTCCAAACCAGAAAAATGTTGCTTTAAAATTGATAGCAGCTCCCAGTCATCTAATATATTTTTAATGCTAATATATTATATAATTAATGCCTGAGAAATACTTTCGCCAGGAAAGAGTCACACTTAAGTGCCCTCAGAGAGCTAAAAATGATAACAGAGTATTTCTGTCAAACAAAAGGACTTGTTTTATGCTTGTACTGATTTTTCTGGCGAACTTTTAAAAACATCTGCAAAGTAAATACTTATGATTCATTCATTCATTGATTTTCTGAACCGTTTAATCCTAATTAGGGTCATGGGGAGGCTGGAGCCCATCTCAACCGACTCTGGGCGAGGCAGAGTACTCCCTGGACAGCTCACCAGGCCATCACAGGGCAGAAACACGCTGACGGCTATGCAGCCTACTCTCGACGAAAGTCAGCAATGGTTCTTTTAAATGCCTCTCATCACAGACAGTGAGAGACATGGCTGGCATTTGATAACCAACTTAGCTGCACTGGGGGGACTGTAGTGAGAACCCATTGATAGTGGGGCTTGAACGCCCGACCTTGGGATCAGAAATCCAGCATCCTACCACCGGGCAACCACTGCCCGCTAAATACTTATGAATGGAAAAGGAATACAACTCACAAAGATCTGATGAAGCAGTAGCTAAATCAATACATTTATAATACAATAATAATAATAACAATAACAATATATGTACATTTATTCATTCATCATTCATTTTCTGAACCACTTAATCCTAATTAGGGTCACGGCGAGGCTGGTGCCCATCTCAGCCAACTCTGGGCAAGGGTGGGGTACACACTGGACAGCTCGCCAGGCCATCACAGGGCAACACACACACAACCATTCACACCCACACTCACACCTAGGGGTGATTTGGAACAGCCAATTAGCCTACTGCGCATGTTTTTGGGCGGTGGGAGGAAACCGGAGTACCTGGAGGAAACCCGCGCAAGCACTGGGAGAACATGCAAACTCCACACAGAAACACCCGAGCTGGGAATCGTGCTAACCACAACGCCACCGTGCCTCCCTATACATTTATATAATCATTATAATGAATGTATAATTGTGCATGTATAACTATTATAAATGGGTGGTACCGTGGCGTAGTAGTTAGTACTTCTGCTTCACAGCAAGATCCGAGCCTTGTGCCCGGCAAGGGCGTTCTCTGTAAAGTTTATGTGTTCTCTCTGTGCTTATGTGGGTGCTCCGGTTTCCTCTCACAGTCCAAAGACATGCACATTAGGTTAACTGAATATTCTTGGTCTGAATGTGAGTGTAAATGGTTGTGGGTGGCCTGGTAATGGCCTGGCAAGCTGTTCATCGTGGGCTCCAGCCTCCGATAAAGAATAGAATGATTTGGAAAATGAAATGGTGAAAAAAATATTGATTATCTATGAAAATTTGGAAGAGTTTTATTTTATTTTTAAATAAACAAGCAAACAAACAAACAAACAATCAGGAAAGTTCCATTTTTGCCTCAGCAGAAGCTCTGACAGGTCCATGTGATTTAAGAGCTTTCTCGAGCGCCCTCTAGCGGAAATCGAAAACCGGAAGTAGCAGGAAAGTGGGCGGTGTCGGCGCCTAACGACACCAGAAGCTCTCACCAGTATCTTGACTTCACCCTCACGTCATGCGCTCATGTCGGCACTAAGCGAGTCATTTGCCCTGCTGTCCTTTCGAGGGTTGTTGTAGGTGTTTTTTGAGTGGAGGAACAGTGAAAGTAGGAACAGTAGGGTGTTGTCATGGTGAGAGACGTGAATGCAGGAGTAGATTTCCAAGCATGAGGACAGCAGAAGAAATATGGAGGGTTTGGTACCTGATGTCTTACAGGTGAGTGCGTTATCATGGTCGGGTTGAATTAGATGCGCGTGCACACGTGATGTAATCACTGTTGGGGTTTACTGAGTAGTGAAAGTGTAGTTTAAATGATTTCTAGAAACATAATAATCCCTAAATGTTTACAACACGAGTTTTTATGTCATGTAAATGTGATTTATATCGACGTCGACGTTGTCATGATCTCTCTGGGCTTAAAATATCCAAGCAACGGTTTCTAGGTTTGTGTTCAAACTAGCATGTGTGATGCTAACACTTACAGCTAGCACATACTCCTCGTTTCCTCAAAGCCTGCTTTGTGTTTGTTATTTGTCATTTTCCACCACTTTTGGGAGATGTTTGAATGTAAGTTGTGTATCTATTTGTGTGGTAAGACTAGAAATGGAGTCTTATCCTATTTCCAGGTGCTGACTGAGAGATATTGGATTTTTGTTCAAAGGGCAAACTGGAGCACTTTCAATAATAATGTTGCGCTGAAGTGTTTTCTTGCTTGTTCTCAGCAGAATTCCAGAAAGCCTCTAGAGACCCTGACTGCATGCTGACCAAGGAGTGTACGGTCGCAGTGATGCTCTCCACCGAGACACTCCGAGAGTTCCAGAGTAAAGAGCGCAAACACAAGAGCAACCTGAGGAAACAGCTGGCCAGTGCACTGTCCGCCGACCTGAACAGGTAGTGCTCACGTCTCGGACTCATCGTGGACTCAAGGATAACGTCCTTACACGGGTTCATTCTGGGATCCCGCATCAGATTATTTGCTGCCAGAATGTCTAAAAGTGGATTATTTTGGTCTTTTCATTTTTTATTTTTAATCAAGCAGAGCAGCCCTATTATATGGGGAAAAACCCCGGAATGTTATAAAGCAGTGAGGGTGGTGCTCATTTCATTCTAGCCCCGACTGTAGATTCATGCAGCCTGTCCGTGATAGTTGTGTCAGTTATTTACACAGTCAGGCAACCCCTAGATTTCATCTCAATTTTGTTTGATACAGTGTATGTCCACAAACCCCTAGATTTCATCTCAATTTTGTTTGATACAGTGTATGTCCACAAGTATGTAGACACCTGACCATCACTTCAAGAGAAAGGTCTTTCTTAAAGTTTTTGCATGAAATTGGATGCACACAATTGTATAGTCTTTCTGTGCTGTAGCATTAAGAATTTCATTCACTGGAATTTAAAAGCCCAACCCTGTTCCTACATGACCATACCTTCATGTACAGAGCCCTGAGCTGAACCCCAGTGAACACTTATGGGGTAAACTGGAATGCTGACTGTATGCCAGTTGTCTTTGCCCAACAAAGAAAAAAAGAAAAATCATGAAAAATTATGCCTCTTTTAATACAATTGGGTGCACATGAGTCCAGAAATCTGATTTTGAAGGTATTGTTTTTTGGGCCTTTGTTGTAATGCAAATCACAACATTGGGGATTCTGGAAAGAGGTTTGCAGAAGCTTGAAGTTTCATGAAATTTTGAATAAAATTAGTTAAGATCATATCAATCATCTGTACAAGAGTTCTCTTGATCTGTGGCAATAGATCAACTACACTGCCAGGCCCCCCCCCCAAAAAAAATGCTCTCTAATATTTTGTTAGCATGCATTAAGTGCAGTGTGTAATTGTTGCCGTGGCGTGGCATTGTTACTTTGGTTGGTCGGGTCGAGGCTCAGCAAGATTATACAGCGGTAGAATGAAGTTAACTGATGAGTTGAATGTACTGAATGACCAGGTTATTCTATTAATGGCTTTCTTCTTCCCTAATGGCATGGATATTAAATGTACTGTGTTTTTTATTTTTTATGATCCGTGGCATGAGGCCAGTAGAGTATTTTGGGCTTCAACCACTTATAATAAGTGAAATCATAATTTCAGCTGGTTGAAGTTCAAGAAGCTTTATTGTCATTTCAGCCACATATAGCTGACAAAGTACATGGTAAAACGAAACAACGTTTCTCCAGGACCAGGTGCTACATGTCAGTAAATGTGTGTCCTCCTATCTAATATTACCACCAGCAGTCATTGGTTGTACTACTTACTGCCATCAGATCTGGGCAGTGTTAACCAGTGGAAGTGTTGGGTTATGAGAGGGACGCCCCAGTCAGCAGGTGTTAAAGGACGCTGCTGTTGTGTGAGATGTTTTTGCATAACTTGGCAACAAAGCTTAAAAAGAGTAGGCTTGGATACTGTGAGGATGTTGGTGTTTGATAAGAATTTGGGGATCGGCTGGCATAATATAAATATATATAAAGAGATCAATTAAATCCCACTAACCCTAACTTTAAATCCCACTAACCCTAACTTTAAATCCCAGGTCTGTAAAAGACGCTGTTAGCCATTACTTAGTTGTCTGTGCTTGGATCAGATTCTGCCTCTGTTGTGAGCTAATTTGGATAAAATTTTCAGCTGAATGAGTATGTAAATGCCTGCCCTACACTTTACCCTTAAAAAGGATTTGGAAAACCAGGTGCATCACAAGCATTTCTTTATTGATTTAGACATTTGTGTTGAAGGAAAAAGGCTACCACATAGTGGTACTTTAAAGAAATACATTCCTACTGTATCTTTAGTACGTGTTTGACTGCCATTAACAAAAAATATTGTTTTCTGTATTGAGTTTTTTTATTTTGAAACTTGCCCATTGGAAGTCTAAAGCTGCCAACCATTAAGTTAAAATATCTACAGGCATTACCTTCCAGAAGTAAATGTATTAGGATGATACAAACTGGAGGGAAGGGTGAAGCAAAACCGCTCTCATGTAGTTTTTGTGAATCACTCCATCACTGCAGAAATCGTAGGGAAAAATAGTTCACTCCAGATATCCATGTTTCCTCCAGAGTTTACTCATATCCCCGGACGATCAGGTGAATGAAATGAAATGAGATTCAAATTTTATTGGTTACACAGACAGACACAGAGCAATGTGCAGGAAAATGCTTTTTATGACTGTCTTATTACAACATGCAAAGAAGTTTCACTTTTCTATAAGTAAATTGTTTTATGTAAACTCTTACGTTTTTATGGCAGTAGACTGTCATTAAAAGCAGTTCGCTACACTGTATATGGTTGTGTGTGTGTGTGTGTGTGTGTATGTGAATAAAATTAGAATTTTTTGAGGCACTTCCTTTTTTTACTTACCAAAATTTCTTTCCTCTATAAAAGTAGTTCCATCTCTGAAACTGTTTAGCTAAATTGATCTTTAACTGGAGAATTTCTTTAAAAGTTGGAAAAAAAAAACCCAAATGCACTCGATTATTTTGTTGGAGTGCCTTTAGCATTAATTACAGCGCGTAATCACCATAGCATAGCAACCACGAGGCACAGCAACATTATGTGGCAATAAAACAAAATCAGTTGATGACCTGAATGACCAGGTTATTACATCAATGGACTTTTTCTTGCTTAATGTCTCAAATATAAAATTGAGGCTCAGTTACTGAAAGGGTTCAGGGAGCATGAGGAATCATTTTCACACATGTACTGGTACCACACAGTCCTGAACAGACCTTAAACCTGTTGAAAGTCTTTGGGATGTGCTGGAGAAGACTTGATGGAGTGGTGAGGTTTTCTCATCATCAATTCAAGATGTCTGGAAAAAAAAAAAAGTCTGTAAACCCAACTCTGGATAGCAATAAATGTCGTGATGTTGTCAAAACAATGCTATGGTGATTATGTGCTGTAATCAAGGCTGAAGGCAATCCAACACAGTGGTAGCGTGTGGGACAGTTTTTGGCCAGACAGTGTACTTTGTAGAAATAAATGTACGCTTATTTTCTCAATATACTTAAAAAAAACGTACAAATTCAGTGTTATGGCTATTTATGATTATATTTCCTTAAGGGAGTTTCAGTTAAAATGAGGTCTCTAATTTCATAAACAGAATAATATTAAACGAGTGTCAGGCTGCATCGTCCTCAAGCTTGTCCTGACCTACTTCTTTGTCGATATGAAGTGAGAGTGCTTGTTTTAGTAGGAGTGTGTACAGCATTACTTGAGTAAAATACTGGGCCACCCAGATCAGTCACACTACTTTAGAGGACATGAATGATGACCGGAGTGTAGAACAAAGGAACATAAGGCTTTTTTTCATCTGGGGTGTATTTGTTGAGGTTTTATATTCCAACGTTCTTTTTTTTAACCATATAAATTATACTTAGCCTGCAGAGCTGTCATCATATAGCAGTTTTACTTAACTTTGCAATTGAATCTGAAACACAGTGGCTGTTCCGTGTATGGCTCGTACAAGGACTCACTCACTCATCTTTATTGAGGATTACGTCATGCTCAAGGTCATAGTAATGACTTGATTAAGCTAGTAGCGTGTAGCATGAGAAGAAGCAGAATAGCACATGCACAAGAACATGGTGGCTTTAGCTTTCACTACTTGTGCCCTGATTCATATATTTGCTCTCTTGTGAGTTTGCATTGTTGTTAATTACTAGTGAACTACTCTGCCTGATGTGCTACCACAACTGTGTTTCACTTTAAGGGTTCAGTGGTGTTAAACAGATTGTGGTAGGTATTATAGTCTCCAGAGCCATTGTGTTCCTGATGAGAATAAAAACTTTCTGAATGTAAATTAAGTACTGTATCAATAAATCAGTGATGATGCCTGCTTTTGGCTTCTGACATTAAACCCCATATTACACTGCTGTAGTAGTGGGATAAATGGGACTTTCAGTTCAGTGTTTATGGGATTTGCACCAAAAATGATGTTCTTGTCATTATTTGTTTAAACCAATTTATCATATGTCTCATTTGAATACTACATTTTACTCCATTACAGCATTATATGATTGTTGTTATGTATACACAGCAGATGGTTTCTATGGCCCATGTTATTAGTAGAAGCAAGAAAAATTTTAAGTCAGTAACCTCATTTTAAAATGAATATTGTTTGTCAAATCTTTGATAGTTTTATTGTGAGTATCCATGTAATAAATAATATATACTGTACAGCCATCTGGTGATTATAAAATGATTATTATAAGATTATATGTATAGTATTGACCGGCTCACTTTACATTGCCCTGACATAGAGCATGCTAAGAATGGAATAGCTATTTGTGCTGTTACTGGTAAACCTGATGATGTTGTTGTTGTTGTTGTTGTTGTTGTTGTTATTATTATTATTTATAGTAAAGATTTTTCAAATGGTTGCAGACTGTTGCAGGAGATGCTGGAGACGGATGTAAGTGTGTGTGTGAGCTCAGGTTTCCAACTCCAAGCCCATAAGGCTGTGCTGCTGGCTCGAGCTCCTCACCTCCTCCAGGGAACCGCACCAAATGCTTCTATCATCAACCTGCAGGGAACAGAACCTACTGCACTCAAAGAGCTCATTCGGTGTGTATTATACGTCTGTATGTTTCTGTGAGATTATTATTATTATTTTTAAAATGTATTATTATTTATTTATTTTTAACTCAGTCTGGTTGAAGATTTATCCAGTGTTTTTCAGTGTTTTTCTATAATCAAGCAGCAGCTGTCGCTTTGCAGATCATTGCTATGTATAAAAACTGACCCAAATGAGGAAAGTCAGGTTGAACTTTGTACTATTGTTTTACGGCTTTACTGAGACGGGGGTGGAATTTAGCAAAACTAAGCTATTGGCCAACAGGACTAGTGAAATTATGAAACTACCAGTCCTCCTTCATATTTACTTATGAAGTAATTTAGTCAGGAACACTATATCTTGAAAAAAGTGCTATACAAATAAAACTGAACTGAATTGAATTGAATTTTCTTTGCCTGTTGGATTTATCAGGTCGCCAGCAGGATGACTTGCTAGCTAATTTCACTCGCCCTACAGATTTTTGACTTGCCATGGGCCAGCGGACTAGTGTTAATTTCCACCCCTGCTGAGAGTTTTATTTTAGTCTTAGACTTTGAGCCTCTTTAACTAGCTTTAGGTTTGGCAGGGAATTCATCTTTGCATTTTATTTTTTCACACTTTTTTCATATTTTAATGGTTATCTTGTAATATCTGGATTTTTTTTTTTTTTTTTTTCAATGCAGTTTTCTGTAGTGTTCTCAGACTGGAAGGTGAAATATCATTGGATGGCTGACAGGTGGTGCTGTGTGTCAGCTTTAGTCTAAGCATTTTTGTTTGGTCGTTATTTTCGTTGGAGAGATGAGAAATTCTATTTCTTGATAAACTTGTAATGTTACTCTTAGGAATAGTATTGCTTATATATTACAGCATTATAAATATATGTTGTATTGTATAAAACAGCTTTGTGCATGGTGTTATTGATCATGGTTCATTGTTCGATTGTCAGTTTTCTCGTTCCTTGTGAATTCTGTCCTACTCTACAGAGTCTCGTACATGTCTTCCTTTCATACACCTCACATACTGTCCATACTCTTCCTCTCTCTGGAACGTGGTGTACCTTGAACATTATTGCCCCAGAACCCTACCGGAAATAAACACACCCTAGAGACGCACTGCGTACACTCTCTTGACAAGGTACATTCTGAAGTACAAAAATAATAGTACGTCTTTGTAGCACTAAAGGTTAATCCTAGTTGTGCCAGTGTAAAAAGACATACTGTGATTGACATGGTGACTGACGTGGCTGGAGAGGAGCCTGCTAACAACCAGCAGTCCTATTGAGGCGAGCAGTTTCTCAGTCTTCAGTCAGTTTTAACACTGTTGTTGTATATGATGTAGTTCAGGTGTATCGTTTTGATTCATGGTATCTTCAAGCTCATCCTGATTTTGTTCTCCTTTACTGTAGATTTGAGTGTGGGTGTTACAGCAGTAGCGAAGTGAAAGCCTTGGTTGTACAGAACATTCACTCTATGAAAGATATGAATGATGAGAGTATATAAGAAATAGATAGATATGCATGAATTCTGTTCTGTTCTGGATACGAGGTGATGGAATGAACTTGCTCTAGATGTCCAGACAGCTGAGTAACTGGGTGTCTTCAGACAACGACTGAAAACGTATCTTTTTTTTTTTCCCTTTTTTTTTTCTTCAAATAGAAGTACTTAAATTAGCACTATGTTAAATACAAAAAAAAAAGAAAAACCCTGAAACACAACACCTACCTAGTGAGTTTTGACTGATGGTATACTTAGCCTGTGTCCTAGTGAACGAGTATCAGAATGTATTCACTGATCGTGACTTAAAAGCACTTCTGTAAGTCGCACTGGATAAGGGCGTCTGACAAATGCTGAAATGATAGGAAAGAAGATGGAAATGTAGAGGACAGGAGTAAGGTCATGTATTCAGGTGTCCTGCTAGAATTGGTTAGGAATTTGTATCGAATTTCTAATTGTAGGCTTTTTCTTAATTAACAGGTTAGGTGTGTTTTTATTCTCTAATTTGGTAGGAAGCTAGTGAATGATATCTTGTGACTTTATACTTGTGTAAAGCCCAAAAAAAGTCATAGTTATGTTACTGCATTTTATGTAGGTGGATAAACTTGTATTCATGCAGCCGATGCACACAGTAAATAATTTTATTGTTGGTATGCTTCTATAATAATGAGAACTGAGTAATTGTATCCAGAAAGTTTTGAACACTTGGGCAAACTGCACTGTCTTCAATTTAATCATATCTCTCAAGCTCCAGACAAGAGCAGAAATCGGCTCAATGCTCCTTATCGTCCCCTGGTGGTTTGGAGGCCCTGAGTGATGGCTAGTACGGATTTTAGCTAGAAATGGCCTTGCAGTGTTGGCATATTACATTAGTATACATTATGTATTTTGGAACACAGACTTGCTGAACATGCTTTGACACTCATGCAAGTGTGACATTAAATCATCATCCACAATTATCACATTTTTCTACCCAAGGGGATGCAATTCATGAATCTTAAATTTACTCATTTAGCAGACACTGTTTTCCAGAGCGGCTCAAATGCACTTCACTTAACAGCACACTGATGCAGAGGCACCTAGCATATCCACAAAAATGCATTACCTGGCATACAACAGATACAGTGCAGAAACTGTAAGACGTAAGCACACACAGTGCAAAAGACAATCAGTACTGTTTCAAATCTGTAACTGTATGTAATATAATACAATTTAAAACAAATACTACAATATGCAGTGAATTTAAGTGAGGTGCAGAGTACTGCCCCAGAAAAAGGGACTTAGATCTTTGTGGAAGGGATAGTAACACTGGACTGTTTAGAGTGGAGGGAATCCTGTTCCAGCAGTAGGGAATGAGGACACTGATGATTAGATTAGATTCAACTTTATTTTCATTACACACGTACGAATACAGATTAACGAAATACCGTTTAGCGTCTAATCAGAAGTGCGGCGAGCAGAAAGAGCAATATATACAGTATATCTAGTAGGGGTGCCGGAAAAAATCGATTTACATCTGAATCGTGATTCTTATTTATTAGCATTATGAATCGATTCAAATTTTCAAGAAACAATTTTTAAGATCACGTGTTTTTGAGCATTTCCAACCTTACTCACAACGCGTACCGTTTGTCCACACACGGCCTCCGTCGTGAATTGTTCCAG